>CAWUFW010014318.1:0-420477 GCA_963921515.1 Calotriton arnoldi | reverse complement strand
ACGCACATGACACGTGACAGGCCGGCCACAGACATGTCCTCAACGCCCAATTCACGGACAACACCCAACGCCACACAACCGACGCACACATATCAGTGAAGACACGCAACAGCAGGACACACCCCAGTGTAACAAACATGGCGTAGCACACAGCGGCGGCAACACCAACTAGGAGAAGCAGGGCCCCTTCGGGAAGAGGAACGCCAGTACCACACAGAAACACCCATACCACCCTGCACATATGAACAAGACATATAAAACGGAACACCAAAGAGCCCGGGGACCGACAACAGGTGGCCCAAGAATAACATTCACACACAAGGCCCAACGCAGAGCGGAAAGGCAGCCTGCCGCCCACACAAGGGAGAGCAGACAGCACTGAATGACCTTCCATTCCAACTCCGAAACCACAGCCCTACGACAGAAGCCGGTGAATACAGCCATTGTCCAAGAATAGACCAACACAGGCATGCCGAGGAGACCGACCACAGGGCAGATAGCGCATATCACAGAAGCACACAACGGACGGGGAAGAAAGAAGAAAACACTCCCCCATGTCGGCCACATGCAAGTTAATTGGAAGGAGTCACACAGCACTGACCTTGAACTGTCTGAGAAGCATGTGGGAAGAGGGCCCGTGTCCTCCAAACAAGCCAACAGAACACAAGTCCTGTCTCCCTACGACTACACAGAGCTCACAGCAACCCCAGAGCGTGCACATTGCAGACTGCACACACAGCCGGAGCACGCCACCTCAACGAACCGCTGCGAAATGGCAACCGCAACACACCTACCCAACTACGCCGAACAGCTCAAGCTGTACAAAACCAACCTGTGCCATACATTGGGATGCGATCTCCTGTCCCTGCTGAACGTAAGTTACCGACTGACTTACCGCATCACATTGTTCAGCTGCGTCATGCCCGTCTTCTACTGTCGGAGGTGTCCCTACCAGCATCCCGTCGAGATATGCCTCTCCAACCCGGCATGTCTGAAGGCGGACCTGCTACCACTACTCCTCCCTCTGGACGCACACGACAGGGCCTGCTCTGCCTATGGGGGCATGGCGTATGTGGCCAACATCACACCCGCACTGAAATGGGACCACTGTGCCTCCACACGACGGATCATCGATAACAGCTACATCGAATGTCACCCAGCATGCCCCATCATGGTCCTCCAAGGGACAACCTACGAACAACACCTTGACAGCCACCATCCGCTTCATTGGCTGGCAAACATGTACACCACCAATGACATGGAAGCCCTGCTGGACGGCATCGCATACCTGACAACCTGTAAATACGTCGGACCACAACGCAGGTTCCCGAGTGACCTATGATGTCCAACCCCGCACCCATGCTTAGCTTCCGCACGGACTGGCCAGTCACCACCACAACAGCCATACCAAACGACCGGCAACTGTAACCACACCATCAACGACATCGCCATGACATCGGATATGACCGGGACATGCACACTGTTCCCCATCACATCCAGGAACACCGCATGCATCGTGGGAGGCAGTGGCATGGGCTCTGTGTATCGCACCCACATGGACGGAACTGCACGAACAACCAGGACACGACATGGATCCAGCGCCCATGGACACACACACCGCTCAGTGGACATGAATAGGTCGCCTGGAGTCTGTGGGTGCTGCACCCTCCCACCCCCGCCCCGGGAATCCCATACCAGGACCTTTGCATGGACGACAAGTGCATACAACAACAACACGACCCCAGTGACTGTGACATGTCCAGTAACCACCACAGTGCAACAACAAGTGGCACGCCGCTGCATGCACGCAAGCACATGCCCTGATGTCATCTCACATGCACGCGTGCATGAGGAACAACCGCAGCAAACCTGTCACATGGAACTGAGATGGACTGTGCCCATGATGCCAAGCGGTCTGGTAGGCTACATGTATACCGTCTGTGTCAAAGTCCGCAGCTCCGCAGCTATACGTAAATGTACATTAGCACAGCCTTGGCCAAGCAGATGTCACTCTGAAGCCCACATCCCACATGCAACAGCCAATCACATGTAACCCCACACCCTATCCCATTTGCAATCATGCTCAGTATATCCTCAACATGTATCCCGCTGCCAGTAGTGTCCACTATACTGCATCACAGAAGACAGAAGACTCAATATAATGTTTGAAACCAAAACTGTCTCCGCTGACTCATTTCACAAGTACGAATGAGAGAGGATGAGAGTATGTGAAGTACACGGCAGTCGTGACATGACCATGTAGTCCACTGGTATTGGATGTCAACGCAAATGAGTAGCACTACTGTGGAAGACACACATGTGTCGTGTGAAGTCGTATGGACGCAGTGCTCAGGTGGGTGGGTGCGACGGGTAGATGCGCACATGCCAAGTTGGAGCACGCTGTGTTGGGAGGGGTCATGAACAGTACACCACCGCTTCCCTGGGCATTGTGAGAGGACACCTGTCGGGGGGAGTGAACACGTGTGTGCACAGCAGCCGGGCACACGTACAAAGCGGTACCAGGCGCACCTCAGCCCACCCTCTGTGGACAAGCTGGATCCTGTTGTGCGCCTGCCATGCCCCTGACAAGGCACACACAGCCCCAGTCGACCAGGTGTAACCCCAACATAGTCAATCCGCACAGGCGATACAGGGCACGGGATGGCAGTGGAGCATGGTGTGTGAGAGGTCTCCTCGCGCTCCTCCTGGTCATATCACGCAGGCAATAGAACCTCAACGTCTAGCATGGCACAAGTCATATGGAAGTGTAGGGGGACGCACCACAGCACGAGCAGCACTGACGTCACGGGAGGTGGCTCGCACCATCCCATCCATTGGCCATCATACCAACCACGCCACATGCCATTGCGACTAAGTGCAAGCGCGTGCGCCACCACCCCCGAGCCCTCCCCAGAGAGGCCAAAGAGTGAATGTGTGGGCCATCAGCCACAGACGGACGCGGCCTGGCCGCAAGGGCAGCCACAGCCACTGGGTGTCGCAGGTGGCGGATCCGGAAGGCGAAGACTGTGATGCATAGTCCATGCAGGCCGGGTCACCATTTGGGGCACCACGCAGGTGGACGGCGTCCCGCGACACATCATACCCTGAGACAGCCCACTCGTGCAACTGGACCCACACATACACTCCTTGCCCTCTCTGGTGCGAGCTTGGGGCTGCCTGTGCAAGCGCTAGCCTCGCAGGTGAGCATGCATATTGGGGGAGCGAGGGAGGACATGAGGGCTGGGGCGAAGATGACTGTATCACTGTCAGTTAGTACAAGGGATGACCCAGATGTGGAAAGGAAGAGACGTGTCCCGTGTGTACTGCAACTAGTCGCCAATCCAACTACCCCCATGTCCGGAATGTAAGCCCGCACCTAGGCCCGCCCATCCGCCACATCGAACATACCACCAGCACGACAACTTTCCCATTCGAAACACTGACTGGGGGTGGCGACCAGTGTACAATCATGTGTAGCCTACCCACGCGTACATGTGGGCCCTCCATGATCCATGTCACCTGCGGCAAAGTCATGACATGCGCAATGAGGGAAGTGAGGAGAGCTGCCCGCCCCACGCGCAGAAGGTGCATCAGCTCCACAGACCCAGCAGCGAGTCCAGCAGGGGTCACATGTGCAGAGGCAGCTGTGCCTGGTGTGAAGGCACATGCATATAGACAGCACATCGACCAATGTGTAGTCTGCCCACATCTACAGTCCATCATCATGCGGACATAGGAATTGAACACAGGGCAACACATCTTAGTTGGTGCACCCACCGTGACCAACAATGCGCAATCATCGACGTACCCGCCCTGTGCATGGCCCCCCACCCAACGGCGGCACATCCAGTGCCACCATCCCACACACACAAGCCTTCCACGGAACATGCTGTGTCCAATGGTCAGTACAGAGTCAGCGCCCATCTGGTGGATCCTGAACAGGAGACACATGCACACACATGCCAGCTCCCACTATGTACGACTGCCACCTGGCACGTGCAATGTAACCTCTCACCTGTGACGTGTGACTGCAAGCACACAGCCGTCTTGGCATGGGGCTGTCAATGTGGACACCTGTCAATGTTTCAGGAGGTGTGATCCGTACAGTGCTGTACATAGGGTGCAGTGCTGACACCTACTACTGTCTCATATCCCCTCGTGCCACAGGTCCCACTTGTTTTGGCCGCTCAGCCTGTGGCCACATCGTCGTCGTCGTGTGCCATACTCATCCAGCCGCGGAAGCAGTTCCATGCTCAGCAGACATTCATGTTGCCGTGGCGTTGCCGCTTGACGGATATGCAGTCAGTCCCCATCAGCACGCCCCGCAAGTCATTGGGGCCTGGATCCCCATGTGCATGCACATGGCAGTGGTTTGTATCACTAGCCATTGCCATTGTTGGGAGACCTGTGTAAGTGTATTGTGGCCGTGCCGTCCCAGCTTGACAGCTGGGCTGTGGCTCCTGTGCTTACTCAGTCATGTCAGTGATGTGTATGCGAAATTGCTATGTGTCGTGTTGCTTTGACATGTGTCCTCTGCCATTGTCCCTAGGCGGAGACCGAACATTGACCACCCATACCAATTGCTGGCGGACATGGACGATACAGAGGTTATTAGGAAGTTTCGGCTGGACAGGCCAACCCTGCATCGACTGTGTGCCATGTTAGAACCCCATCTCCGTCCCCGCAGGGTGTATCCGACTGCTGTCACCCCCACGGCTAAGGTGATGGCCGCCATGCATTTCTTCGCCACTGGGTCATTCCAGCACACAGTGGGCATTGGAGGAGGGATGTCCCAGCCCATGTTCAGCAAGGTGCTGAGGGATGTACTGGCAGCCATGATGCTGTACCGGAACAGGTACATCCGCTTCCCCAGGGCTCGTGAATTGGCGGCAGTGAAGGGTGCATTCTATGCCCTTGGCAGAATCCCACACGTCGTTGGAGCCATTGACTGCACACATGTCGGCCTTGTTCCACCACAGGCCACTGAGCACCTGTACCGCAACAGGAAGCACACGCACTCCCTGAATGTGCAAGTGGTGTGCCTTGCGGACATGGTGATCACCCACGTGTGTGCAAAGTTCCCAGGCTCGGCCCATGACGCACACATAATGCGCAACAGCATCTTGCCACGACTGATGTCCAATATGCAACAGGATCGTGCCTGTATTGTCGGTGAGTATGTGGAGTGGTGTAGCGTGCTGGCTGTGCGATGCTGTCCCCTGTCCAGTTGGATTAGCAACGGTTCTCTGTGTCCCTCACACCCAGGTGACTCTGCGTATCCGAATGGGGCATGGCTGCTCAGTCCATTGAGGAATCCTCGCACCCCAGCAGACGATCGCTACAATGAGGCACATGGGAGGACCAGACGTGTGGTCGAGCGTACCTTTGGCCTCCTCAAGTCCAGGTTCAGGTGCCTGGACCGCACCGGGGTGCGCTGGCGTACTCCCCACAGAAGGTGTGCCGGATAGTGGTGGCGTGCTGCATGCTGCACAATCTGGCCATTCGGAAGCAGATCCCCCTCATCGTGGATGACGGAGATCAACCAGGGCCCCAGCCCGCAGACCAGGACAGCTCGAGTGAGGAGGACAGCGGAGAGGAGGAAGCTGGTAATGTGCGGCAGCAGCTCATCGCCCGCTACTTCACTTGACGGTGAGTGTCCATGTACGACGGCTGATGTGGCTGTATCTGTGCAGGTGTGTGTGTGCTGTGTCAGGGTGGCCGTTTGTTCACTGCGTGCTGTGTGTCAACGCTCCATGGCCAGGGTAGTATGCCACTGTTGGTGGCTGTGGCATTGTGCCCTATTGCTCTGTGCGATGTGTGTACATTGCTTGTAGTTGTTGACATGTACTGTGTGATGGGTGTGTGACACACTCATTGAATGTGCTCCTGTTCTGTCTCCCACCCCTAGGTCCCTACAGGCCCTCCGGATTCAAATGCCATGCCACGCATCAGGTGCCTTTCCGCCCAAGGTGGCCGTTGTATTCCGTACAAATAAGACACAGGGCACAAACAGCAGTTAGTGAAAAAGGTGCATTTATTACAAACTGTGACATGTGATTGTGTGTAAGGTGATGACAAAAGTGGTGCGTGCAGTGACAATGAGCTGTCGGTCATGGCTGCGTGATGATCAGGGTGTACCCACTGGTTCTATGTCCATAGTCCAACACACACATGCCATCCAGATGGCTGTGTGGAGTGGGATCGTAGTCCAAGTCAATGCAGTGGCTGGTCAAGGAAGGCTGGCGGAAGGCTGGCTGGCTGCCTCACTTGCGACTGGAGCGTGCGAAGTCCTCCCGGGAGATCTGTTTCCTCTTCGGACGGCCCCTTCCACGTTTGCGAGGGGGTGCCTGCTTGCGACATGCTGGTGGTTGAGGTGTGATCACTGGCTGTGGACGCAGGGGAACTGGACACTGCTGCTCCACCCTGCGCCCCGGCAGGTGGTGGCGGAGGGGAGCTGCTGTCCCTGGCTGTGACCTCACCGCCACCACCAGCTGTCCCATGAGGTCCACGATTTGGCCCATACGGGCGTCCATGGACCTCAGCACCCCCAGCACCTCACGCGTGTCTGAGGCAGACCGGACCCATTGTCCTTGGGCCTCTTCATAGGCCCCAAGGACTCTGGCCATGTGAGGCAGGGCATGGCTCCCAGGGGAGGCTGGCGTTTCCCTGACCCTGCTCCTCCTACCAGTCCTGCTGCCACCGGCCTGCCCACTAGCCACATTGCTCACCACGGTCCTCGCTGTGGCTCCCAGGGTGGATCCAGTCGTCCGGGCCACCACCTGCGCTGGGGCTGGTGCCAGCGAAGACGTGGCGGTGGTGGCGGCGGTGGTGGTCGGTGCGGCGATGGTGGCGGTTGCGGCAGTGGTAGTGGCCACAATGACCGTGGGTGTGGCCGCAACGACAGTGGCAGCAGGGGGCTGTGAATGTTCAGCAGCCCTGGATGATGGGTTGGTGGGTAGGAGGGGTCCTGGGGAGCGGCTGGGCCCTGCCACACCAGATGGGCCTGCTTGGTTGTCCGTGTCCGAAGAGGAGGACAGATCCTCCAGATCCGTGTGTCCTCGTTGGGGGCTTGTAGGCTGGCTGTGCTGGCTGCTGGCTCCATCCCCAGCATCCAGCAGTTCGTCACCTGTGGAGAGAATGAGATTTGTTATTGTGTTGCACCTGGCGAAGTATGTATTTGTCGTCTGACATTGACAGTTCGTGCAATCTCGTACATGGGTTTCCCGGAGGCGTGTGTGTGGCTGTAGCATCTGTAGTTGTGTGTGCTTGGCAATGGGACTGTGTGCTGTGCACATGTGGCATGGGACGGATTGGCCATGCCGATGGGTGTGTTGCTGTGCCCCTACTTATTGTGACTCTGGTGTATGCGGGCTCCTGGCCCATCCTGGGTCTGGTTTGTACTTTGCTTTTGGGGTTCAAATGGAACGCTTAGGAACGCATATGGCAACATGGGGGCCATGCCCCAGATTCGCATTTGGGATGGAATATGCTTTTGGGGTTCAAATGGAACGCTTAGGAACGCATATGGCAACATGGGGGCCATGCCCCAGATTCGCATTTGGGATGGAATATGCTTTTGGGGTTCAAATGGAACGCTTAGGAACGCATATGGCAACATGGGGGCCATGCCCCAGATTCGCATTTGGGATGGAATATGCTTTTGGGGTTCAAATGGAACGCTTAGGAACGCATATGGCAACATGGGGCCATGCCCCTGATTCGCATTTGGGATGGAATATGCTTTTGGGGTTCAAATGGAACGCTTAGGAACGCATATGGCAACATGGGGGCCATGCCCCAGATTCGCATTTGGGAGGGAATATGCTTTTGGGGTACATGCTGTGAGCCATGGGTGCCGAACGTGACATGTGTTGTGGCAGCATGACAGTGCATGGTTTGAGGTGTGTGCATGCTTGACATGGCCTGCATATTTGCTGTCTGTTGTGATTACTGGACATGGCATTGGACGCATCGTTATGAGTGAGTGATGGTTGTGTGCCAGCCAACGTATTGCAGTTGTCCCATCTCCTTGGTGTGCGTGCTGCCCTGTGCCATGTGCATCACTGCAGTGCTCAGGGGGTGTGGCCCATGTTGTGTGTTGTTGCTCACAGTGTGTCGTGCGCTTCATTGACTTCTGGCACATGGTTGGTCATGGGCATGTATCTTAGCGTGACTGCTGTATGTGTGGCAGCTGTGCGGATGACATGCCTTTCATGAGACTGGGGCTGACGGATGGGATGGATGGTATGTTGTTTGTGCATGGTGTGTCTGTGTGTTTGATGGGTTCAGTGGTGTTCGTGTGCATTTATGTTGTTCCGCTCTGTTGCGTCTAGTGTTGTTTGTCTTACATAGGCGTAGTTGTGGGGTGTGTGGTTGACAGGCAGTAGGGGCTACATGGACAGGACTTCAATGGTGTTTCGGTTGTGTGTGATGAGTTGCACAGTGGCTGCCGTGTGGTACTATATTCAGTGTGGCTTGTGCATGCAGACGTGGCTCCTTGGGTGTTGCTATGTCTGTGATGGGTCATGTGGGGTGTGAGTCTGTTGTTCATGTCCGTGTGCACATTGTTCACTTGTTCGTGACGGTGGGCGGTGCTGCGTGTTCGTCTGCTACGTGACATGTCCCATGTGTTGGTCGTGTTATGGTCCTCATGCCTCCAGTAATCCAGCCCTGTCCAGTTTCCCACCTGCAAGTTGTTCGTGCGTGCACTGTACTGGATGCCACATGGCTCTAAGCGGGGGTGCTCCATGTTGCAGGTCTGTGGGGGTGGGAGGGTGTTGTGGGTCGTGGGGTGGCTGGATACCCACTGACACCGATTGCTGTGGACCGTGATGTCTGCCTTTCGGCTGTCGTTGTGCACTGCGGTGGCTGACACGTGGCTGTGGGGTGTGGGGGATGCTCTTCCTTGCTGTGCTGTGGGACTGGGGCCTGGTGTGTGTTGTACTTGGGCTGTCCACCGTCCCACCCACTGCACTTTGTGTTCCTGCCACTTACCTGTTACTTGTCGGTTAGTGCAGCTGTGGCGGACACATGGGTGTGGTGGGTGCTCGTTGTGGCGCTTCTGGCATATTTGGGGACCTGTTGGTGGTTACGTGGCTGGCTTAGTGTACACATGTCCCCACGCATCTTACAGTTGTTCTGTTTGGGCTGTATGTGGTAGTGTCTGTTGCATGTGTGTGTGATGTGTTGTGTATTGTGTGCTGGACATGGGGGTGTTTGTCCCTGGGAGCTGTGGCATGGTGGTAGTGCATGTGAGTACATAGCGGTGTGCTGGTATACATTAGTTTGTACTTACCAGCCTCCACTCCCCCTGCTAATCCGGCGAGGATCTCCGGATGGATTACGACTCGCACCTTCTCCTCCCACGCTTTGAAGGTCTTAAAGAGCGCGGGATTCCCTCCGCCAGTGACGGCAGCCAGCTCTCTGTTTTTGCCCTCCTTCTTCTTGACCAGGCTCTTTACGTCATTCCAACGTTTGTTGATCTCGACTCTGTTCCTGGGCAGGGTCCCGACTGCATTGACCTGGTCTACGATCCGGTTCCACATTCTGTTTCTGGTGGCTAGTGGTGTGTGCTGGACCATGTTCCCATAGATTTGTGGGTACACCTTGATGATCTCGTCGACCATGACCGTCAGGTCCATGGGCGTGAACTTGGGCATTCTTTGTGGTGCCATGATGTTTGTGGTGCTGGTGCGGTGTGTGTTGTGTAATGTGCAGGGGGTTTGTGGTGCCGGTGTTTGGTGGTGGTGGTGGTGGTGGTGGTGGTGGTGGTGGTGGTGTTTGGTGGTGGTGGTGGTGGTGGTGGTAGTGATGTGTGCGTTTCTGTGGTGTGCTGCTGTCCTTGCTGTGTCACTGTGTCCTCTCCTCTCCTCTCTGGTTTGCAATGTAGCAAGGGGTTGTGGTCTGTGGGAGTGCTGCTTTTGTACTCACCTATGTGGGTGTGTCCTCATGGTCTGTTGTTTTCAGGTGTGTTGTGTCTGGGGTTCTGGCCTTTGTATTTTTTGTTTGTCCGGGGGGTGTTTTCGGGATGTGTACTGTGCTTGTGTATTTGTGCGTGCCTTGCTGTGTGGACTTGTTGGCCATGTTGTGTGCTATTGGTTTTGTGTGCGGATGGTTTCTGTGCAGGTACGTTGGCGCCATGGCTTCTGCCGTGTCGATTCTCATCGGCTTTGTTTGCGCTGGCGGGCGGTATATTTGTGGTTTTTCCGCGCTCATGTCGGTGCGATCGTAATTTCACGTGCGGTGTGTCGGCCGTGAGGGCGGGCGGTTTTGTGTTGTCGTGCGTGTTTCCGTCCGTGGCGGGCGGTTTGTCTCCGACTCGGACGTTGGCGGGCGGTATTTTGTGTGCTTTTTCCGCCAATGGCGGTATTCGGTTTGTGTAATCGTAATGGCGTGGTCGGTGTTCAGGCGGTGTGTGCGGGCGGATTTTTGCCGCTTCCATGCCTGGCGGATTTATTTACGCCGGGTATCGTAATGGGCCCCTTAATAACATTACTACTAACTTTAGACTTTAAAGAATAACACATTAAACACCGTATTTTTAACTATCTGACCAGGCCTCAATAACGTAAAAACTAAATAAACAAACAATACGTAACTATAACATATAACACTTCATAACAGCACTAATAAATCTCGAAATACACTAAACACTCTCTATCTTCAAAATAAGTTTAAAAGTTATTTAAAATAAAGAATTTTAACCTTACCTTGTTCGACGTGAAGCAGCTTCCAACCGCGAGCTTCTCTCCGACCAAATTACCCAAAACAACAGCGAGCGGTTACAAAATACAAGTTCCAAACAAATATGGCAACTTTAAAGATAGAAAATTAAACAATTTAATTTTGTAAAAATGTTATTTTAAATATAAAAGATGTGAAAGTATTTAATTAAAATACTACAAATATCATACAATTTTTTGAAAAAAATGACATTACTTTCAACCTTTGTAAAATTATAATAATAAATATTATAACATATATAATATTTAATATTATAATTCCATAAAATGAAAACTATCAAAAAACAGTGTATAAAAAATGGTTCTGAATTTTTTGTGTATAATAAAAATAAACATTGAAAAAAATGTAATAATTGAAAACATATGTAATAATTAATAATATTAATATTTTAAATATTAATATTATTAATTAAAATGTATGATATGTTTGTATACAATTATAAATATGATTACATTTATATTAGATAAAAAATGCTAAAACTTTCATTTGTATAAATATGTCTAACATATCTATTATTGTAAAAATTGTGATTAATAATAAACAATTATGAACAATATTTTGAAAATCATTATTCTATATTAAAAATAATACAAACTATTGTAAATGTACAATACCTAATTTCTGAAATGTATATACAAATATTTTTCCAACTATTTTGATGTATTACATTTTTATTATTTCATTATCCTACACAAATTACCCAATAGAAAAATGTGTTATTACTTCCACAATAAAAAACATCTGTTGTACTGTTATAATTATTTTTGTATTTATTATAAATTTTGTTTTTACATATACAAACTGCACTTTCTTCATAATAAATATTGTACCAAATTAATATGCCCAATTTATTGTCTACCATTTCATATTTTTCAACTGTAAATAATTTTTTTATTTTTTAAAATATTTATAAATTAAATTATATTAAGGGGCCCATTACGATACCCGGCGTAAAAAAATCCGCCAGGCATGGAAGCGGCAAAAATCCGCCCGCACACACCGTCTGAACACCGACCACGCCATTACGATTACACAAACCGAAAACCGCCATCGGCGGAAAAATCACACAAGATACCGCCCGCCATCGTCCGAGTCGGAGTCAAACCGCCCGCCACGGACGGAAACACGCACGACAACACAAAACCGCCCGCCCTCACGGCCGACACACCGCACGTGAAATTACGATCGCACCGCCATGAGCGCGTGAAAACTACAAATATACCGCCCGCCAGCGCAAACAACGCCGATGAGAATCGACACGGCAGAAGCCATGGCGCCCACGTACCTGCACAGAAACCATCCGCTCACAAAACCAATAGCACACAACATGGCCAACAAGTCCACACAGCAAGGCACGCACAAATACACAAGCACAGTACACATCCCGAAAACACCCCCCGGACAAACAAAAACTACAAAGGCCAGAACCCCAGACACAACACACCTGAAAACAACAGACCATGAGGACACACCCACATAGGTAAGTACAAAAGCAGCACTCCCACAGACCACAACCCCTTGCAACATTGCAAACCAGAGAGGAGAGGAGAGGACACAGTGACACAGCAAGGACAGCAGCACACCACAGAAACGCACACATCAACCACCACCACCACCACCACCAAACACCTGCACCACAAACCCCCTGCACATTACACAACACACACCGCACCAGCACCACAAACACCATGGCACCACAAAGAATGCCCAAGTTCACGCCCATTGAGCTGACGGTCATGGTCGACGAGATCATCAAGGTGTACCCACAAATCTATGGGAACATGGTCCAGCACACACCACTAGCCACCAGAAACAGAATGAGGAACCGGATCGTAGACCAGGTCAATGCAGTCGGGACCCTGCCCAGGAACAGAGGAGAAATAAACAAACGTTGGAATGACGTCAAGAGCCTGGTCAAGAAGAAGGAGGGCAAAAACAGAGAGCTGGCTGCCGTCACTGGCGGAGGGAATCCCGCGCTCTTCAAGACCTTCAAAGCGTGGGAGGAGAAGGTGCGAGTCATAATACATCCGGAGATCCTCGCCGGATTAGCAGGGGAGTGGAGGCTGGTAAGTACAAACTAATGTATACCAGCACACCGCTATGTACTCACATGCACTACCACCATGCCACAGCTCCCAGGGACAAACACCCCCATGTCCAGCACACAATACACAACACATCACACACACATGCAACAGACACCACCACACACAGCCCAAACCGAACAACTGTAAGATACGTGGGGACATGTGTACACTCAGCCAGCCACGTAACCACCAACAGGTCCCCAAATATGCCAGAAGCGCCACAACGAGCACCCACCACACCCATGTGTCCGCCACAGCTGCACTAACCGACAAGTAACAGGTAAGTGGCAGGAACACAAAGTGCAGTGGGTGGGACGGTGGACAGCCCAAGTACAACACACACCAGGCCCCTAGTCCCACAGCACAGCAAGGAGGAGCATCCCCCACACCCCACAGCCACGTGTCAGCCACCGCAGTGCACAACGACAGCCGAAAGGCAGACATCACGGTCCACAGCAATTGGTGTCAGTGGGTGTCCAGCCACCCCCACGACCCACAACACCCCCCCACCCCCACAGACCTGCAACATGGAGCACCCCCGCTTAGAGCCATGTGGCATCCAGTACAGTGCACGCACGAACAACTTGCAGGTGGGAAACTGGACAGGGCTGGATTACTGGAGGCATGAGGACCGGAACACGACCAACACATGGGACATGTCACGTAGCAGACGAACACGCAGCACCGCCCACCGTCACGAACAAGTGAACAATATGCACACGGACATGAACAACAGACTCACACCCCACATGACCCATCACAGACATAGCAACACCCAAGGAGCCACGTCTGCATGCACAAGCCACACTGAATATAGTACCACACGGCAGCCACTGTGCAACTCATCACACACAACCGAAACACCATTGAAGTCCTGTCCATGTAGCCCCTACTGCCTGTCAACCACACACCCCACAACTACGCCTATGTAAGACAAACAACACTAGACGCAACAGAGCGGAACAACATAAATGCACACGAACACCACTGAACCCATCAAACACACAGACACACCATGCACATACAACATACCATCCATCCCATCCGTCAGCCCCAGTCTCATGAAAGGCATGTCATCCGCACAGCTGCCACACATACAGCAGTCACGCTAAGATACATGCCCATGACCAACCATGTGCCAGAAGTCAATGAAGCGCACGACACACTGTGAGCAACAACACACAACATGGGCCACACCCCCGAGCACTGCAGTGATGCACATGGCACAGGGCAGCACGCACACCAAGGAGATGGGACAACTGCAATACGTTGGCTGGCACACAACCATCACTCACTCATAACGATGCGTCCAATGCCATGTCCAGTAATCACAACAGACAGCAAATATGCAGGCCATGTCAAGCATGCACACACCTCAAACCATGCACTGTCATGCTGCCACAACACATGTCACGTTCGGCACCCATGGCTCACAGCATGTACCCCAAAAGCATATTCCCTCCCAAATGCGAATCTGGGGCATGGCCCCCATGTTGCCATATGCGTTCCTAAGCGTTCCATTTGAACCCCAAAAGCATATTCCCTCCCAAATGCGAATCTGGGGCATGGCCCCCATGTTGCCATATGCGTTCCTAAGCGTTCCATTTGAACCCCAAAAGCATATCCCCTCCCAAATGCGAATCTGGGGCATGGCCCCCATGTTGCCATATGCGTTCCTAAGCGTTCCATTTGAACCCCAAAAGCATATTCCCTCCCAAATGCGAATCTGGGGCATGGCCCCCATGTTGCCATATGCGTTCCTAAGCGTTCCATTTGAACCCCAAAAGCATATTCCCTCCCAAATGCGAATCTGGGGCATGGCCCCCATGTTGCCATATGCGTTCCTAAGCGTCCCATCTGAACACCAAAAGCAAAGTACAAACCAGACCCAGGATGGGCCAGGAGCCCGCATACACCAGAGTCACAATAAGTAGGGGCACAGCAACACACCCATCGGCATGGCCAATCCGTCCCATGCCACATGTGCACAGCACACAGTCCCATTGCCAAGCACACACAACTACAAATGCTACAGCCACACACAAGCCTCCGGGAAACCCATGTACGAGATTGCACGAACTGTTAATGTCAGACGACAAATACATACTTCGCCAGGTGCAACACAATAACAAATCTCATTCTCTCCACAGGTGACGAACTGCTGGATGCTGGGGATGGAGCCAGCAGCCAGCACAGCCAGCCTACAAGCCCCCAACGAGGACACACGGATCTGGAGGATCTGTCCTCCTCTTCGGACACGGACCACCAAGCAGGCCCATCTGGTGTGGCAGGGCCCAGCCGCTCCCCAGGACCCCTCCTACCCACCAACCCATCATCCAGGGCTGCTGAACATTCCCAGCCCCCTGCTGCCACTGTCGTTGCGGCCACACCCACGGTCATTGCGGCCACTACCACTGCCGCAACCGCCACCATCGCCGCACCGACCACCACCGCCGCCACCACCACCACGTCTTCGCTGGCACCAGCCCCAGCGCAGGTGGTGGCCCGGCCGACTGGATCCACCCTGGGAGCCACAGCGAGGACCGTGGTGAGCAATGTGGGTAGTGGGCAGGCCGGTGGCAGCAGGACTGGTAGGAGGAGCAGGGTCAGGGAAACGCCAGCCTCCCCTGGGAGCCATGCCCTGCCTCAAATGGCCAGAGTCCTTGGGGCCTATGAAGAGGCCCAAGGACAATGGGTCAGGTCTGCTTCAGACATGCGGGAGGTGCTGGGGGTGCTGAGGTCCATGGACGCCCATATGGGCCAACTCGTGGACCTCATGGGCCAGCTGGTGGTGGCGGTGAGGTCACAGCCAGGGACAGCAGCTCCCCCTCCGCCACCACCTGCCGGGGCGCAGGGTCGAGCAGCAGTGTCCAGTTCCCCTGCGTCCACAGCCAGTGAGCACACCTCAACCACCAGCATGTCGCAAGCAGGCACCCCCTCGCAAACGTGGAAGGGGCCGTCCGAAGTGGAAACAGATCTCCCGGGAGGACTTCGCACGCTCCAAACGCAAGTGAGGCAGCCAGCCAGCCTTCCGCCAGCCTTCCTTGACCAGCCACTGCATTGACTTGGACTACGATCCCACTCCACACAGCCATCTGGATGGCATGTGTGTGTTGGACTATGGACATAGAACCAGTGGGTACACCCTGAGCATCACGCAGCCATGACCGACAGCTCATTGTCACTGCACGCACCACTTTTGTCATCACCTTACACACAATCACATGTCACAGTTTGAAATAAATGCACCTCTTACACTAACTGCTGTTTGTGCCCTGTGTTTTATTTGTACGGAATACAACGGCCACCTTGGGCGGAAAGGCAACTGATGCGTGGCATGGCAATGGAATCCGGAGGGCCTGTAGGGACCTAGGGGTGGGAGACAGAACAGGAGCACATTCAATGAGTGTGTCACACACCCATCACACAGTACATGTCAACAACTACAAGCAATGTACACACATCGCACAGAGCAATAGGGCACAATGCCACAGCCACCAACAGTGGCATACTACCCTGGCCATGGAGCGTTGACACACAGCACGCAGTGAACAAACGGCCACCCTGACACAGCACACACACACCTGCACAGATACAGCCACATCAGCCGTCGTACATGGACACTCACCGTCAAGTGAAGTAGCGGGCGATGAGCTGCTGCCGCACATTACCAGCTTCCTCCTCTCCGCTGTCCTCCTCACTCGAGCTGTCCTGGTCTGCGGGCTGGGGCCCTGGTTGATCTCCGTCATCCACGATGAGGGGGATCTGCTTCCGAATGGCCAGATTGTGCAGCATGCAGCACGCCACCACTATCCGGCACACCTTCTGTGGGGAGTACGCCAGCGCACCCCCGGTGCGGTCCAGGCACCTGAACCTGGACTTGAGGAGGCCAAAGGTACGCTCGACCACACGTCTGGTCCTCCCATGTGCCTCATTGTAGCGATCGTCTGCTGGGGTGCGAGGATTCCTCAATGGACTGAGCAGCCATGCCCCATTCGGGTACGCAGAGTCACCTGGGTGTGAGGGACACAGAGAACCGTTGCCATTCCAACTGGACAGGGGACAGCATCGCACAACCAGCACGCTACACCACTCCACATACTCACCGACAATACAGCCACGATCCTGTTGCATATTGGACATCAGTCGTGGCAAGATGCTGTTGCGCATTATGTGTGCGTCATGGGCCGAGCCTGGGAACTTTGCACACACGTGGGTGATCACCATGTCCGCAAGGCACACCACTTGCACATTCAGGGAGTGCGTGTGCTTCCTGTTGCGGTACAGGTGCTCAGTGGCCTGTGGTGGAACAAGGCCGACATGTGTGCAGTCAATGGCTCCAACGACGTGTGGGATTCTGCCAAGGGCATAGAATGCACCCTTCACTGCCGCCAATTCACGAGCCCTGGGGAAGCGGATGTACCTGTTTCGGTACAGCATCATGGCTGCCAGTACATCCCTCAGCACCTTGCTGAACATGGGCTGGGACATCCCTCCTCCAATGCCCACTGTGTGCTGGAATGACCCAGTGGCGAAGAAATGCATGGCGGCCATCACCTTAGCCGTGGGGGTGACAGCAGTCGGATACACCCTGCGGGGATGGAGATGGGGTTCTAACATGGCACACAGTCGATGCAGGGTTGGCCTGTCCAGCCGAAACTTCCTAATAACCTCTGTATCGTCCATGTCCGCCAGCAATTGGTATGGGCGGTCAATGTTCGGTCTCCGCCTAGGGACAATGGCAGAGGACACATGTCAAAGCAACACGACACATAGCAATTTCGCATACACATCACTGACATGACTGAGCAAGCACATGAGCCACAGCCCAGCTGTCAAGCTGGGACGGCACGGCCACAATACACTTACACAGGTCTCCCAACAATGGCAATGGCTAGTGATACAAACCACTGCCATGTGCATGCACATGGGGATCTAGGCCCCAATGACTTGCGGGGCGTGCTGATGGGGACTGACTGCATATCCGTCAAGCGGCAACGCCACGGCAACATGAATGTCTGCTGAGCATGGAACTGCTTCCGCGGCTGGATGAGTATGGCACACGACGACGACGATGTGGGCACAGGCTGAGCGGCCAAAACAAGTGGGACCTGTGGCACGAGGGGATATGAGACAGTAGTAGGTGTCAGCACTGCACCCTATGTACAGCACTGTACGGATCACACCTCCCGAAACATTGACAGGTGTCCACATTGACAGCCCCATGCCAAGACGGCTGTGTGCTTGCAGTCACACGTCACAGGTGAGAGGTTACATTGCACGTGCCAGGTGGCAGACGTACATAGTGGGAGCTGGCATGTGTGTGCATGTGTCTCCTGTTCAGGATCCACCAGATGGGCGCTGACTCTGTACTGACCATTGGACACAGCATGTTCCGTGGAAGGCTTGTGTGTGTGGGATGGTGGCACTGGATGTGCCTCCGTTGGGTGGGGGGCCATGCACAGGGCGGGTACGTCGATGATTGCGCATTGTTGGTCACGGTGGGTGCACCAACTAAGATGTGTTGCCCTGTGTTAAATTCCTATGTCCGCATGATGATGGACTGTAGATGTGGGCAGACTACACATTGGTCGATGTGCTGTCTATATGCATGTGCCTTCACACCAGGCACAGCTGCCCCTGCACATGTGACCCCTGCTGGACTCGCTGCTGGGTCTGTGGAGCTGATGCACCTTCTGCGCGTGGGGCGGACAGCTCTCCTCACTTCCCTCATTGCGCATGTCATGACTTTGCCGCAGGTGACATGGATCATGGAGGGCCCACATGTACGCGTGGGTAGGCTACACATGATTGTTCACTGGTCGCCACCCCCAGTCAGTGTTTCGAATGGGAAGGTTGTCGTGCTGGTGGTATGTTCGATGTGGCGGATGGGCGGGCCTAGGTGCGGGCTTACATTCCGGACATGGGGGGTAGTTGGATTGGCGACTAGTTGCAGTACACACGGGACACGTCTCTTCCTTACCACATCTGGGTCATCCCTTGTACTAACTGACAGTGATACAGTCATCTTCGCCCCAGCCCTCATGTCCTCCCCTCGCTCCCCCAATATGCATGCTCACCTGCGAGGCTAGCGCTTGCACAGGCAGCCCCAAGCTCGCACCAGAGAGGGCAAGGAGTGTATGTGTGGGTCCAGTTGCACGAGTGGGCTGTCTCAGGGTATGATGTGTGGCGGGACGCCGTCCACCTGCGTGGTGCCCCAAATGGAGACCCGGCCTGCATGGACTATGCATCACAGTCTTCGCCTTCCGGATCCGCCACCTGCGACACCCAGTGGCTGTGGCTGCCCTTGCGGCCAGGCCGCGTCCGTCTGTGGCTGATGGCCCACACATTCACTCTTTGGCCTCTCTGGGGAGGGCTCGTGGGTGGTGGCGCACGCGCTTGCACTTAGTCGCAATGGCATGTGGCGTGGTTGGTATGATGGGCAATGGATGGGATGGTGCGAGCCACCTCCCGTGACGTCAGTGCTGCTCGTGCTGTGGTGCGTCCCCCTACACTTCCATTTGACTTGTGCCATGCTAGACGTTGAGGTTCTATTGCCTGCGTGATATGACCAGGAGGAGCGCGAGGAGACCTCTCACACACCATGCTCCACTGCCATCCCGTGCCCTGTATCGCCTGTGCGGATTGACTATGTTGGGGTTACACCTGGTCGACTGGGGCTGTGTGTGCCTTGTCAAGGGGCATGGCGGGCGCACAACAGGATCCAGCTTGTCCACAGAGGGTGGGCTGAGGTGCGCCTGGTACCGCTTTGTACGTGTGCCCGGCTGCTGTGCACACACGTGTTCACTCCCCCCGACAGGTGTCCTCTCACAATGCCCAGGGAAGCGGTGGTGTACTGTTCATGACCCCTCCCAACACGGCGTGCTCCAACTTGGCATGTGCGCATCTACCCGTCACACCCACCCACCTGAGCACTGCGTCCATACGACTTCACACGACACATGTGTGTCTTCCACAGTTGTGCTACTCATTTGCGTTGACATCCAATACCAGTGGACTACATGGTCATGTCACGACTGCCGTGTACTTCACATACTCTCATCCTCTCTCATTCGTACTTGTGAAATGAGTCAGCGGAGACAGTTTTGGTTTCAAACATTATATTGAGTCTTCTGTCCTCTGTGATGCAGTATAGTGGACACTACTGGCAGCGGAATACATGTTGAGGATATACTGAGCATGATTGCAAATGGGATAGGGTGTGGGGTTACATGTGATTGGCTGTTGCATGTGGGATGTGGGCTTCAGAGTGACATCTGCTTGGCCAAGGCTGTGCTAATGTACATTTACGTATAGCTGCGGAGCTGCGGACTTTGACACAGACGGTATACACGTAGCCTACCAGACCGCTTGGCATCATGGGCACAGTCCATCTCAGTTCCATGTGACAGGTTTGCTGCGGTTGTTCCTCATGCACGCGTGCATGTGAGATGACATCAGGGCATGTGCTTGCGTGCATGCAGCGGCGTGCCACTTGTTGTTGCACTGTGGTGGTTACTGGACATGTCACAGTCACTGGGGTCGTGTTGTTGTTGTATGCACTTGTCGTCCATGCAAAGGTCCTGGTATGGGATTCCCGGGGCGGGGGTGGGAGGGGTGCAGCACCCACAGACTCCAGGCGACCTATTCATGTCCACTGAGCGGTGTGTGTGTCCATGTGCGCTGGATCCATGTCGTGTCCTGGTTGTTCGTGCAGTTCCGTCCATGTGGGTGCGATACACAGAGCCCATGCCACTGCCTCCCACGATGCATGCGGTGTTCCTGGATGTGATGGGGAACAGTGTGCATGTCCCGGTCATATCCGATGTCATGGCGATGTCGTTGATGGTGTGGTTACAGTTGCCGGTCGTTTGGTATGGCTGTTGTGGTGGTGACTGGCCAGTCCGTGCGGAAGCTAAGCATGGGTGCGGGGTTGGACATCATAGGTCAATCGGGGAACCTGCGTTGTGGTCCGACGAATTTACAGGTTGTCAGGTATGCGATGCCGTCCAGCAGGGCTTCCATGTCATTGGTGGTGTACATGTTTGCCAGCCAATGTAGCGGATGGTGGCTGTCAAGGTGTTGTTCGTAAGTTGTCCCTTGGAGGACCATGATGGGGCATGCTGGGTGACATTCGATGTAGCTGTTCTCGATGATCCGTCGTGTGGAGGCACAGTGGTCCCATTTCAGTGCGGGTGCGATGTTGGCCACATACGCCATGCCCCCATAGGCAGAGCAGGCCCTGTCGTGTGCGTCCAGAGGGAGGAGTAGTGGTAGCAGGTCCGCCTTCAGACATGCCGGGTTGGAGAGGCATATCTCCACGGGATGCTGGTAGGGACACCTCCGACAGTAGAAGACGGGCATGACGCAGCTGAACAATGTGATGCGGTAAGTCAGTCGGTAACTTACGTTCAGCAGGGACAGGAGATCGCATCCCAATATATGAAACAGGTTGGTTTTGTACAGCTTGAGCTGTTCGGCGTAGTTGGGTAGGTGTGTTGCGGTTGCCATTTTGCAGCGGTGCGTTGTGGTGGCGTGCTCCGGCTGTGTGTGCAGTCTGCAATGTGCACGCTCCGAGGTTGCTGTGAGCTCTGTGTAGTCGTAGGGAGACAGGACTTGTGTTCTGTTGGCTTGTTTGGAGGACACGGGCCCTCATCCCACATGCTTCTCAGACAGTTCAAGGTCAGTGCTGTGTGACTCCTTCCAATTAACTTGCATGTGGCCGACATGGGGGAGTGTTTTCTTCTTTCTTCCCCGTCCGTTGTGTGCTTCTGTGATATGCGCTATCTGCCCTGTGGTCGGTCTCCTCGGCATGCCTGTGTTGGTCTATTCTTGGACAATGGCTGTATTCACCGGCTTCTGTCGTAGGGCTGTGGTTTCGGAGTTGGAATGGAAGGTCATTCAGTGCTGTCTGCTCTCCCTTGTGTGGGCGGCAGGCTGCCTTTCCGCTCTGCGTTGGGCCTTGTGTGTGAATGTTATTCTTGGGCCACCTGTTGTCGGTCCCCGGGCTCTTTGGTGTTCCGTTTTATATGTCTTGTTCATATGTGCAGGGTGGTATGGGTGTTTCAGTGTGGTACTGGCGTTCCTCTTCCCGAAGGGGCCCTGCTTCTCCTAGTTGGTGTTGCCGCCGCTGTGTGCTACGCCATGTTTGTTACACTGGGGTGTGTCCTGCTGTTGCGTGTCTTCACTGACATGTGTGCGTCGGTTGTGTGGCGTTGGGTGTTGTCCGTGAATTGGGCGTTGGGGACATGTCTGTGGCAGGCCTGTCACGTGTCATGTGCGTTCGGGGTGGGGCTGATGTGTGTGCTGCTTGGTTGTGTCCCTGTGTCTGTGTGCGACGCATGCATGGCGCTGCGGTTGGCCTCTGCGTTGTGCGCATGTGTGGCGGCGTCATCGCCGCTTTGGGGCCGTGACGGGGTTGTTGGTTCCTAGTCCCAGGTGGTGTGTACACATGTGTTACGCGATGTTACGATTTGGCCTGTGTGTCATATGTGGATGCAATGGTGGATGTGTAGTGTACACGCGCTGGTGGGGGGTTGTCCGCTTTTTCCGCCCTTGCACTGTGTGCGCTGTTTGCGTGCACTTGTTGTGTGTGCCTACCTGCGTCTCCGCGGTACGTTGCGTCCTTGGTGGTGCATCAGCAGGAGCATGGGGAGGGCCTGCAGTGCTGGATTCATGCTCGGGGGAGCCGCTTCTTCGTTGTCCGTGCTCGGCGTCCGTGTTACCGCTTCGGTTTGTCGTACGGTATCTCTTGGCCGTGGGAGCCGTTTGTTTGCGGCATCGTAATTTATGCGCCGGGCGGGACGTGTTTCGTCGGACGGTGTGTGTCAGTTGGGCTGCGCCGCTACGTGTACGGGCGCACTTTGATGGCGGACGGTGTTGCTGGCTTGCCGGCGGTGTTTGGCCTACTTTTCGCATCGTAATTGGGCGGGCGTGTGGACTGCTGCATGCCGGCGGTAACTGGTGGTTTTTGCATCCGCCAGCACGGCGGTTGTGCTTCCGCCCGCCATCGTAATGTGCCCCTAAATACCATATTATAATTTATACTTAAACTTTATTAATTTCCTACACTAAACCTAATTAATTTACTATTCCCACTACAGTCTTAAATAAATTGGGGTAGGTGCTGCACACTAAACATAATTAATTTACTATTCCCACTCCAATATTAAAGAAATTGGGGTAGGTGTTGGACACTAAGGGGCCGATTCCGATCTCGGCTGGTAGGGCACCGAATCGGATTCGGCTTTACCGGATCTGATTCGGACGCCCTGTTTCCGACCGATTCGAACACCCGTCCGCGCGAGCAAGTACGATGCGAGTGTACGCGAAATCCCCGACCGACTCGTTCCCGGCTCCGAACCGCTCCGACCGACTCGTACGGACTCGACTCGCACCACGCAATGGAGACGTTCTCTGACCGGGTAAGTACGATGCGCGCCTCGAACAGTCCGACCGACTCGCGCCGTCCGGCTCGAAAGAGCAGTCGGAGCCGGACTTCGGGGGTCCGTGTCGGACCCCCCTGTACGTGTAGCCGTGCGAGTCGCACACAGGGGGGACCCATGGGTCCCCCTACACATGCATGTACGGCGCGAGTTGCACTGACGCGTACCCGCTGTAGGGGGCGCCCTTGTTCGCGACGCACCCAATGAGTCAATGGGAGCTCGTGTACGCATCGTACGACTAGCTCCCATTGACTTCAATGGGAGTCCGACCGAATCGAGTCCGATAGCATGCGTCCACATCGTACTCGTTCGGTCGGACTGCTAGAATCCGGTTCGGTCGGATATCTCTCCGAATCCGACTCGGTCGGAGAGATTTCCGGCCCGAATCAGAATCGGCCCCTAAACCTAATTAATTGACTATTCCCACTCCAGTCTAAAATAAATTGAGGCAGTTGCTGGACACTATGGGGCCGATTCCGATTTGGGCCGGAAATCTCTCCGACCGAGCTGGACTCGGAGAGATTTCCGACCGAATCGGACTCTGGCAGCCCGACCGAACGAGTACGATGCGCACGTATGCCATCGGACTCGAGTCGGTCGGACTCCCATTGAAGTCAATGGGAGCCGGTCGTACAACGCGTACGCGGGCTCCCATTGACTCAATGGGTGCGAGGCGGTCAAGGGCGCCCCCTACAGTGGGTACGCATCGAAGCGACTCGCGCCGTACACGCACAGGTAGGGGGGACCCATGGGTCCCCCCTGTGTGCGACTCGCGCGGCTACGCGTACAGGGGGGTCCGACACGGACCCCCAAAGTATGTCTCCGACTGCTCTTTGGAGCCGGAGTGCGCAGCTTGGTCGGACTGCTCGCGGCGCGCATCGTACTCACCCGGCCGGGGAACGTCTCCATTGCGCGGTGCGAGTCGAGTCCGAGTGAGTCGGTCGGTGCGGTTCGACCCAGGAACGAGTCGGTCAGAGCGGTCGGGACGCCCGGACGAGTCGGTCGGCGAATTCGCATCGTACTCGCTCGCCCGGA
The DNA here is from genome assembly GCA_963921515.1 of Calotriton arnoldi. Taxonomy (NCBI): domain Eukaryota; kingdom Metazoa; phylum Chordata; class Amphibia; order Caudata; family Salamandridae; genus Calotriton; species Calotriton arnoldi. The sequence continues at coordinate 396,167 of CAWUFW010014318.1, read as the reverse complement.
CGCGCGTACAAATCGGTCGGGAAATAGGGCTCCGAATCGGATCCGGTTAAGCCGAATCCGATTCGGAGCCCTACCGGCCGAGATCGGAATCGGCCCCTAAACCTAATTAATTTACTATTCCCACTCCAGTCTAAAATAAATTGAGGTAGGTGCTGGACACTAAACATAATTAATTTACTATTCCCACTCCAGTCTAAAATAAATTGGGGTTGGCGCTGGACACTAAAATAAATTAATTTACTATTCCCACTCCAGTCTTAAATACATTGGGGTAGGCGCTGGACACTAAAATAAATTTACTATTCCCACTCCAAAGTAAAATAAATTGTGGTAGGTGCTGGACACTAAACATAATTAATTTACTATTCCCACTACAGTCTTAAATAAATAGGGGTAGGTGTTGGACACTAAACCTAATTAATTTACTATTCCCACTCCAATCTTAAATAAATTGGGGTAGGTGTTGGACACTAAACCTAATTAATTGGCTATTCCCACTCCAGTCTAAAATAAATTGAGGTAGTTGCTGGATACTAAACCTAATTAATTTACTATTCCCACTCCAGTCTAAAATAAATTGAGGTAGGTGCAGGACACTATACATAATTAATTTACTATTCCCACTCCAATTTTAAATAAATTGGGGTAAGTGCTGGACACTAAACCTAATTAATTTACTATTCCCACTCCAGTCTTAAATAAATTGGGGTAAGTGCTCGACACTAAACCTAATTAATTTACTATTCCCACGCCAGTCTAAAATAAATTGAGGTAGGTGCTGGACACTAAAATAAATTAATTTACTATTCCCACTCCAGTCTTAAATAAATTGGGGTAGGTGTTGGACACTAAACCTAATTAATTTACTATTCCCACTCCAGTCTAAAATAAATTGGAGTAGGTGCTGGACACTAAGGGGCCGATTCCGATCTCGGCCGGTAGGGCACCGAATCGGATTCGGCTTAACCGGATCCGATTCGGAGCCCTCTTTCCCGACCGATTCGTACGTGCGTCCGGCCGAGCGAGTACGATGCGAGCGCACGCAAATCGCCGACCGACTCGTTCCCGGGTCCGAACCGCTCCGACCGACTCGCACGGACACGACTCGCACCGCGCAATGGAGACGTTCCCCGGCCGGGCAAGTATGATGCGCGCCGCGAGCAGTCCGACCGACTCGCGCCGTCCGGACGCACGTACGAATCGGTCGGGAAGGAGGGCTCCGAATCGGATCCGGTTAAGCCAAATCCGATTCGGTGCCCTACCGGCCGAGATCGGAATCGGCCCCTAAACCTAATTAATTTAGTATTCCCACTCCAGTCTAAAATAAATTGAGGTAGGTGCTGGACACTAAACCTAATAAATTTACTATTCCCAATCCAGTCAGTATTAAGGGGCCTATTACGATGGCGGTCGGAAAACCTCCCCGACCGCCATGGTAACGGGAAAGGATCGCCCGCAAGGCCCGCGACATAACCGCCGGTCGTATTACGATGTTCCTTGCTCGAAATCCAACTGCTGCGGTCGGATCGCGGGCTTTAACATTGCGGCGGTTGCTGATGCACGCAGCACCGCCACGATGTCAAAAGGAGCATGTCCTGCATCTCCCTGCACTGCGTGGCAGGCACTGCACAGTGCCTGCCACCTGGTATAGGGAAATGTAGGGGGGGACCATGGGTACCCCCCCAGTGCACCCACCCCCCCACAAAACATTGGGTGCCCGAAACGGGACCCCGGAAGACAATCACCGCATGCCTTTCCATGGCGGTCTGACCGCTGAGGAAAGGCTGGCTACCACCGGCATCATAATCCTGCCGGTGGAGCCTGCTCTGCACCGCCACCATTATCCCGGTCCTTCTCCGTCCGCCAGGCAGGAGTGCGGATGGCAACCGGCGGAAAGGCGGCGGTCGGATTTTCCCTCCACCGCGATCACCACCACCATCCTAATCTGACCGGCGGTTTCTGGCTTGCGATCACGGGCGTATGTCCGCCGCCAGTCCGGCGGTTGCCACCGCCGGCCAGGCGGCGGTCATCCGACCGCCATCGTAATAGGCCCCTAAATTAGGATAATTGCTGAGCACTAAACTTAATTGATTTACTTTACCCAATTCAAACAGTATTAAATTATGTAAATGTGATAACTAAAATTTAATAATCTAACTATAAACACAACAAATATAATTTATTTATCAAAATTATAATATTAATTAATATATAGAAAAACAACACTACAAAAACTATTATATTAATTATTAGACTACAAAATTTTATAACACTTTATAACCAAAATTAAATTTCCTAAATTAATTTAAAACCAAATTTATATTAATTAAACAAAACTCTAATAAAATATTTTATTTCTAAAAGAATAAACACCATAAACAACTATAAATATAACATTCCACTACAAAATTTAAATTAATTAATTACATAACATATTTTTTCTATCAAAATTATAACTTTTCACAATTTATAAATTATTTTTTAACTTAATTAGAAAATCTAACACACCCTTAAAACTCATAAATACAACATCCCAACCATAATATTTTAATTCAATTTAAAAATATTAAAAACTCAAATAAATTAAATATTTTGAAATTTAATTTTTTTAAACACTCCCAACATTATACCCTATAAAACAAACTTCCCACTCATTAATTTATATTTCTACATAATAAAATTTAATTTTAAATTAAAATTTTTATTTTATTTTAAAATTTAAATATTCTCAACAATATTTTTAAAACACTCCCCACCCTTATCCCCTAAAAACACAACACCACAATCCAAAAGTATACTCATAAACTCAAATTCTCACATTTAAAATTAAATTTCACAATTTAAAATATTTTTTTAATATCTTCATATTTTTACAAAATTTCCCACCATTACACCCTATAAACACACCATCCCAGTTCTCAAAATATACATAGAAACGTTACATTTCTATCCATATTTGATTTTAAATTAGCAAACTATTTAAATATACTAAACAAATTTTTTAAAACACTCCCCACCCTTATCCCCTATAAACCCAACATCCGGCTCCTAAAATTTAATCTCTACATTCAATTTTAAAATTTTGAATTTAAAAATTTAAATTTTTTAATAAATAAAAAATATTTCAATTGTTTTTTAAAACACTCCCCACCCTTATCCACTATAAACCTAACATCCCGCTCCTAAAACTATATTTAAAAATACTAATTTTTTATTCAAAATTAAATATATAAATATTAAAAATGTCAAATATTTTACAACACATTTTCAAACACTACCCACGCTTATATCCTATAAAAACAACTAAACACTACTAAAAATAAATCATACAAATCATTTCTTCGTAACACAAACAATAAAAACAAAATGCTTTAACGATATTTTAACATGATGATATTTTGTCATTCGATATTATAAACTTTGATATTTTTGACACACTTACAAATCGATATTTTTCACATCGATATACAAAACATCGAGATTTATTACCAACGATATATAAAACTCGATATTTTTGTATATCGATATATAAAAATCGATATTTAGACTACTTACCCTCTATAAAAGGAAGATAATGGGCCTTATTTAGAGTTTGGCAGACAGATTACTCCATTACAAACATGACAGATACCCAGTCCGCCTTATTAAAAAGTGCTATAGGATACAATGCACTTGTAATAAGGTAAGCAGGATATCAGTCACATTTGTGACACAGCAACTGTGCGTTGGAGAGGTTTGGGCTGTGTTCAATGTAGTGTTCTAACTGGAAAGAGAGAGATGTCCTTATACAAACAGAAACCGAAGTATATGTTTTCATAATTGCATTTATAGAAGAACAGATGGACACTTCCCTAGAGCAGATCTCTTAACAGGGGATGATACTCATTAGTTAATCTACTGGGTAAATGTAAACCTAGGATGTGTTAAGTGAGACATTGAAATTGAAATGAAATGAAATTTGTACTTGTAAAGCGCACCCATACCCCCAAAGGGGTGTCCAGGCGCTGTACGCATACCGCTGTGGAACCCTTCCTGGCTTTTCCCTGTGAATTGTCCACTCCTGGGCACCCCCAGGGTGAAGCCAGGCATCCCAGCGCTGTTGGGGCCGTTGTGGAGATTAAGCAAGCTATTGCCCAGAGTTGCAGAGTGGGACCCATGATTAGAATAGGCACCGAGGCGAGAATTATCAGGTCCGAGGAAATTGAGCCCAAGACCCGCCGAGGCGGGAATTGAACCCTGGTCCCGGGCCAGATCTCTGCATCAGGGTCTGCCGCTCTAACCATTGAGCCACACTTCTCCACATTGTGTTATGTTTTAATATTAGATTAACCCTTTTAGAGTGTTGCCCTTGTGGTCTAAAAAGGCTTTACATAACCTGAAGAAATAAGTTATGTGAGAAAGGTTGAAATGGTTGTGACCATCCTACAACAACACATTAATAACCCCGCCAAGGGAGCACAATTCCAACTTTGAATGCTCCATGTTATCAACCAGCTCCTACCAGTCTCAGTGGCCGATCACGATGGCGGGCGGATCGCCCCTGCCCTGTGGGGGTGATCCACCCGCCATCCCGACAGCAAAGACCCCCCGCCATATCATGATGGCTGGGGGGTCCGCGGCGGATGGAAAGACCGTCCGCCGCTTTTCCGCTGGTCGACTCGTCGACCGGCGGAAAACGTGCTGAATATGGTGGCGGTGTCTGGAAGACACCGCCATCCATATCACGATGCAGGCTGCGAGCAGCCTTTCCATGGCTGCATTGCCGCCATGGAAAGGCTGGCGGTTCCTGCTGTTGGGGGCACGTTGCAGGCCCCCAGGGTGTTGGGGGGGTGGGGGGTGCACATGGGGGGCACCTATGGTACCCCCCTGCATTTGCATGTACAATGTGGCAGGCACCGCGCGGTGCCTGTCACGTTGTGCATGTAAATGCGCAACTTGTATTTTTACATTGCGGCGGGTGCTGCTTGCAGCACCGCCCGCCGCAATGTAAAAATACGAGATGCGCCCGCCAGTGTGGCGGGCGCATCCTGATTTGTGTAGCGGGACCGCCGCACCTTTGGCGGGCGGTCCCTTTTGGCAATGCGAAAGTCCGGCCGCCCGCCCGCCATTGTATCTGACCCCTCTGACTTCAAACAAGTCAGTCAAGTCCTAGCTTTATCAAGAATGGATTCTGGTAACCACCAGCTAGTAGAAATTCTTAAAATCCATCTGCACTTGGTTCCCTCAAAGAAACCTTACACTCAGCGGCCAGACCGGTTCCACAAAATGTGATTGTGTCTTGTCAATGGGCATGTCAGGAGGCATGGCTTACTGATTATGGACCAGTGGGTGTGCAAACCCTCTCACACCAAGGCCATTTCATCGAAGGAAAGCCTGGCAGTGGTCACAGAATCAGCGCTGCCTGGTGTGAGGAATGCACTACACTACAGTGCCTTGCCAAAAAACGACTTTTCCCACCTTTCCTTTAACTTTCACTGAAGGAAAGTGCCCCTTTGTGTATGGTCACCCCCACTTTTTACTCCAAATGCTGATGGTTATGACTCTGATTGTGCACTGGATTCTCCTGCTGAGACCCCACTGCCTCTGCTCTCTCCCAAAACTGTTATGTTCAAGTTGGTAATCCCAAATTGGCAAATACTTTGCCCCCTTATAAGTCCCTGGTATATTGTACCAGGGGCACCTAGGGCATAGGTGGTAATGGTGTCCCCAGGGCTGCAGCATGATTTTGTGCTTCCCTGGCTGATCCACACAAACTACTGACCGCAGGCTTGCCATTGCAGACTATAGGAGCAGGGCAAACTGCTCCAACTCAACAGTGCCCTCACCATGTGTGACACAGTCAAATGCACTACCTATAATATATGTCAGACACCCCTAACGTAGGCCTCCTCAACCCAGGTGGCAGGGTGCAGTTTATTAAAGTAAAGGACATATAAGTACAAGCCTATATGTCCCTTTAGTGGCGTAACTCATTGGAAATTACTATAAGTGTTAGCAGTCCATAAGATAACATGGACTGCCAACCAGGGCACTCTCAAGATTGGCAGCTCCATTATGGTATCACTAAAGTATGTCATTTTTGGTATCAAACAATGTGCCTTTTCACCCCTGACATGAATCTCGTGCCCTGGGTGATGTGGCATTTACCCAGGTGGTGACCTTAGAGGCTGCCCACCTAGTTGCCCCAGCTTCACTGTGCTACGGCTGAGCAACCCACTCTTACCCACATCTCCTGCCATCAACAGAGGATTATGACCCCTTACCAGGCAGTGTGATCACTCCCAGGAGTAAGGAACAAAGGCTTGGGCAGGCTAGCTTACTGATAACAAAGCACTGATGGCTGCATTGACGCGTGACGTGTGACGACTGACGCAGGGGCGGGGCTGGCAACGCTGTGAGCGGCGAGTGGTCCTGAGCTCCTGATTCCTCGATCTCCGATTTCCCGGCCCCAGCGCCTGACTCCTTTATCCGGGAATGTGGGTGACTGTAGCTACCCCCGCCAACCCTGCAGTCTCCACTCTCGCCATTTCTGCTGTGAGGTGCCGAGGTACCGAGGACTTGCTGGTGCAGTCAGGTGCAGGCTCGCTACTACAGCCCCCGGCCATTAACTCATTAGTCTCCAGATTACCGCGGGGAACGTTGTTCTGCTCAGCTGCTGTGTCATCTTGTTTTCTGTGGGCTGCCAGCTGCAGAGTCAGGTGGTGCTTGGTGCGCCCCTGGTCCCTGCCCCCCCAGTTGGAGTTGGCTTGAATCAGGTCCTAGGAGCACTGTCCAAAATCACCTTGCTTTGTCTGAGCAACAAGCGGAGCACCTAGCACCTCTAAGCTTCCTGGCCAAGGGACCAAAGGATCAGCCTGTAAGAAGAGGTGAGGAGGCTGAGTGTGGAGGGCGTAGTGCCCCTCTTTGTAGAGCAAAACCCGGCTGTCTCCCGCAGAGACAGCCCAGCTAGGACTGGGAGCCGTTTTTGGGATGGCCTGGTGAGTTCCACTCAGTCTCAGTTCGCCCATTTGGTTTGTTGGCTTGGGCTTGTTGGCCCACTTGTTCTCCACTTGTTCTTTTGTTCGTCTGCTCAGCTAGTCAGCCTCACTTTCTTTTCCATGTATGTTTTATTGCGCTGTTCGCAGTGCCGCATTAGTCGCTGACCTGGGCTACTGCTGTTTGCATTTACGAAGCCCTGAGGAGCTCCACAAGGGCCTGCGAGCAGCTGCTAAACCCCGCCTTCGGACCATAGGATCATAACATCATAGCTACTTGCCACCCCCTCAGCAGTGCCCCGCATTCCCCGCAGTACCACGACCTTTTCCACATTTGATGTTACTGCTGAATCTTGTGCCACTGCCAAAAAGTCACTGGAGTCATTGGAGGGTGCTGAGGGATGGTTGGTCCGGCTGCATTTTTGTTTGCAATCCTACGAACTAATATCATTCGCTGGTGATGCCCGCAAGGTGCTTACGTTCAGGGCACTCAATTTTCTCTTTACGATCACCCGCAAGATTGCCAGGTTCCACATTAGGGTCGGCTAGTTGCACCTCTGATCACTCTAGTCCTCCCAAGTTACTAAAAACCATCAAGCGAAGGAAACCCCAGGGTCACTTGTTACACCTGAAATCCTATCCCACTGTGATGTTGATGTTCTCAAAGGGCGTGAGGGGCACAGTGGTAAAGGATAAGGTCCCGGGATTGGCCTCCAGGGTAGTTTGTGTGGACGAGGTGGGTGTCTGCCCCAGTCTTTTTCGGCTGACTGTTCCACATTTCCCTATGTTTTTTTAATCAGAATATTGGGGGAGTAACCTCAATACCGTCATTAACACAGGCCACTGATGAGTGTGCTCTACCGTTTGTGGTGGAAGATACGGAGATGGAAATAGGCATGCCCATGGAAAATGTTGAAGTTTGACCTGAAATAAATTCTGCCGAAAAGTCGTTGTCTGAACCAGCGTGGCCGGTATTCTCGGTCGATAAATTTAGTCCTTCGAGCAACGCTGTGCAATCTCCTGGTCATCTTTCCCTTAAAATGTCCCCCCACATGCCACAGACTGTAGACTGCAGCCTTGAACCTGGGGATTTGGAGGATTATATCATGCCGGACATTGCCATACCAATGGAAAATAGCAAAGTATTGGAGGCCAACTTGAATATGCCAGTCGTTAGGGAGTTGGTACAGAGACTGTCATCGAATACTCACGCTAGTCGCTCCCGAATGGCAACTCTGCACAGTAGGATCCCCTAAAGAGTGTCCCATATGCATTCAATAGATTTGACAAATCTGGAGGCGTCAGAGGCGTCGCCATATAAAGGGGTACATGATTTTTTGCAAATATTAAACGTAGCAGATAACAGATTGGGGGGGAGGGGTAATCTTGAGATACTTTGGGGCCGATTCCGATCTCGGTCGGAGGCGCACCCAATACTATTCGGTCGGGAAAAAAGCCATGCGAAAGCCAGTTTCCCGACCGATCCGTACAGCACACCGAACGAGCAAGTACGATGCGCACAACAGCAAAAATTCCGGCCGAGCCGTACTCACCCAAACCAGGTCCTGTTCTCCGACCGAGGCGAATCCGGAAACGCCGAATCGAGTCGCACGGAAGGGAAAATGCAGCCCCGTCCGGCCGGACAAGTACGATGCGCTTTCCGTACGCGCCGAACCCGTCGCTACGCACGGCACGTCAAAGCATCCGGGAGAGGCGCACATAAGCTCCGAATCGCGCCACAACACGATCCACGGCTACGAGACGAACACAGCACCGACGAGGATGACGCGAAGCGACGAGGACGAAGCGAAGCGACGAGGACGAAGCCAAGCGATGAGGACGACGCGAAGCAACGAGAAGGACGAACGACACGAACCAACCATGAATCCCTTCGTCCCGATCATACCAATATTCTACATCTACTACCGGAACAGGCACGGACGCGTACGGCGCAGAAGGTAAGTCAGACACCAACCACAAAACACATACAACACGTACACGACACATCACACACATACACTGGGAATCTGAATATACTTACACCAGCAACAGCAGCACCATAGGGGCGGGATGCCCATCACCAATGCCACATATGCACACAGGGGCCTGAATGCGCGCCACCACCCCAACCCAGGGGGCTGGATGCCTACCACTACTACCACCCTTAGCCAGGGGGCAGGATGCCCACCACTACTACCACCCTCACCCAGGGGGGCAGGATGCCCACCACTACTACCACCCTTAGCCAGGGGGCAGGATGCCCACCACTACTACCACCCTCACCCAGGGGGGCAGGATGCCCACCACTACTACCACCCTTAGCCAGGGGGCAGGATGCCTACCACTACTACCACCCTCACCCAGGGGGGCAGGATGCCCACCACTACTACCACCCTTAGCCAGGGGGCAGGATGCCTACCACTACTACCACCCTTAGCCAGGGGGCAGGATGCCTACCACTACTACCACCCTCACCCAGGGGGCAGGATGCCCACCACTACTACCACCCTTAGCCAGGGGGCAGGATGCCTACCACTACTACCACCCTTAGCCAGGGGGCAGGATGCCTACCACTACTACCACCCTCACCCACGGGGGGCAGGATGCCTACCACTACTACCACCCTCACCCAGGGGGGCAGGATGCCCACCACTACTACCACCCTTAGCCAGGGGGCAGGATGCCCACCACTACTACCACCCTCACCCAGGGGGGCAGGATGCCCACCACTACTACCACCCTTAGCCAGGGGGCAGGATGCCTACCACTACTACCACCCTTAGCCAGGGGGGCAGGATGCCTACCACTACTACCACCATTAGCCAGGGGGCAGGATGCCTACCACTACTACCACCCTCACCCATGGGGGGCAGGATGCCTACCACTACTACCACCCTCACCCAGGGGGGCAGGATGCCCACCACTACTACCACCCTTAGCCAGGGGGCAGGATGCCTACCACTACTACCACCCTCACCCACGGGGGCAGGATGCCTACCACTACTACCACCCTCACCCAGGGGGGCAGGATGCCCACCACTACTACCACCCTTAGCCAGGGGGCAGGATGCCTACCACTACTACCACCCTCACCCACGGGGGGCAGGATGCCTACCACTACTACCACCCTTAGCCAGGTAGGGCAGGATGCCCACCACTACTACCACCCTCACCCAGGGGGGGCAGGATGCCCACCACTACTACCACCCTCACCCAGGGGGGCAGGATGCCCACCACTACTACCACCCTTAGCCAGGGGGCAGGATGCCTACCACTACTACCACCCTCACCCACGGGGGGCAGGATGCCTACCACTACTACCACCCTCACCCAGGGGGGCAGGATGCCCACCACTACTACCACCCTTAGCCAGGGGGCAGGATGCCTACCACTACTACCACCCTCACCCACGGGGGGCAGGATGCCTACCACTACTACCACCCTTAGCCAGGGGGCAGGATGCCCACCACTACTACCACCCTCACCCAGGGGGGGCAGGATGCCCACCACTACTACCACCCTTAGCCAGGGGGCAGGAAGCCTACCACTACTACCACCCTTAGCCAGGGGGCAGGATGCCTACCACTACTACCACCCCCACTCATAGGATGGACAATGCATGACACAACAAGCACACCACAACCTAGGGAATGCAAGATTAAGACATCCCCCCACCACCATGACAAGCGTGTGAGCAGGCTGTGTCAAATGCCTACAACACCGAACATGACTTTGAACATACAATGTGACCCCCTAGCACATGTGCCACACATATATGTGTGTGGCACCCACAATGCAAGCAGCCCATGACCATTGTGGCAATGGGGCCTAAACCCCCATCATCACAGTGACCAAAAGGCAAGTGTGGGGTCCATAGCTGAAGCACATTTTGACCATTGTGGCAATGGGGTCTAAACCCCCATCATCACAGTGACCAAAAGGCAAGTGTGGGGTCCATAGCTGAAGCACATTTTGACCATTGTGGCAATGGGGTCTAAACCCCCATCATCACAGTGACCAAAAGGCAAGTGTGGGGTCCATAGCTGAAGCACATTTTGACCATTGTGGCAATGGGGTCTAAACCCCCATCATCACAGTGACCAAAAGGTAAGTGTGGGGTCCATAGCTGAAGCACATTTTGACCATTGTGGCAATGGGGTCTACACCCTCATCATCACAGTGACCAAAAGGTAATTGTTGACAAAGAAAGAGCTGCAACTGCCAAACTGCATGGATCATTCCTGGTCACAGAACCAAAAACTCATCTGTGGCAAAGTAGTGTATGTGTCCCATTGCAACATAAATTGGGGGAGCCAAATACTGCAGTGCAAATGAAACATTCCTTTGGCCATGTGCAGACAAACAACACCCATGGGGGCTGAGACCGTCAACAGTCATCAATGACACAATGACAGAAGTGACCATCAGAATGCAGAACCACATATTTGCACCAATGGGCACACAAATGCAGATACCCTGTGGAGACAGCAGATGTGAGGTGAACAGATACCATACCATGGCAGCAATGGGACACACAAACCATGATCACTGTGCTGACCGATGACCTAGGAGTCCCAGGGACAGCAGGGGAAACACACCAAACAACATACAGCCAATGGCACACCCAAGATATGCCAATGCAGTGGTGCAGATGCACAAACACAAACAGGCAGACCAACACTGTCATCATACACAGCAGGTGAGGGGTGGGGGTGCCAGTGTCCCCAGGCAACAACACAACACATGAGGAGAGCTGAATACCAATCATACAGATGTGCATACACTGCCACACTAAGCTAACTCATGGATCCAAATCCCCTATGTGGGCAAGCAGGCATTGACAGGTGAGAGGGAGCACAAAACACACATGTCACACAGGCACGTAGGAACAACAACTGACACAGCAAGTCACAGACACACCACAGCACCACCCCCAGGGCCCCCACAATGTGGTGACCCTGGGCTGAATAAAAATACCACTGTGATGACAAAGCTAAATGTCGTTCACACTGTGAACCACAGTCAGGTGTCCTGAGCAACTAACTACCATCACACCTACACAAGCACAAATCAATCAGCATGGCCAGTAAGCCAAGGCCAACATGGAGGCAGGGGACTAGCCGGGCAACAACTCTCATCTGCACACACTCAAGACCACACCCCTCGACCTCCAACAATGTGCAGCAGTGAAGTACACATGCACTGGTGACATTGCACATGCACCCATGACTATTCCAGGGTGGTAGGTGGGAACCAAGGTGTAGAAACACATCACACATGGACACTCAACAAGACTCCTGAATGTCTGACACACTGCACACTACGCTGTACATGGACATGACGGCAATACCACACCGACCAATGGGATCCCAGCCACAGTCACACACCAATGAAGAAGCCAAGGTCACCCACAAAGAACACACATAGACAACAACCAACATTGCAGCCCGGACCCTAAGGAGTGCCAGCAGTCACACACACAACGTGTCACAATCACTGAAAGATAACACAAACTGGAAATCACATGACAGGGGCAAACAACAAGTGCCAAAGGGAAACCTGACTGTGACCCATCTGCGTCAGCACACAAACTCTGCCCTGACAGCAAACACACCTATGGGTGACACCCTGATGACCAGTAATGTGCCATGCACCCACATCACAGAGAACACAGGGAGAAGACTTTGGGGGAACATAGCTCAAGTCAGCAAGCATCACAAACAGGTACAACACTAGGGATCACAGCATGCGCAGATGAATGGAAGTGAACACACAGACATGCACATACAACACACACCTTGGGCGCAGGCAATGTCACACGTGTACACACTGCCATGAGGGGACTCCACTCCTGTGTGAGGAAAGCTGTGCCATATGTTGCCTCAGTAGGGCCCCATCATGTCAGCTGAGCACTTGGTCACACAATCAACAATTAGCACCAAATGAGGGCTCCCATCACATCAGCCTGGTCATGGATGTGCCAACGGAATCATCAGCACAGATCCAACACACTTGTATAGCAATGTTGCACTGACTACACGGATGAGTCCCTCCCCATTGATGCCCAAACCTGCATGTCCACTGGAGATGGCAACACGGTCAGGGAAGTAGACAAATGCAACGATGGCAGGCACAACAGATGTGCAGGGGTGGAAGCCACAGATATGAAATTGCCAATGTAAGTAGGAAACCCATTGCCAAATACTGAACACATGACACCCTCAGATGCTGCTATTGATGACATGGATACACCACATGATAGGACACATTCCCCCTGGACCACATGGGTTCCTGCACAGTAACACTTCATAATCATGAGACCAGATATCACCATCACTGCAGCAAGGGCATGGTTAGCTGCACCAACAACATGTACATCTGAAGCATGAGCACTAGAGAAAAGAAAGTTGCTTTATTCAGCATATGTGTTGTTTGATAACGACGTCCAGAAGAAATTAGAGCAAAGGCCAATGGCCAGTCCATTGTCAAAGTTCAAACAGGGTGACACTGGCAGATGTCACCCTACGCATGCCTGCACAATACCAGGGACAATCCACTAGGAGGGGCAACCGGGGGGCCAGGCCAGGCACCGCAGGGACAGGATCAGGGCTCACCAGGGGGAGTCAGGGAAGGGGTGGTGGGTGCTGGAGAGCCACTGACAACTGCAGTGGAGGTGTCTGACATGGTGTGTGCCGGCACAACTGGGGGGCATGACACAGATGTCGTGGGTGCCGGCACAACTGCAGTGGACCCTGCAGATGGGGTGGACAGGTCCGCCACTGCAGTGCCCAAGTCAGACAGGGCGGTAGTGGACTCCACTGCAGTGCCTACCTCCAGGGGAGGAGAATGGGGAACAGGCAAGGTGGGTTGGACAGAGGGGGAGGACACCCTCACCACATCAGTGGCACAGACAAGCGCAGCGGGGGTGTGGTGCTGGGAGAGCAAGTGGCAGGGGGAGAAGGCCGGAGCATCTTGGGGATGGTATATCTGTGGGTGGGGGAACCTGGGGCAGGGTGTGGTGGGGGCACCTGTGCAGTGGGGGCCTGAGGGATGGAGGACGGAGACCTTGTGCCTGAGCTGCAGGGTGGTGGCGGGGTCTTGCTCTTAGCACTCCGGGGGGACTTGCGGGTGGGGGCCTCAGTCCGTCTGCGCCTGGGGGAGGGTGTCCGGGGGCGAGGGGCACTCTGCTCCGTGTGGGTGGGCTTCCTCTTCCCCCGGGATGCTGGAGCAGCTTCATCGGTGGGGAAGAGGCCGAGGTCACAGAGGAAGAGCTGCTGTGACTTTGGGGTTGCAGGTGAGGCAAGGGAGGGTGCTTTGGAGGGAGAGGGAACTGAGGACTGCGCAGTGCATGTGGATGCGTGTGTGTGTTCCAGGGCCCCATCCCCTGTGAGTCTGGCTTCAGTCCCCTGAATGTGCGTGCGTGTGCGTTTTGTCATTGGCGTGTGTGTCAGTGTGCTGGATGTATGTGTGCTGGTGTGTGCCTGTGCCAGTGTGTGTGTGCCTGGGATGGGTAAGGTGCTGGGGAGTGTGGATGGAGCAGAGGCAGGAGGGGTGAGGGACCGTTTGAGGAGGGACACTGCTGCCGTCAGGGAGGAGTCCATGGACCTATTGCCCCTCTGTAGGTCAGACATGCCCGATGAGATGCCCTCCATGAACGACACCAGCTGAGTCAACAGCGCGGTGTGCGCATGGAGGACACTCAGCATGGCTGTCTGCCCTACATGGAGCTGGCGAAGGAGGTACACAGACTCCTCACTCAGGGCAGCAGGGGACACAGGGGCAGGGGGTGCGGTGCCTGGCCCAAAGGAGACACGCTCCCGGACATGGGAGCCTCCACGGACCTGGGGAATGGGAGCCGATGGGAGGGCGGTGGTGGTGCTGGTGGTGGCGGGGACAGCAACACTAGCTGGGGTGTGGTGGCTGCTGACACCCGCCTCCACAAGGGAGTCATCCTCCGAGTTGCTCTGGTCCTCAGCTGAGGTGGATGCTGCTGAGGACTCCTCGGTGTGGCTCCCCTCGCCCTCCGTGCCACTGGGTCCCTCCGACCACTCCTCGGCTGCTGACCCAGTCTGGCTCTCCGGCTCCTCCTGGTCCGTGGAGCTGTCCCCTTCCGTGGCCGTGGATGTATCTGCAAACAATGGGGAAACAGACAGACATCAGTCACCTGCACATAACGCACACACCACTGTGAGCACAGCACATCACAGAGCAAGCCCTGGCATCATTAGTTGTACATTGCTAAAAGTGCACTAATTGAACAGGAGAAGTCAATTGTCAGTCTGATGCCAAGCATGGCACTCACATCCCACATGGCCTTGCACCCATCTGTCTGGTGTCTGTTGGATTGCAACACCCCAGTGTTGACACATGCACCAAGTACACAGTAGTTGGACAGTGCAGAGGACACGGTGTGGACACATCACAGCTCTTGCCACTGAGTCAGTACAGGTTTCCGGATGTAAGGGATGCCCAGAGTCAAATAGGAAATGCATGTGATGCATACCAGCGACAGACACCATGATGCACCCATGTCCTGATAGCCAGCGCCACTATGGTGTGCATGTAGCACATGTCACTCCCCTGCAGGCTCACCAATCAGTAGCCACATGCCATGGCGGAGGCATGACTGCAAAGTCATACATCACTGGCTCAGTGATGTATGACTTTGCAGCCAGACAACAACACTCTGCACTGTGTCACAATAGTAGGTCATGGGGAATGCAAGTCCTGGAGCTGCACAAGTGCACATGTACATCCCCCCACAACACATCCTCTTAACCCTCATCTGTCCAGGTCATACCTATTGGACATATGGGAGACCTGTGACACTACCCTCTGAACCTGAGCCCCTCACACTCTGCTGTGCATGGGGAACAGCTGCCTGAACTTCACATTTACATGCCCCAGTCTGCATGGGCAGCTGATCAGACACCTATGTGTCACACAAGTATCGTCTCCTATGGTCACATCTCCAGTGGCATGCTGAGCCCCTACCAAGAAACTCCACAGCAGTCCTGGCGACTAATCCACAGCACACTGACACAGAGGCAGACACCTGAGGGGTCAAATCACTGTGCACAATGTGTCCTCTGATACACGGGAGTGGGAGTACAGAGTGTATTGTATGGCCTGGAGTAGGCATGACTGTCCAGCCCCACATGAATGAGGGATGAGCCCTGGACTGTAGGCAGCTGGCTAAGTATGTGTGACACACGTCATATACATACTCCTGGGGCCCAAACATTGTTCCCACCCGCAGCATGGGTGTGTGCCAGGTACCCCAGCCACATGTGGTGGATCAGCTCAGCAATTGGACCACAGATCAAAGTAACACGCTGAATACATGTCAGAATACAGGCATTGTGTAAGCAATGGACCCACCCATGATGCCCACCACAGAGTCAGGGAAACAGATGCTGTCTCCCACCTTGAGTCAAGCAAACTGCAAGGACACAGTCCTAAGTGACAGAATTCCCTGCATGTAAGGGCCACACCTGGGTATCAGATGAGGAGTGGGCAGTGCACAATAGAGGGACATGGCTCCTGGACAACATGACTGCTGTACTGTGGCAGTTCAACCTGGCCCGAGGAGGGCACATAGCATGTTAGACAGAGTACACAGTGCAGTCTTTGACTCACCCCCTCCTTGCTGCTCTCTGGCCTTCAGCTGCCCATCCAGGTCTGGAAAGACCACCGCCAGGATCCTGAGCATGTGGGGGGTCAGGGTCCGTGTTCCGCCCCTCCTGCGAGGAGGCGACAGCTTCAGCTGGACCCGTGCAATCCTCCGGGTCCAGCCCCGAAGGTCCTGCCACCTCTTTTGGCAGTTGCGGATCCGGCGCTTGTAGACCCCCACGGACCGGACAGCCCGGACGATGTCCTTCCAGATCTCATGCTTCCGATGGGCAGAAGCCTGTCAGGATGACAAAGTGATAAGGCCATTACTACACATGCAACATATCCGTGCATGACACAGTTGCATATACATGTCGCAATCACAGGGGCACATGGTGTACCCAGGCAGTGCACGGCTGCCCATGGACAGTTTTCCAGAAGTCACTACATGGTATCATTGCATGGGGAGTAAAACCCTGTTCAGAAGCACTGTCACTGCACCATACCTGTCCAGTGCAAGTCACTACACACTATGGGGGGTGACAACTACTCAGTGAGCCTGCTAGCCAGTGGTGTGCTGACTCTCAGCCTTGCTAGTCAGACAAAATGCACATTCAGAAAGGCAGTGCACAGAACACTCACCTGCTCCCCTGGTGTCCCATACAGCTTGCTGTACTGTGGAAGTAGGCTGTCCAGCAGGGCCTGGTTCTCTTCAAGGCTGAAGGCTGGGGCTCTCTCCACAGTACGTGCCATTGCAGGGTCCAGAGGGGCAGAGACAGCAGCAGTGCAGTGGCAGATGTCGTCCTGGAGCATGTAGTGCAGGCAAGTGGGCTCTCAGGGGAACATGCAGCAATATATATGTGCTGGAGAGGCAGATACTGTCCCTTGTGTCCAAAGTGATAGGTCCAAGTCGTTTGCATCTTCTGAATCTGGCCAATCCATGGAATAGCAGCACCAAAACACGCCCACAGCATCCTTCAAAATTTCAACTTCATGACATACATGATTTTGCAACATTGTTGTGGGTGACCAACTGATTTTCCAGCAACCGACTCGTTCGAATATTCGAAAACGCGTCCGTTGCCAGGCAAGCCCATTGTCAATGGGTGCGCACCGATCGGTCCATTGAGGTACAACGCGCACAGGGGTACAACGCGTACCCGCACACATTGAATGCAATGGGCCGGCCGGAGGCACCGATCGGTCCATTGCAGTACAACGCGCACAGGGGTACAACGCGTACCCGCACACATTGAATGCAATGGGCCGGCCGGAGGCACCGATCGGTCCATTGCAGTACAACGCGCACAGGGGTACAACGCGTACCCGCACACATTGAAAGCAATGGGCCGGCCGGAGGCACCGATCGGTCCATTGCAGTACAACGCGCACAGGGGTACAACGCGTACCCGCACACATTGAAAGCAATGGGCCGGCCGGAGGCACCGATCGGTCCATTGCTGTTTAACGCGCACAGGGGTACAACGCGTACCCGCACACATTGAATGCAATGGGCCGGCCGGAGGCACCGATCGGTCCATTGCAGTACAACGCGCACAGGGGTACAACGCGTACCCGCACACATTGAAAGCAATGGGCCGGCCGGAGGCACCGATCGGTCCATTGCTGTTCAACGCATCACTGTACATGTGACTGGCATATGTCAGCATGCCTGTCTCAGATGGACATATGCCAGCCACAGATAGCTCCCAGGGAGTGAGGGGCACACCTACATCACGACAGCCTGTCCAAACCTTATCATAAGGCATGTAAGGCTGCATTTCCTATTGTGTGTATGTTGGTGTACATGTTGTCCTGTGGGTGTCACCTGTGGGCAGCCACCCCCAGGCTGTGCACGTGTTAATGGGGACAGGATCCTGGGTGTTACGTGTACGTGACCACTGTGATGTGCAACTGTTCATATCTGTGCATGTGCCATGGTCACATTTCACAGTGGTGTTTGTGTATGTCATGTCACATACCCCGTGAGTCCCATGTGGGACGGTATGTTTGAGCCAGGGTGTCCCAGTGGCACAATAGTGATGGCCCTCCACAGTCTTTGTGCATGTAGTGTTTACAATGTCTCTGATTTCATGTGCACAATGGGAGACAGTCTCCACATCCACGTTGTGTGTGCATGGACTCTGATGTTGTGCGTGTGTGTCACAGACGTCCATGGCTCTCCTGCCATGGCAAGTGTGGCCACTACCTGTGGGGGTCATGTTTGTTTTGTTGTGGTGTACACATGATACTCCAGGTGATGCCAGTGTCCATGTGGCATTACAGGGTCCCTGGGAATGTGCCTGTCGTTGAGCTGTGGTGCCTGGGGCACATCTGTCCTCACATGTCACTGGGGGGTGACTGTGACACAGCATCATGATATCCAATGGGCCAACCTGGGACAAATTGATGCCACCTGTAGGACCGTGTTGACAGATGTTGGCCATGTATGTACCATACATGTCGTTCCGGTACTGCACACTTCATGTAGTTGTGCCTCATGATGATGTATGTTGGGATCTTGAGTGTGTTCAATGCCGCATATGTGGGGTGACTGACGATCTTGCTTACTTCTCCTCTGCACTGCAGGGCTCCTGCTGTCCATCGGCCATTCCCAGACCTGGCAACGATGGTGGAACGTGACAGCATCCGACGGTACCGCTTCACCAGGCAGCTGATTGAGGATTTGGCAGTGCAGTTGTCCCCACATTTGCAGCCTGGCCGGCCGTATCCTACAGCGCTGACCCCCAAGGTGAAGGTGATGGCAGCCCTACACTTCTTTGCCACCGGTACCTTCCAACATACTGTGGCGTCTGCTGGTGGGATGTCACAGACCATGTTCAGCCGTGTGCTCCGCGATTTCTTGGCGGCAATGTTGCTCTTCCTGAACCGGTACATCTATTTCCCTAGACTGCGACGACTCACTGACGTGAAGAGTGACTTTTATGCCCTGGGGAGGATGCCGCATGTCATTGGCTCCATTGATGGGACACATGTGGCTTTGGTACCACCACAGGCCCAGGAGCAGGCCTACAGGAACCGCAAGCACTACCACTCGGTCAATGCACTGGTGGTGTGTCTTGCAGACATGACCATCACACACGTGTGTGCCCGTTTCCCTGGTTCAGCACATGATGCCTTTGTGATGAGGAGTAGTCGCATCCCCAGGTTGATGGCACAGATGCAGAACCAGCGTGCCTGGCTTGTCGGTGTGTACTGACTTTGTGCCATTGTGTGTGATCTGATCTGTAGTATTCCGCCCACTTTTCCAAGTCAGCTGATGTGCACTTGTCTGTCCGTAGGTGACTCGGGATACCCCAACATGCCGTGGTTGCTGACACCCCTCAGGAACCCTGTGACACCTGCCCAGATGCGCTACAATGAGGCACATGGTCGGACCAGGAGAGTGATTGAGCGGACCTTTGGTCTCCTGAAGAGCCGCTTCCGCTGCCTGGACAAGACCGGAGGGTCCCTCCCATATGCCCCTGCGAAAGTGTGCAAGATTATCATCGTCTGCTGCATGCTCCACAACCTGGCAGTGCGGAAGGAGTTGCCTCTCATCCAGGATGACGATGACCAACATCCGCCACCTGTGGAGGATCCTGGCCTGGACCACGATGCCAGTGACGATGATGATGATGATGGTGATGGTGATGTCCGCACACAGCTCATCACCAACTTCTTTAGCTGAATGTGAGTATCCTGAGGTGTCATGTGAATGATGTGAGTTGGCATGATGTGTGGGTGGTGCTCTGGTGCTGTTGGAGTGTGTCCATGGGCTACTTGACAGGATGTGTGTTGCGATGTGTGGTGACAGGTGGGCTGTACTCCCCAACAGTGTTGACATGCTAACTTGGTTCTGGGTGGGTATCTTGTAACATGTATTGTGCATGAGTTTTGCTGTTCTGTCCTGTACTGCATTGCTTTTGACTGTGTGTCATTTCTGTCCTTCACAGGGTACTTTCAGATTCGTTTGGTCAACTGTGTCCACCGACGACGTGATTGCACATCCAGGCTGGTAGCTGTTGTGTCCCTACAGGTGATGTGCGCCACACCCATGGACTTCCTTCTGTCTACAGTTGTTGACTGTGTGCCCGCTACCAGGTGGGGTTACCTTGCATCTGTAGTGGTTACGGCATGTTGCTACTGTGTAATAAACCTGTGCTTCACTTAGTGATGTGCGTTGTCTGTGGTCACACATTTGACTGCCATTTGCTTACTGCACCTGTGGGCTACTTGACTACAACTGGGAATGGGTGTGGTGTCTGTGCATTGCACCGTCTTCCCTGGCAACATCAGTGTAGGCAATGAGTCATATGGCCTAGGTGTGTATGTGTTGTGTAGCCCTGGTGGTGTGTCTCCCTCATATGTGTCACGTTGCCTGTACTCACATGCCTGTGTTGTCCTTGCTGTTGCAGTTCGCATACACAGTGTAATTTTGCTGTTCATCATCCCCATAACAGCACCCACGTTGGAATCACGACAGAGGCAAGTATGGTGTATTATTGTGTTTATTGTGATACATCTGTGATAATAGTGCATAGGATGGATTGTGCTGTACATGAATCTTGCAATCCCAAGTTCCTAGATGAATAGAAAGTCCAGGTAGACAGGATCCCCAGTATCGGGGCCACAGTTGTCTGACACATTGTTCCAACTTGTACTCCCCATGCAATGTGTGGGAGTAGTGTTGCCATCAACAGGGTGAACAGTCTGTGCACAAAGGCGAAAATCCAGAACAGGTTCAGGCTTCCTGGGAGTTGCGCTTGGCCATCAGCCTCTCACTTTCCCCTCCTCGGACGACCCCTCTTCTTGGGGGGGGCCCTCAAGTGCAGGCTGCTGCGGTGCAGGGGACTCTCCGCCAGAGTCCTCCTCCCTCCCTGTGGCAGTTGCAGTTTGTTCGGTACCAGATGTTGTTGGCACACAGGGAGGTGTGGACTGGTTGCTGTTCATCTGGCGGAGGCATTGTAAAATGTCCCTGTGCACCGCCGTCATCTCATGTAGTACATCCCACTTGGACTCCACACGGGACATGTGGGAGTCCACACGTGACATGTGTGACTCCACGTTGGACATGTGGGAGTCCAAGCGGGCATGATGGGCAGCCTGCTGCTGTTTGATGTCTCTGAGGAGCCCCACTACCTGGCTGAGCTCTCCGGTGCTGGACTGGTACGCATCAGCTATGCGTACCAGTTGTGGGTCATCATGCACACCAGCAACGTCTGCAAGCAGCGACCTCTGTCTCCCACCCCTCCCACCACCCCTGCTGACATGTGCAGTGTGTGCAGTTGCACGCACAGATAACCCTGGTCCACCTTGGGGGTTGGTGGTGGTGGTGGTGTCCATGGCCCCAGGTTGGTCCAGGGTCACTGCGCTGGTGTTGTTCCTTATTCTGTCCATGTCGGCAGGGATGGTATTCGTGGTGACAGTCGTTGGAGGGGTGGGTGCAGGGGGTGCAGCTGGTGGACCTGCTGGTGCTGCAGCTGGTGGTCCTGCTGGTGCAGCATGTTGACTTGCACCGGATGTGCCAGGTTGTTCTTCATCGTCCGAGGAGGACAGAGGCTGTACGACGCCAGTGAGCTCGGCATCCTCTTGAGCCTGGGACTGGGACTCCTCAGCGTCTGCTGCTGTGTCCCTATCATCACCTGTTTTTGGGAGACACAAACAATGTATGTCATGTTTCTGCAGGCATCAGTGGTTGACACACCTGACAGTTGTGACTGTGCCTCGGGGTGCGGGCCTGTACATTGTATTGTCCTAAGTCGTCACAGTCAGGGGTTGATATTGGTGTGGCACATTGTCCTGCATTATTTGGGCATTTCTATGTATTCTCTGGGGTGTGAACATGGTCTGCATTGATTGTGTTTGGTTGACAGCCAGACCTCCTTCCCACCCACCCACCCACCCAGTCAGTTATCCCACCATGGAACGTGCTTGCATTGCAGGGAGTGTAAGTTGTCTCTCAGGATGTCAGTCAGTGGTGTCCTGCTGTTTGTTGGTGCACAGTTGGCAGCAGGGCCTTGTGCTCCCCACAGCAGTAGCCAGTGTCAGCCATCTTGTGAGTCCTTCTCCACTCCCTGTGATGTGAGCATGGTTCAGGGTGGTGTTGATGGGCCAGTTGTGAGGCTGAGCAATGTCTGTGACTACGACTCCCATCATGCTATTGCCTCCACCCCCCTTCCCAGCATGCCCATGCTTCCTTCCTTTTGACTCTGCTTCCCTGTGGGGTGGGCTGGCTGTGCTGACAGGATGGCTGGGAGTGTTGTCCTGGCAGTTGTTTGGCTAAGAGTCCCAAGAGTGTCCCTGTGCTTCACACAACATAACCCAGGGTGGTGGTGCTTTGTGGGATCTTGTGTTAGGATGGAGGGCATTTCATTCTACCAGGTGGGTACTGTGGAGTTTGTGTTGGGGAGGGTGTGAGGGGAGGTGCTGGTGACTATGGTCAGTGCTGCGAGTCCTCCTTCCCACCCAGCCAGCCAGATATCCCACCATGGAACGTGCTTGCATTTTCAGGGAGTGTAAGTTGTCTCTCAGGATGTCAGTCAGTGGTGTCCTGCTGTTTGTTGGTGCACAGTTGCCAGCAGGGCCTTGTGCTCCCCACAGCAGTAGCCAGTGTCAGCCATCTTGTGAGTCCTTCTCCACTCCCTGTGATGTGAGCATGGTTCAGGGTGGTGTTGATGGGACAGTTGTGGGGGTGAGCTATGTCTGTGACTACGACTCCCATCATGCCATTGCCTCCACCCCACTTGCCAGCATTCCCATACTTACTTGCTTTTGTGTGGAGTTCAGTGGGTGTGGGTGTGAGGGCAATGGCAAGATGGCTGACAGTGGTGTCCTGCTGTTGGTTGCTGAGCAGTACCCAGCATGCCCTTGTGCTCCCCACGACACAGCAACAGTGTCAGACATCTTTGATGGGCCTTTCCACTCTCTGTGGGATGTGCATGCGTGAGTGTGAGCTTGCTGGGCCATGTGGTGGGGGATGTAGGGCTGTGAGTACGACTCCCATCATGCTATTGCCTCCTCCCCCTTCCCAACATGCCCATGCTTCCTTCCTTTTGACTCTGCTTCCCTGTGGGTTGGGCTGGCTGTGCTGACAGGATGGCTGGGAGTGTTGTCCTGGCAGTTGTTTGGCTAAGAGTCCCAAGAGTGTCCCTGTGCTTCACACAACATAACCCAGGGTGGTGGTGCTTTGTGGGATCTTGTGTTAGGATGGAGGGCATTGCATTCTACCAGGTGGGTACTGTGGAGTTTGTGTTGGGGAGGGTGTGAGGGGAGGTGCTGGTGACTATAGTCAGTGCTGCAAGTCCCCCTTCCCACCCAGCCAGCCAGATATCCTACCATGGAACGTGCTTGCATTGCAGGGAGTGTGAGTTGTCTCTCAGGATGTCAGTCAGTGGTGTCCTGCTGTTTGTTGGTGCTCAGTTGGCAGCAGGGCCTTGTGCTCCCCACAGCAGTAGCCAGTGTCAGCCATCTTGTGAGTCCTTCTCCACTCCCTGTGATGTGAGCACGGTTCAGGGTGGTGTTGATGGGCCAGTTGTGAGGCTGAGCAATGTCTGTGAGTACGACTCCCATCATGCTATTGCCTCCACCCCCCTTCCCAGCATGCCCATGCTTCCTTCCTTTTGACTCTGCTTCCCTGTGGGTTGGGCTGGCTGTGCTGACAGGATGGCTGGGAGTGTTGTCCTGGCAGTTGTTTGGCTAAGAGTCCCAAGAGTGTCCCTGTGCTTCACACAACATAACCCAGGGTGGTGGTGCTTTGTGGGATCTTGTGTTAGGATGGAGGGCATTGCATTCTACCAGGTGGGTACTGTGGAGTTTGTGTTGGGGAGGGTGTGAGGGGAGGTGCTGGTGACTATGGTCAGTGCTGCAAGTCCCCCTTCCCACCCAGCCAGCCAGATATCCCACCATGGAACGTGCTTGCATTGCAGGGAGTGTGAGTTGTCTCTCAGGATGTCAGTCAGTGGTGTCCTGCTGTTTGTTGGTGCACAGTTGGCAGCAGGGCCTTGTGCTCCCCACAGCAGTAGCCAGTGTCAGCCATCTTGTGAGTCCTTCTCCACTCCCTGTGATGTGCGCATGGTTCATGGTGGTGTTGATGGGACAGTTTTGGGGCGGGCAATATGTGTGACTGCAACTCCCATGATGCTATTGGCTACACTGACTTGGCCAGCATACACAGGATTCCTTCCTTTGAGTGGTCTTCACTGTGTGTTGGTGTTGTTGTGGTGGCTACATGTGTGGATGTGTTTGTTGGTTCTATTTGTGCCACTGCCTAGCTGTAGTTGTGGTTGTGTTTGTACATGTGTTGGCACAGTTGGATGTGACTTTTTTGATGGCATGTGTTGTGTTTCTCTGACTGACATACACATTTTGGGATGATTCTGTTCTGGTTGCTGTGTGATTGCTATGAGTGCATGGTTTGACTCTCCCCTTGACAGTGATGTGTGTGTGTTTTGTGGCAGTATATTGTGTACATTTGTTGTGTACTCACCAGGCTCTGGGATGTCCTCTAGTCCATATATGCTCACTGGCGGTAGGATGGCCCGCACCTTCTCCTCCCAGGGCCTGAGGTATATTGGCTTGGCAGGAGGGCCACTGCCGGTGTGTTGGCTGTTGATGTAGTCTTGCTTCAGCAGTTTCCGTACCCTCCTGCGCACGTCATACCACCTGTTCTGGATGTCGGTCTTTGTGCGCCGACATGGTGATTGGGCGTTCACCCTGTTGATGATCCTCTCCCACATCTTGGTTTTCTGCGACATGGGGGTCTGTTGGACCAATGTGCCAAACAGCTGTGGCTCTACCCTGAGGATCTCGTCTACCAGGACTTCCAATTCACAATCTAGGAACTTGTGATTCTTCTTGGGGGCATGGTGATGGGTGGTGATGGTGAGTGATGTGTGTGTTGGTGTGCAGGTGAGGGTGTGTGAGTGTGTGTTTTGCTGGGTGTATGTGAGGTAGGTATTTGTTGGTGTGCTGATGGTGTGTGGCTTGTGTGAGGGATGAGCTGTGGGTGTGTGGTTGCTTTCTCTTGGGTGCTGGCAGTGGAATGGCATTTGCAAAGGCTCATGGTAGTGATTTGTGTCCTTTATATAGGTGGAGTTGTGGGTGTGTCTTTGTTCTCTGTCCCCACCCCCCAGTATTTATTGGCTTGGTAATTGCTTGTTTGGCCTTTTTTTGGTTGATTTTTCCTTTGTGCTGTTTGTGTATGTTGGAAACGTTCTTGTGATCGAGTCGGACCCTGCATTGGTCTCGTACGGTGTTTTCCGTTTCGTTCACGCTGTGTTTGTGCAGTTTTGTATGCTGCGTACGCGTCGGTCGCGGTGTATTGTGTTGCTTCGGCTCGGTTTTGTATGCGTGTCGGTCGTACGGCTTGTCCTCCGTCCGACTCGGTCGTGTTTTTCGCGCCTTGCATCGTACTTTGCGGGTTGGAGTTGGCGGGTACGATTCGGTCGGATTTGTTCCGGGTGCGTGTCGGTCGGTTGGATTCGCGTGTTTTTCCGGCCGGATTGCTATTTTCCGAGGGGCTCGGTCGGTCGGCTTGGTTTCCTGACGTGTCGGTCGGATTTATCGCGGCTTGCATCGTACTTGGCGTGTCGGGCGCCACTGGTACGTGTCGGTCGGTAATTTTTCCGGCTCCGAGTCGGTCGGTGCTTTTTCCGGCCCGAATCGGAATCGACCCCTTTATGTTTTAGAGAGGATTCTCGCGTCAATTTTATCCTTGTTGGAGAAAACCACTATTAATTCTGATCATATACTGGATGTCCTTTCACCAATTTTAATGGGGGTTCAGAAGCTCAGTTCCATTAAGCCCAGTATAAGTGAGCTAGAATAGGGGCAATGAAGTAAAATCCCAGGCATGCCAGACATGTATAGGGGTGTCTGGGCTGGCAATCCAGGTTGAGGTTCCGGAAGATAAGGGGGTTTCCTCCACTTCACCGTTTAGAGGTAGTTCCACGGTAAGCTCTTCCCCTAAAAAACAAAAGACAGGGGCTATTTCGTACATCAGTCCCGGGGGTAACACAGATGTAACCGCAGCTACGAATTCATTCCAGGTGTACCCTATTTTCAAAAAAGGGAACCCTAACATATCCTGCCCAACCGAATTATTAACCGACCCCCTCCTTGTTAAACGGCCCATGGATAGTTTAGATGCTGTTACCCTCGGGGAGGGTGCCCCTCTGAAAAAAAAGTAATGGATTAAAAGGTCAGAGGGAGAAGAAAAACAGGATCTGGTGCATTCCAAGGCATAAGCCCAAAATATTGAGGTTTCCTATGGTAATTGAGGAGTCAGATATTTCAAATCTGCCTCAAAGTAGGAATGATCCTGTTAGAAATGGGATCTCTAGTTGGCAAGGGCTTGCACCTTTGTCCAAGTAGGGACCCTTCTTCCTAGTCAGGGTAAGGGTTGTTACACTCGTGAAGTAACCCCTGCTCACCCTCGTGGTAGCTTGGCACGAGCAGTCAGGCTTAATTCAGAGGCAGTGTGTAAAGCATTTGCACATAACCAACAGTAATACAGTGTAAGCACTACAAACGGACACCACACCAGTTTAGAAAAATAACCAATATTTTATATACTTAAGACAAAACCAATTACGACAAAAATCCACAATACGATACTTTAAAAATGAATGCTTGATACGTTAACTTCTTCTTTGCAGGAATAGCACAAAAGCAAAGTTTGTACGAGTCGGTAGCTCCGTCCGAGCCTACCGTGATGCTGAAAACCACAGAGTCTAACAGTTCCAGCCGACCGCGTCGATACGGGCCAGCAGAGTCGTGAACAGACTCGGTCACAGTACCTTTTCTCGTTGTGGCTGGTACGGAGTGTACGAGCCGGTCGGCGTTCGTCGCGGTTGCGGTGCAAGACGGAGCGATGCAAGGTGCGGTGTCCCTCGATGCGGTGCAGGCAGCGGCTCGATGAGCGTCGTGCAGACGGAGTCGGTGAGTCCAAGGCGTGCGATGCAGGGTGAGACGATGCTCGCTGCGGTGCTGACAGGTTGCGATGCAGGCGACCAAGCCGGAGTGCGGGAGCTGGCGTCGGACAGCGGTGCGAGTCGGAGCGGTGCATCGCAGACGTGCGAGCGGTGCCCCAAATGCGGTGCGGTCTCGACTCTTGAGCCAGTTGCAGCGACCTCGTCGGTCGGGTCCGGTTAGTTCAGTGAAGCGATGCGATGCGAACTGCGGTGCCCACAGGTCACGGTGCAAGCAGCGGCTCGATGTTGGCGGCGTCGGACGTCGCCCACGGTGAGACCAGGGTTGCGATGCGAAGCGGGGCGATGCGGTCTGCGGTGCAAACAGGTCACCGGCCAGGGATGGATTCGGTTGACAGAGTCGGTTGCAGTTCCCTTCCTCTGTGGCGACTGAAACAGCGTTCCAGAAGCGGTACCCAGAGGCTTGTGAAGTCTTTGTAGTCCCTGAGACTTCTTAACAGGAGGCCAGCTCGGTTCCTGGCCCTTGGAGATACTCAGCACAAGTTTGTAGAAAGTTCAGTCCAGTCCTTTCACTGCCCAAGACAGAAGCAGCAACTGCAGGCCAACCCAACAAAGCAACAACACAGCAACGGGGCAGTACTCCTCCTGGCAGCTTTTCCAGCTCTTCGTCTTGGCAGGTTCCTTGATTCCAGCGAGATCTAAATTCATGGGGTCAGGGCCCCAATATTTATATCCCAAATTCCTTTGTTCTCTGAAGGCAGAGAGGCCTTTGCCTAGTCCAAACCAGTTCTGGAGCACTTTGTTGACAAGTCTCCGTCCCTTCTTTCAGTGAGTAGGCCAGGGACATCAGACGCACCACAGGAGGTGGAGCCAGCATTGTGGAGGGAAGGCACTGTCCTATTCAGGGCCCAGGTGCGACCCCTCCCACCCATCTACATGTAGATCTTGCTATTCAGCCCTGCGCTGACTCACCCTGTCTCCTGGCATCCCCCAGCCCCTGTCACTCACACTCCAGACAAGGAATACACAACCTCGCAGAGGCAGGCTTGGATGGTTAGACAAGAAAATACCCACTTTCTAAAAGTGGTATTTTCAAACACAGAATGTTAAAACCAACTTCACTAAAAGCTGCATTTTATCATTCTGAGTCCAGGCATACTAAACTCGAATTTCTACCATGTTCCCGGGGTCAGTTAGGATTATAAGCTGTAATAATCAAAACTGCCCGTTCTGGCCTAGGGGGAACAGGTAGCCTTGCAATAGTGAAAAACGAACTAGGCTGTAATTCACTATCAGGACATGCCGCACACACCCGGGCATGTCCTACCTTTCGCATACACCGCACCCTGCCCACAGGGGTACCTTGGGCCTACCTTAGGGGTGACTAACATGTAGCAAAGGGAAGGTTTAGGGACTTGCAAGTGTGTGCACTTGCCAAGTCGACATGGCAGCCCCAGGCTGCGCACAGGCTCTGCGATGGCAGGCCCGAGTTACACTTTACGGGCTGTTTGCGTGGGTGGCACAATCCAGTGCTGCAGCCCACCAACAGCATTTGGTCTATAGGCCCTGGCACTCGCAGTGCACTTTACAAGGGACTGACACATAAACCAAATAGGCCAATCATGGAAACACCAATCCATAACGCATTTTATACAGGAGCACTTGCACTTTCCCACTGGACAGCAGTGAGGAAAGTGCGCAGAATCATTACACCAGCAAAAACAGAGTCAAAACCGGGAGGTCAGAAAGCAAAAAGTCAGGGGAAACACGCCAAAAGATGCCAAGTCTAACAGATCCTAGGCCTTTAGTCTCTGACGATGGCCAAAATCGGGAGTGTTTGGAGATAAATCCCCCTACTATTATGGTAATTGATCCTTCATGGAAGGGATTAGGGGAGCTGGCAGGGCAGGAAGATAGAGGGATACCCAAATTAATTGAGGGGGTGCGGGAGATACATGGGAGAATTTTAAAGAACAAATCAACCCAGATGTAGCGCACCGAGGAATCAGGAAAGACCATGATTAGTGAGCTTAACAGTACAAACTTATGCCGCTGTGCCACATTTAGGACAGACCATGGATAACGTCCCCTCCATCCTTTCTGGTCGGGGTACTCTCCCAGTATGGATTGATCCCGGCCAAGGGAGGTTCTCGGACCAGGCAGATGTCAGTGTTGGGGTCTGACCTAAGGCTAAGCGATAATATATGTGCAGGAAATAATTCTGGGCAAGCAACTAAAATTCTTATCTTTGCCTCCCTGTTTGACACAGAATCAGCTCTTTTCAACAGAAGTTCTCTGCTGCGGTTGCTATCAGAAATAGAGGACTTAAAATTAGTAATAAGTAAGGATATTGAGCTGGTTTACCTAGATTTTAGTAGTGGTCCCCCAAATACTAGAGTCACATTTAGTGCAGGGATAATTGCAATGCTAGTGCTGGCTAACGTTAATTATTTTAGGAAAAGAGGGATAGATGTGTTTCCATATGTGGACCCTTTCGTGGCCCCGCTTAAATTACACAGGAAAGATTGCCAGGAGCTAGGTACTACATTTTCCAATATAAGGGGTGTCATAAATCCGAAAGATATTACAATTTCGGTGGGTAGCTCCTCAGGAAAAAGAGAGATTAACCTTATAGAACCTGAGGTTCAAAGGGCCATGAAACACATAGGAGATGAAGAAATGGCCCACTAATGTTGGGTAGCTGGCTCGCTGAATGGCTTAAAAGAAAACACAAAACTCTCCATGCTGCGGAGGTAGCCCACTGGGAAAAAAAATTCTTGGAACATAGCGGGTGTTGGAAATTCTAACTTTAAGTTAAACTCATAATTAGAACACGATCCTAAAATAATTTGTCTTCAAGAAACATGGAGCTGCGTGGACTTCAATTTTGAGAACTTCTTTGTCTTTTGTTGTGCAGCAAAACCTTCAATTAAAGGTCATGCACGTTTGTGGCCTAGCTATTTTACTTAGCTGCACTATAAATTGGAATCCTGTGGTTTTTCTCTATCCTTCTAAGTTGTGCATGTAGTTGAAACTTAGGAGGTCATTACGATGGCAGACGGAAAAAAAAACGACCGCCATGGTAGCGGGAAAACACCGCCCGCCGCTACCGCAGGAAAACCGACGGCTAGATTAGGATCCCCAGTGGTAAAACCCCAACCGCGGCAGAAAGGAGACCCGAGAATCCACCGTACGCCTGCGGAAAGGGCCCAAACCCGTCCGCGGCGGTCGGAGTCGCAGCGGAAACAGGCCAAACGCCCGCAACCACAGCGGAGACACCGCCATCAAAATTATGATATTCCCGACATCCCCGCGGTGCAGTGCGCTGTTTCCGACCGCCGCGGTCGACAACAGTGAAGAATCAGTGAGACGGCGGAAGCGCCATAGCCGAGCCACCACTGCGGACGCTCCGTCAAAAAAATGGCGGTCGCTAGAAAAACACACAACATGGCCACAAAGTGCACCAACCATACAAGGCATGCACCCAAAAATAGCTAACACAGCCCAAAGACACACCCCCATGTGAAACTCCAAAACTACAAATCCCAGGTACACACACACACCACACCTGCAACCAATACCCCATCCTGACACACCCACAGACACCAGTATAAATCCAGCCCCCAACAGACCACAATCCTTTGCAAAACTCCACAACTGAGGGGACATCCACCACAGATGACAGGAGAGGCAAATCTGCACAACACACACACATCACCACCACCATCACCAATCCATAACGCATTTTATACAGGAGCACTTGCACTTTCCCACTGGACAGCAGTGAGGAAAGTGCGCAGAATCATTACACCAGCAAAAACAGAGTCAAAACCGGGAGGTCAGAAAGCAAAAAGTCAGGGGAAACACGCCAAAAGATGCCAAGTCTAACACATGTCCCCTCCAGCTGAAAGTAGGGAGAACTACCCAACCCCATTGGAGTTCTCTTCACTAAGGCGGAAGAACCTGGACAGACCATCTGCGTTGGCGTGTTCTGTACCAGGACGGTGTTCCACCGTAAAGTCCATTCCCTGTAGGGAGATGGACCACCTCAGCAGTTTTGGATTCTCACCCCTCATTTGCATCAACCATCTGAGGGGCCTGTGGTCTGTCTAAACCCGGAAGTGAGTCCCAAACAGGTATGGTCTCAACTTCTTCAGTGCCCAGACCACAGCAAAAGCTTCCCTTTCTATGGCACTCCACCTCTGTTCCCTGGGAAGTAGTCTCCTGCTAAGGAAGACTACAGGCTGATCCAGGCCCTCTTCGTTCAGTTGTGAGAGCACCGCTCCCACACCATGCTCTGAAGCGTCAGTCTGCACGACAAATTCTTTGGAGAAGTCAGGTGCCTTGAGCACGGGCGCCGTGCACATGGCTGCCTTCAGGGCATCAAAAGCTTTCTGGCAGGACTCAGTCCAGATCACTTTCCTGGGCTGCCTCTTAGAGGTCAGCTCTGTTAAGGGGGCAACGATGGTGCCATAGCCCTTAACAAATCTCCTATAGTAGCCGGTGAGACCTAAGAAGGCTCTCACCTCTGTCTGGGTCTTGGGGGCTCCCAAGCCAGAATGGTGTCAATCTTGGGTTGTAGGGGCGCCACCTGGCCGCTTCCTACCTGGTGCCCCAAGTACACCACAGAACCCTGCCCGATCTGGCACTTACTGGCCTTGATCGTGAGGCCTGCACCTTGCAGAGCCCTCAACACTTTCTCAAGGTGCTGTAAATGTTCTTCCCAGCTGGAACTGAACACAGCAATGTCATCCAGGTAGGCGGCACTGAAATCCTCCAGCCCAGCCAACACCTGATTGACCAACCTCTGAAAGGTGGCAGGGGCATTCTTCAACCCAAAGGGCATCACCCGGAATTGGTAATGACCTTCTGGGGTTGAGAATGCTGATCTCTCCTTGGCCCCATCGGTTAAGGCAATCTGCCAGTACCCAGACGTTAAATCAAACGTGCTGAGGAACCGGGTAGCTCCCAACCGATCAATGAGCTCATCAGCTCTGGGGATGGGGTGCGCGTCAGTCCTGGTGACGGCATTGAGCCCACGGTAGTCCACACAAAACCGGAGTTCTGGAGTGGCACCGGGCGCCGCAGCCTTTGGGACCAAGACCACTGGGCTGGCCCAAGGACTGTGGGAGGGCTCAATCACCCCTAACGCCAACATCTTAGAGACCTCCTCCTTGATGCTGGCTCTGACCCGGTCAGTCAACCTGTAAATTTTGTGCTTCACAGGATGGCTGTCACCGGTGTCCATGTCATGGGTACACCAGTGAGTAACACCGGGGGTCAGAGAGAACAGTGGGGCGAACTGTCCCAACAACTGGCGACAGTCCCCTGCTGCTCCTGAGTCAGAGTAGGGGAGAGGATCACACCCTCTACTGACCCATCATGCTCCTTGGTAGACAGGAGGTCAGGGAGAGGCTCGCTCTCCTCTTCCACCCCATCATCTGTCGCCAAGAGCATACTCACTTCGGACCTCTCGAAGTGGGGCTTGAGGCGGTTCACGTGAAGGACCCTCAAAGGGTTCCTTGGAGCCTGCAAATCCACAAGGTAGGTGACGTCACTTTTGCGCTCCTTTACCTCATATGGCCCAGTCCACTTGTCCTGCAAGGCACAAGGTGCCACTGGGGCCATTACCCACACTTTTTGCCCAGGTTGAAATTCGACCAGAGTGGCGTTCTGGTCATACCATCTCTTCATTTCTTCCTGGCTGGCTTCTAGGTTCGCCTGAGCGAGTTTCCTGAAGCGGGCAGTTTGGTTTCTAAAGGCCAGCATGTAGCTAAATACATCCTGGGGAGTTTTCCTGGGAGCTGCCTCCCAGCCTTCCTTTACCAAACTCAGAGGTCCTCTGACAGGGTGGCCATACAGGAGCTCAAAGGGGCTGTACCCAAGAGACTTCTGAGGCACCTCCCTGTACGCAAAGAGTAGGCATGGTAAGAGGACGTCCCACTTACGCCTCATGGGTTCTGTTAGACCCTTGATCATGCCTTTCAAGGTCTGGTTGAATCTCTCCACCAGACCGTTTCCTTGTGGGTGGTAAGGAGTGGTGAACTTGTAGGTTACACCACACTCCTTCCACAGGGATGTCATATACTTCGATATGAAATTGGTCCCCCTATCAGAAACCACCTCTCTGGGGAATCCCACACGGGAAAAGATCCCCATCAACGCCCGGCCCACCACTGGCACCGTCGTTGTCCTGAGAGGGATTGCCTCCGGGTACCGGGTGGCATGGTCCACCAAGACCAGGATGTACTGTTGCCCATGGCTGTCTTGGGGTCCAGTGGCCCCACTATATCCATCCCTACCCTTTCAAAGGGTGTTCCAACAACCGGAAAAGGTTGGAGAGGAGCTTTGACCTTCCTCCCACTCTTACCACTTGCCTGGCAAGTTTGGCAAGACCTACAGTGTGCATCTGACTGCCTTCGCATTTGGGGCCAAAAGAAGTGGGTGACAAGCCTGTCAAAGGTCTTGTCCTGCCCCAAATGTCCTGCCAAAGGCACGTCATGAGCCAGACCCAGTAGGAAGGTCCTGAAGCGCTGGGGTACCACCAGCACACGGGCTGACCCAGGCTCAGCAACCTTAGGCTCACTGTATAGGAGACCATTCTCCCAGTAGATCAGATGTGACCCGGACTGATTACCAGCTGCCTGGTCTGCAGCCTGCCGCCGCAGACCCTCCAGAGTAGGGCACTCGTTCTGCTCCCTGCAGAACTCCTCCCTGGTGGGACCCCCTTCTTGCTGCCAATGGGTCAGCTCAGAGATGTCTCCCAGTTCGGCTACTTGCTCCCCTGTAGGCACCGGGCGTCCCCCTCGAGGTCCGCCTCCTCCCGGTCCGTGGGAACTTCGGGGGCCGGTTTCCCGCGCCCCCTGCCCTTTCTCTTGGCAGGGACTTGGGCCACTGTTTCAGGCTCCAAGTCCTCTTGATCACCCTTTCTGGCCGCCATTGACCGAGTAGACACGCATGCCCACTCTGGCAACCCAAGCATCTCCAAGTGGGACCTGAGCTCAACCTCCTTCCATGAGGACTGCTCCAGGTCGTTTCCTAGCAGACAATCTACAGGCATGGTAGGGCTCACAACCACCCTCAAGGGACCTGAGACCCCCCCATTCAAAGGGAACCTGCGCCACCATACACTGGCGCTCAGAGTTGTCGACAGCAACTACTTGGTGGAATGCTCCTGGGACAACTTGCTTCTCAGATACCAGGTGACACCGGACTGAGGTCACACTGGCTCCAGTATCTCTGAGAGCCTCTACCCTGTTCCCATTAATGGTCACCCAGGTGCTATATTTCTTTGTGTTAGGGGGCACCTGGTTTCCTGGGACCATCTCACTGTCCCCTAGTGAGACAAGGGTCATTTCTGCGGGATCCCCACCCTCCTGTGGGCACCCCTCCTCCCCGAGCGCTACACTAGCCAACACTTTGGACTGTCCACCGGTGGGTGGCTGTGTCCCCTTCGGGCACTTGGGGTCCCCCTTAAAGTGACCTACCTGGTCACATGCATAACACTTGCGGGGCCGGTCTCAACAGGCTTCCCTGTAGAGACCCCTTTTTCTTATCACCGGGGGCTGGGAACTTTTACCCTGGGTACTAGTTTGGGGCCCTTTAGAGAACTCCTGTGCTTTACCCTTGTCCCCCCACTTTTCTGCTGGGGACCCTGCCCACCTTTGGCTGAGTCTCCCCAAACGCTTTCTTGTGGACCCTGGTACTCACCCAGCGGTCCGCTTCCATAGCAAGCTTCCTGGGGTCAGTTAGCTTACTATCAACTAGGTGCTGGCGCAGATCTGCAAAACATAGACTAGACAAGTGCTCCCATGCAATCAAGTTGTAGAGCCCCTGAAAATCTGTTACACTACTGCCCTTCACCCAACCATCCAGAGACCTGCAGAACACATCCACACATTCCAACCAAGTGTTGGCATCAGACTTCTTACTGGACCTGAACTGATCCCTGTACTTTTCAGGAGTAAGACCATACTTCGTGAGAAGGGCATCCTTCATGTCAGCATAGGTGAGGTGATACCCCTTACCCAAAGCTATCAGAGCATCCCTTGCTTCTTCAGGGAAAAGTGGCCACAATCCTGCTCCCCAATTCTCCTCAGGGACCCCATTCATGTGTATGGCTGCCTCATAACCCTGAAACCACCTTTGTATGTCATCCCCCTTCTTGAACTCCTTGCCTACGTTCTTGGGAATGTGCACAATCCTGTCTGCCTTTCTGGACGAATTGCTGCCACCATCTGAGCCTGACTTACTCCTAAGTTCTAGCTCCTTCAGTTCTCTCTCATGCTCTAAGAGCATCTTCCTCTCCTCTATGGCCAATCTCTTCTCCTCCCGCTCACTCTCCAGCCTGAGCTTCTGCAGCTCGAACTGCCTTGCCTCCCGCCTGTCCTCCAGCTCCTCTGGGGACAGACTGCTGCTGCCTGACCTGGCGGGTTCCCCCTACCCAAAAGCACATCCACCCTGGAAATAGGCTCCTCCACCTCCTCACTGAGATTACCAGGCTGCCCATTGGCATGTCTGGCTGCTACCCAGGCCCTCAGCGCCTTCTGTAGCTCCTCCTTCCTTGTGAGGCCTTTAATTTGGACTTTCAGGTTTTTACAAATCGCTCGTAACTCCTTTACGGCGTAGGATTCCAACCTATCCTCCTCAAAGATAACTTCCAGAGATGCAACGGATGATGCAATTGATTCAGGCATGACAAAAGTAGTGAGTTGAAAACTGGCAAGATCAAAAATAGGCCAAAAGAAAAAGAACCAGTATGTGGTACGTAATGGTCTGCGATATGGTAGTAGTGCACACCAATCACTGTAAGTCAAGTGCAAACACAAGTCCTATCGTCACCGCTGACAACCAATGTTAGAAATGGGATCTCTAGTTGGCAAGGGCTTGCACCTTTGTCCAAGTAGGGACCCTTCTTCCTAGTCAGGGTAAGGGTTGTTACACTCATGAAGTAACCCCTGCTCACCCTCGTGGTAGCTTGGCACGAGCAGTCAGGCTTAATTCAGAGGCAGTGTGTAAAGCATTTGCACATAACCAACAGTAATACAGTGTAAGCACTACAAACGGACACCACACCAGTTTAGAAAAATAACCAATATTTTATATACTTAAGACAAGACCAATTACGACAAAAATCCACAATACGATACTTTAAAAATGAATGCTTGATACGTTAACTTCTTCTTTGCAGGAATA
This sequence comes from Calotriton arnoldi, assembly GCA_963921515.1. NCBI lineage: Eukaryota > Metazoa > Chordata > Amphibia > Caudata > Salamandridae > Calotriton > Calotriton arnoldi. Next base: position 359,455 of record CAWUFW010014318.1, on the reverse strand, counting down.
GCACAAAAGCAAAGTTCGTACGAGTCGGTAGCTCCGTCCGAGCCTACCGTGATGCTGAAAACCACAGAGTCTAACAGTTCCAGCCGACCGCGTCGATACGGGCCAGCAGAGTCGTGAACAGACTCGGTCACAGTACCTTTTCTCGTTGTGGCCGGTACGGAGTGTACGAGCCGGTCGGCGTTCGTCGCGGTTGCGGTGCAAGACGGAGCGATGCAAGGTGTGGTGTCCCTCGATGCGGTGCAGGCAGCGGCTCGATGAGCGTCGTGCAGACGGAGTCGGTGAGTCCAAGGCGTGCGATGCAGGGTGAGACGATGCTCGCTGCGGTGCTGACAGGTTGCGATGCAGGCGACCAAGCCGGAGTGCGGGAGCTGGCGTCGGACAGCGGTGCGAGTCGGAGCGGTGCGTCGCAGACGTGCGAGCGGTGCCCCAAATGCGGTGCGGTCTCGACTCTTGAGCCAGTTGCAGCGACCTCGTCGGTCGGGTCCAGTTAGTTCAGTGAAGCGATGCGATGCGAACTGCGGTGCCCACAGGTCACGGTGCAAGCAGCGGCTCGATGTTGGCGGCGTCGGACGTCGCCCACGGTGAGACCAGGGTTGCGATGCGAAGCGGGGCGATGCGGTCTGCGGTGCAAACATGTCACCGGCCAGGGATGGATTCAGTTGACGGAGTCGGTTGCAGTTCCCTTCCTCTGTGGCGACTGAAACAGCGTTCCAGAAGCGGTACCCAGAGGCTTGTGAAGTCTTTGTAGTCCCTGAGACTTCTTAACAGGAGGCCAGCTCGGTTCCTGGCCCTTGGAGATACTCAGCACAAGTTTGTAGAAAGTTCAGTCCAGTCCTTTCACTGCCCAAGACAGAAGCAGCAACTGCAGGCCAACCCAACAAAGCAACAATACAGCAACGGGGCAGTACTCCTCCTGGCAGCTTTTCCAGCTCTTCGTCTTGGCAGGTTCCTTGATTCCAGCGAGATCTAAATTCATGGGGTCAGGGCCCCAATATTTATATCCCAAATTCCTTTGTTCTCTGAAGGCAGAGAGGCCTTTGCCTAGTCCAAACCAGTTCTGGAGCACTTTGTTGACAAGTCTCCGTCCCTTCTTTCAGTGAGTAGGCCAGGGACATCAGACGTACCACAGGAGGTGGAGCCAGCATTGTGGAGGGAAGGCACTGTCCTATTCAGGGCCCAGGTGCGACCCCTCCCACCCATCTACATGTAGATCTTGCTATTCAGCCCTGCGCTGACTCACCCTGTCTCCTGGCATCCCCCAGCCCCTGTCACTCACACTCCAGACAAGGAATACACAACCTCGCAGAGGCAGGCTTGGATGGTTAGACAAGAAAATACCCACTTTCTAAAAGTGGTATTTTCAAACACAGAATGTTAAAACCAACTTCACTAAAAGCTGCATTTTATCATTCTGAGTCCAGGCATACTAAACTCGAATTTCTACCATGTTCCCGGGGTCAGTTAGGATTATAAGCTGTAATAATCAAAACTGCCCGTTCTGGCCTAGGGGGAACAGGTAGCCTTGCAATAGTGAAAAACGAACTAGGCTGTAATTCACTATCAGGACATGCCGCACACACCCGGGCATGTCCTACCTTTCGCATACACCGCACCCTGCCCACAGGGGTACCTTGGGCCTACCTTAGGGGTGACTAACATGTAGCAAAGGGAAGGTTTAGGGACTTGCAAGTGTGTGCACTTGCCAAGTCGACATGGCAGCCCCAGGCTGCGCACAGGCTCTGCGATGGCAGGCCCGAGTTACACTTTACGGGCTGTTTGCGTGGGTGGCACAATCCAGTGCTGCAGCCCACCAACAGCATTTGGTCTATAGGCCCTGGCACTCGCAGTGCACTTTACAAGGGACTGACACATAAACCAAATAGGCCAATCATGGAAACACCAATCCATAACGCATTTTATACAGGAGCACTTGCACTTTCCCACTGGACAGCAGTGAGGAAAGTGCGCAGAATCATTACACCAGCAAAAACAGAGTCAAAACCGGGAGGTCAGAAAGCAAAAAGTCAGGGGAAACACGCCAAAAGATGCCAAGTCTAACAGATCCTAGGCCTTTAGTCTCTGACGATGGCCAAAATCGGGAGTGTTTGGAGATAAATCCCCCCCCTACTATTATGGTAATTGATCCTTCATGGAAGGGATTAGGGGAGCTGGCAGGGCAGGAAGATAGAGGGATACCCAAATTAATTGAGGGGGGTGCGGGAGATACATGGGAGAATTTTAAAGAACAAATCAACCCAGATGTAGCGCACCGAGGAATCAGGAAAGACCATGATTAGTGAGCTTAACAGTACAAACTTATGCCGCTGTGCCACATTTAGGACAGACCATGGATAACGTCCCCTCCATCCTTTCTGGTCGGGGTACTCTCCCAGTATGGATTGATCCCGGCCAAGGGAGGTTCTCGGACCAGGCAGATGTCAGTGTTGGGGTCTGACCTAAGGCTAAGCGATAATATATGTGCAGGAAATAATTCTGGGCAAGCAACTAAAATTCTTATCTTTGCCTCCCTGTTTGACACAGAATCAGCTCTTTTCAACAGAAGTTCTCTGCTGCGGTTGCTATCAGAAATAGAGGACTTAAAATTAGTAATAAGTAAGGATATTGAGCTGGTTTACCTAGATTTTAGTAGTGGTCCCCCAAATACTAGAGTCACATTTAGTGCAGGGATAATTGCAATGCTAGTGCTGGCTAACGTTAATTATTTTAGGAAAAGAGGGATAGATGTGTTTCCATATGTGGCCCCTTTCGTGGCCCCGCTTAAATTACACAGGAAAGATTGCCAGGAGCTAGGTACTACATTTTCCAATATAAGGGGTGTCATAAATCCGAAAGATATTACAATTTCGGTGGGTAGCTCCTCAGGAAAAGAGAGATTAACCTTATAGAACCTGAGGTTCAAAGGGCCATGAAACACATAGGAGATGAAGAAATGGCCCACTAATGTTGGGTAGCTGGCTCGCTGAATGGCTTAAAAGAAAACACAAAACTCTCCATGCTGCGGAGGTAGCCCACTGGGAAAAAAAATTCTTGGAACATAGCGGGTGTTGGAAATTCTAACTTTAAGTTAAACTCATAATTAGAACACGATCCTAAAATAATTTGTCTTCAAGAAACATGGAGCTGCGTGGACTTCAATTTTGAGAACTTCTTTGTCTTTTGTTGTGCAGCAAAACCTTCAATTAAAGGTCATGCACGTTTGTGGCCTAGCTATTTTACTTAGCTGCACTATAAATTGGAATCCTGTGGTTTTTCTCTATCCTTCTAAGTTGTGCATGTAGTTGAAACTTAGGAGGTCATTACGATGGCAGACGGAAAAAAAACCGACCGCCATGGTAGCGGGAAAACACCGCCCGCCGCTACCGCAGGAAAACCGACGGCTAGATTAGGATCCCCAGTGGTAAAACCCCAACCGCGGCAGAAAGGAGACCCGAGAATCCACCGTACGCCTGCGGAAAGGGCCCAAACCCGTCCGCGGCGGTCGGAGTCGCAGCGGAAACAGGCCAAACGCCCGCAACCACAGCGGAGACACCGACATCAAAATTATGATATTCCCGACATCCCCGCGGTGCAGTGCGCTGTTTCCGACCGCCGCGGTCGACAACAGTGAAGAATCAGTGAGACGGCGGAAGCGCCATAGCCGAGCCACCACTGCGGACGCTCCGTCAAAAAAATGGCGGTCGCTAGAAAAACACACAACATGGCCACAAAGTGCACCAACCATACAAGGCATGCACCCAAAAATAGCTAACACAGCCCAAAGACACACCCCCATGTGAAACTCCAAAACTACAAATCCCAGGTACACACACACACCACACCTGCAACCAATACCCCATCCTGACACACCCACAGACACCAGTATAAATCCAGCCCCCAACAGACCACAATCCTTTGCAAAATTCCACAACTGAGGGGACATCCACCACAGATGACAGGAGAGGCAAATCTGCACAACACACACACATCACCACCACCATCACCATCACCACTTCCACACCTGCACCTCTAACACCTTTGCACAGCACACACCATACACATCACAACCACCACTACCACACCCAAACCTGCACCCTAAACACCTTGACACATCACACACCATGTCACCACAGAGAATGCCCAAATTCACTGAGAGTGAGTTGAGGGTCATGGTCGATGAGATAATCAGGGTAGAACCACAATTGTTTGGTAACCAGGTCCAACAGACACCACTAGCAACAAGGACGCAAATGTGGAGAAGGATAGTAGAGAAGATCAATGCAGTAGGGACCGTGCCACGCAATAGAGATGAAATCATGAAGAGGTGGCACGATCTGAAGGCAGTGGTCAAAAAGAGGAGAGCCAAGAACCATGAGCTGGCTCAGAGGACAGGCAGTGGCCCTCCCGTTCCACTCAAAACATTCACTGAATGGGAGGAGAAGGTGCTTGGCATTCTACATCCAGAGAGTCTCTCAGGAATACCCGGGGAAGTGGAGGCTGGTAAGTACAAACAAATGCCTAACATCACACAAGTGTACTGTCTTGCCCTATTACAAAATAATACCTCCTAGGTACAAATTCATTCATGTGCACAACACTCCCCCCAACACATCTCTCACAGATACAACAGACACTCCCCCTGAAGCCCCCCAAAGGTAGTTAGCAATATCACCATGGGTACATGTGTACATGCTGCCAGCACTACAACTCCCACCAGGCCCCCTTGTCCCACAGCTGAGCAGGATGTAGCCCTCCCCCACCCAGAAGCATGCCTCAGCCATTGTGTGCTGCACCCTCACCTAACAGGTAGGTAGCCATCTTCACCGGGAGGTGGGTGGGTGTTTGGGAGGCCTGCACTACAACTCCCACCAGGCCCCCTTGGCCCACAGCTGAGCAGGATGGAGCACTGCCCCCACCCAGAAGCATGCCTCAGCCATTGTGTGCTGCACCCTCACCTAACAGGTAGGTAGCCATCTTCACCGGGAGGTGGGTGGGTGTTTGGGAGGCCTGCACTACAACTCCCACCAGGCCCCCTTGGCCCACAGCTGAGCAGGATGGAGCACTGCCCCCACCCAGAAGCATGCCTCAGCCATTGTGTGCTGCACCCTCACCTAACAGGTAGGTAGCCATCTTTACCGGGAGGTGGGTGGGGGTATGGGAGGCCTGCACTACAACTCCCACCAGGCCCCCTTGGCCCACAGCTGAGCAGGATGGAGCACTGCCCCCACCCAGAAGCATGCCTCAGCCATTGTGTGCTACACCCTCACCTAACAGGTAGGTAGCCATCTTTACCGGGAGGTGGGTGGGTGTTTGGGAGGCCTGCACTACAACTCCCACCAGGCCCCCTTGGCCCACAGCTGAGCAGGATGGAGCACTAGTCCCACTCATAGGCATGTGACGTATGTGCAGCCGCACATGACACCATGCCACTTAGTCCACAGTCACCAACACAAATAATGCAAAACAGTTGTGTTGTAGTCACCATGCACAAGTCTCTGTTCAAAATTGACCCACATTGTGTACACTGTGCCAGGCATCACACACTGCAACACTAACAACGATCATGCTGCCCTGCAGCAGTGTCTGGCCGTTTGTATGGCAAAGTGCAAATCACCCATGTCATACCACAGTGTTGCAATGTAAACAGTGGAAGTGCAGTGCACCCAAAAACTACACTGCAGCTGGGACTCACAATGCTAAACTAAGCAGAACCCAAATGTCCTGCAACACACCCAGCTACCACAGTGCTGCACTGAATTGCAGAACAGCACCTTGTCTGAATTAAATTGTCAAAGGTGTCTTGTTTGGACCACCAATGTGTGTATGCATTGACAATGTTCACATCTCACACTGTCTGTCTGAACAGTGCTGGTATAGTCTGGCCCCAAAACCATACATTGTCTGCACAGGGCTGAGTACATCTCACACACACACCACTGTTGACCACAACATGTCAGTGTAAGGACGCCCTGGAACAACTGCTACACCAGTTTTTTGCATATGGCCATGTCTGAACTGGGGTGGTGGAGTGAGCTAAAGAATGATGATGGATTAAACCCAGATCAATTGACTGGGGGTGAGTGTTTGATTGGCTCAAACGTTCCGTCCATCATCCCCTTTTGTATCACACCAGTACTGGGCTCATGTTCTCAGGTCCACAAATACCATGAAACCATGACAGTGTGGAAATGTATGCTGGGTGAGATCTACACCCTGCTGTATGTCACCACTGTGCTACGAGACCATACCCCTTGCCCAATTGTGCCTTCAACGGGCGGGGGAGTGAACCCCACAGCCAGATAGCTGGGACAACAGTGATGGGGGGCTATACCCCATGACCAAATGTAATCTGAAATCAATGGGTACAAAAAGCCACACACACATCATGCTCACCACACGCACATTCCATCCAAAGATTTCTACCAAGTCACATAGCCATGTCATTGCTCACCTTCGCCTCAAACGGCAGTTAGCCATCTACACAGTGAGATGGTGCAGTGTGTTTGGCTATCCGTCCCACAAAATGCAACATGCATGCTGTCCCACCACTATGGAGGATGGGACACTACACCCCCAATAAGAAGCATGTGGCAGGCAATGTATGCTACCCACCCAACTCACAGGTAGGTAACCGCATCTCACAGGTCGGGGTGTGTGGGGCTGGGAAGCTTGCACAACAACTCACACGGGCCCACCTGACCGCCAGCACACAAGACCCATCACTTCCTGGCACCAACATGCATGTGTCAGTCATTGCAATGTACACTGCAAAAGAACTGGCATGTGGACATATCATGCTGACTTGTCCCACACTGGACCAAGATGGAAGCCCTCATCCTACACACACGGAGAGGTCTCACAAATACAAGGAAAACACAGCAAACACAACATATCTACAGCCACAACATGCAGCCAGATATGCATTTATAAAAACATGTTGGCATAGGACACCAGGCCTCTCAATGCACAACTGCACACCCAGATAGCATTGGCAACTATAGAGTGCACACACCTAAGAAAATGAAACTGTGACAGCAACCAAAGTGTGAATGACTGAAACACATGTCGATGGAACTCCGAGCACAACCATGCACACCACTACATGCCATCTGACAGTAGCAGTGGACCAGACCACCTAGGGTCTAATTAAAGCAAACTTAAGCATGTCTGGAATTGCAAATACAGATATCTACACCACATTGAAAAGGTATGCATGAAACTACAATGCTCACTCACTGTGCAGAGAGAACCGCTATAAGGGCTCTACAAGTGACACATACGCGTAAATGGATGACATATGATTGATCAATAACAGGATGCCAACATGAGACTGTCAATGTCAAAAATTATATTGTGCATGTCATGTCTTGACAACTCCCAATATGGACAAGTAATGTATGTACCACAACAGCTTGTAATGCATCACTGGATGTCGGTCAATGCTAATTTGTACAGTGAACAACTGCTGGATGTACAAACAGTTGATGTAACACTGCTAACACAAACTTTGATGGGTGCAACACAATGACCATTTCTCATCTGACCCACAGGTGACCTAGAACTCACTGCAGAGGATGACACCACCCTGCAGAGCCAGTCCCCCCCGGAACAGAGACAACTGGATGAGGACTCCCTGGATACATTGGATGAAGAGCTCCACGCTGGCCCATCTGGTGAGGCAGGTCTCAACCAGTCCCAGGCACCCATTGTCCCCCCAACCACATCAGCTGCAGCCCCTGACCATCCTCTGACAGCTGCTGTCACGGCCTGTGTGTCAACCACCACTACCACCACCACCACCACAGCTGGCCGCAACACCCTCCCTGCCCCAGGGGTTGAGCAGCCCATAACATCGACTGCGGAGGACAGGGAGAGGATGCAGCGGGCCAATGTGAGGACCGGACAGGACCGTGGCAGCAGTACAGCTGGTCGGGACAGGCTCATGCAGAGGGGGACTGATCCTGGGACGGAAGCCCTGGGTCACATCGACAGAGTCCTTGGGGCATACCAACAGGCCCAGGGACGAATGGGCCGGTTAGAGGAAGAATCTCGGGAGCACCTCCTGCTGCTGAGGTCCATGGACACACGCATGGGACAGATTGTGGACCTCTTGGGGCAGCTAGTGGCGGTTCTGAGGGACAGGCAAGCGCAACATTCTACCCCTCTGCCTCCCCCGTTGGGCAGCAGGATGACACTACATCATCCTCCCCTGCATCCACAGAGGGGGGTGAGTCCTCAGACACCACTGCCCCTGCAGCAGTGGCCCCTCCAGTGAAGCGCAAGAGGGGCCATCCACGGAAAGGCCAGGGGGACTCACGTGCCCAAGCACATGCCAAATGCTAGTCCCCGAACCAGCCATGATGGCAGACCACTGCACCACTGCATTGACCTTTTGGACTATCCTTCACCACACTGCCATGTGAATGGCATCCATCTGTTGGACTGGGTCTCCACATCATTGTGGGGACTACTCAAGTATCACATTTACCATGACTGTCAACTCACTTCTTCAATTCCCCCTTCACATTTTCTCCACCCTTGCATGTCACAGTTGTAAATAAATACACCTTACACACATGTTGTTGTGTCTGCTCCATCTTTAATACAGGATGTGCAACCTTCACCGTGTAGGACATGGTCCAGGGGAATGGACTGTAGGTAACAAGTGAGATGCTGAAGGGACCTAGGGAAAACCGCAGAACAAGAGTCACTTGTATGGGTGTGGCATTGCACACATCACACAACACTTGTCAACAAGGTACTCAGATCTAAAAACTTTACACAGAGCAACAGTCACCATAGAGACAATCTGTATCACACTAACCAATCACACATACATTGGCAGGCAGCAATGAGTCAACACCAAGCTGCAGTCAGCAAGCTCACATACACCCACACAGCAACAGCAACACCATCAGACCATTTTGTCCCTTCTACATCGTCACTCACCTTCAAGTGAAGTAGAGGGTGATGAGCTGCCGACGCATGTCGACCCCTTCCTCCTCTCCACTGCCCTCGTCACTGGATCCGGCTTGATTTGCAGGCAGCGGCCTTGGCTGCTCATCATCGTCATCCAGGATCAGGGGTATTGCCTTGCGAATGGCCAGGTTGTGGAGCATGCAGCATGCCACCACTATCTGACACACCTTCCCTGGCGAGTACATAAGGGCCCCCCAGTACGGTCCAGGCACCGAAATCTTGATTTCAGGAGACCAAATGTCCGTTCTATCACACGCCGTGTCCTCCCATGGGCATCATTGTATCGCACATCAGCTGGCGTGACGGGGTTCCGCAATGGGCTCAGCAACCACGGGCGGTTTGGATATGCCGAGTCACCTGGGTGTGAGAGACACAGATTAAACTTGCAGTCCCAAAATGCAACACAACAGCATGTCACACACACACACCACTCTAATCCACTATGCATACTCACCCACAAGCCATGCACGCTCAGGAAGCAGATTGGCCATCAACTGAGGAACGATGCTGCTGCGCAGGATGTGGGCATAATGGGCTGAACCGAGAAACTTGGCACACACGTGTGAGATGATCATGTCCGCCAGGCACACCACTTGTACATTTACCGAGTGTGAATGCTTCCTATTGCGGTAAACCTGTTCACGTGCCTGTGGTGGCACAAGCCCAACATGTGTGCAATCAATTGCACCAATGACATGGGGGATATGTCCAAGGACATAGTAATCGCCCTTCACAGCCACCAACTCAGGCCCCCTGGGAAAATTGATATATCTGTCTTTGTACAGCATCATGGCCGACAGGACATCCCTCAGCACCATGCTGAACATCGGCTGTGACATCCCGCCTGCACTTGCGACCGTGTGCTGGAATGAGCCCGTTGCAAAGAAATGCAGGCATGCATTGGTGTACCTTAGATGTTGCGGTGAAAGCTGTTGGATATGTCCGACGTGGCTGCAGGTGGGGCTCCAACATGGCACATAGGTTCTGCATGGTTTGTCGGACCAGCCTGAATTTGCGGATTATCTCCTCATTCTCCATGTCTGCCAGGACTGTGAACGGACGATGGATATTGGGCCTCCTCCTCCTAGGACAGATCACAGTGCACAGATGTCAATGCAGAAGACCATGGAATGTGCATCACATCAATTTCTTCTACAGACACATTCCCAAGTCTTACAACATGCACCATTAACCGACAGGGCACTTCACAAGTAGGTTCACATCAGGCACACTACTCGTACACCTGTCCCCTTACCAGCAGCAATTATCTGTGCACCCCTCCGGCTCATTCGCATGCACAGTGTGATATACTAACAGATATGGGTGCATACCTGTGAGTATGACCCCCAGCATATGTTAATAATTGCAATACTACCCGAACACACCATGTTGCTGGCCCTGATACACCTCCCAACACAGGTTGCACATGGCACACATCAACTGCACACTGACCACCGGCTGAGCATGGGGGACACGTGTGTGCATGTGCATTGGACAATGTGCCAGTTGCTGAGGCCCCTAGTCCAGTCAATGAGACGACATTGTGCGTTACATTGCACACACAGTGTCCATTATCTCCATATGCTATGCAACACATTTACTGGACAGTCTACATTTCATTACACAGCACATGTGACATGTGCGAGTGTATGTGCCCATGCAATGTATTGGCGACCCATATATGGTATGTGTTGGTGACGTGGAGTGACATGTCCCTTTTGTGCATTTGCCCTCATGAGGACCCTTCAATTGTTGAGACCCTGGGCACTGTACATGTTGGCCTATGCAGAGAGCTGGAGGACACGTTAGGTGCAGCACAGCTACTCCACAACTCCATTAACGCTCACTCCAGGCACTGTCTGGCAGACATATGGCGGTGCCTACCGCCTGGCCACTGAGGTGTGGCACCGCCCATAACCCATGCACGATCGCGGGAGACACCGCCAGATATGTATGTGACAATAGCGGTCACCATGCACCGCTACCCAAATCACGGTCACTCCAGACACTGTCTGCCAGACATATGGCGGTGCCTACCACCTGGCCACTGAGGTGTGGCACCGCCCATAACCCATGCACGATCGCGGGAGACACCGCCAGATATGTATGTGACAATAGCGGTCACCATGCACCGCTACCCAAATCACGGTCACTCCAGGCACTGTCTGCCAGACATATGGCGGTGCCTACCGCCTGGCCACTGAGGTGTGGCACCGCCCATAACCCATGCACGATCGCGGGAGACACCACCAGATATGTATGTGACAATAGCGGTCACCATGCACCGCTACCCAACTCACGGTCACTCCAGGCACTGTCTGGCAGACATATGGCGGTGCCTACCGCCTGGCCACTGAGGTGTGGCACCGCCCATAACCCATGCACGATCGCAGGAGACACCGCCAGATATGTATGTGACAATAGCGGTCACCATGCACCGCTACCCAATTCACGGTCACTCCAGGCACTGTCTGGCAGACATATGGCGGTGCCTACCGCCTGGCCCCTGTGGTGTGTCACCGGCATGGACCATGCCCCTGCAGCCAATGGGAAGCAGCCTCACGGTAGCCTGATGCGAGTTTGAAAATCGCGGTAGGCGTGCACCACCCCCGCGGAGGCGGTCACTGGAGGCATTCAAAAGATGCACCACCGCGGTAGCGCGCACATGCATCCTACGGTGTGTCACCGGCATGGACCATGCCCCTGCAGCCAATGTGAAGCAGACTCGCGGTAGCCTGATGCGAGTTTGAAAATCACGGTAGGCGTGCACCACCCCCGCGGAGGCGGTCACTGGAGGCATTCAAAAGATGCACCACAGCGGTAGCGCGCACATGCGTCCTACGGTGTGTCACCGGCATGGACCATGTCCCTGCAGCCAATGGGAAGCAGACTCGCGGTAGCCTGATGCGAGTTTGAAAATCGCGGTAGGCGTGCACCGCCACCGCGTAGGCGGACATTGGATGTATTTGAATGAGGCAGACCTGGTACACCAATTGCAGCACCCTGGGACCACTGACACAGCCCCAGGGGCCTATATATGTGTGGGAGGGCGCACCACATTCCCACAGCTACCAGGGACTGCTGACTGACAACCCTCCACCTGCTGCTGCTGCCTCAAGGGACTGCTGGCTGCCACCCTCCACCTGCTGCTGCTGCCTCAAGGGACTGCTGGCTGCCACCCTGCACCTGCTGCTGCTGCCTCAAGGGACTGCTGGCTGCCACCCTCCACCTGCTGCCTCAAGGGACTGCTGGCTGCCAACCTCCACCTGCTGCCTCAAGGGACTGCTGGCTGACACCCTGCACCTGCTGCCTCAAGGGACTGCTGGCTGCCACCCTGCACCTGCTGCCTCAAGGGACTGCTGGCTGCCACCCTGCACCTGCTGCTGCTGCCTCAAGGGACTGCTGACTGCCACCCTCAACGTGCTGCTGCTGCCACATGTCCATTGTGATGTCGAGGACTCAGAAGATCCGTGCCAGTCCCTTCACCAGTGAGGAGCTTGGGGTCCTGGTAGACGGGGTGCTTGCACAGTACCCAAGGCTTTATGGCGGCCCTAATGTCGTGGTAAGTCTCCCAGACTGTGAGTGAGAGTGCAGGGTGTGCACACGTGGGGTGGAGGTGCTTCGGTATGTGTCAGTGGTTGTGGGGCTCTGACATGCACTGCCTATCATGTTTACTACAGCGGGAAGGGCTTGTTGGGCTCTTTCACACGTTACCCTGCATGCCTATCCTGAGTAGAGGGACATGTCCTGTAGTGTCAGCCATACAGTGCAGCTGCATTTTGGTGATGCAGGAGTCTGGCCAGTTAGCGTTTGTGTGAATGGCTGTGTTGCTCCCAATTAACCCACTCAGTGTCAGTCGACCTGCCCTGCACAGTCCCCACCGAATGCCACATGTCCACATCACTGCATGTACAGTGTGTACCATGTGTGTTTGGATCACGCCTCTTCATCTAAGTCCCATCTCTGCCATGTAGATTGCACAGGAGCAGGCGTGGGGGAAGGGTGTGTGTATGACAGTTGTTGTCACTCTATGTGAGTTCCAAGACACAGTGAGGCTTTCACAGGGCTAGGACACTTAGGTCTGCGCAGTGTTGGACACAGTGAATCCAACAACATGACACATGTTTTGCTATTTTCTCTATGTGTAGTTGTAGGTAACTGCAGACAGTAGCTGCAGGCAGACTACACGTTGCTTGCTGTGTTGGTATCCTGCATGTGAATGGGATGTGGAAGTACTGTGTCCACCATCGAACATGCATGCCTGTACGTCTGATTGACCAATGACATTGCATCATGTTCAGAGCAATTGCTGGCTATGTGACAGTTGTAGCTGGAGTTTTGGAGGAGTCACTGTCGTGCTACTGCATTTTCGTTGTGTTGTTATTGTGCACTGTGTCACTGGAACATCACCCCTCTTGTCTCCCATGCCTGCAGCTGAAGGTCCACCAGCGTAAAGCCGTGTGGAGGGCCATTGCCTCCAGAGTCCGGGATCTGGGTGTGTCAAACCGAAGGCGCACCCACTGTCATAAAAGGTGGGACGACATCTGCAGGCTGAGCAAGAACGTGGCCGAGATGACGCTGGGGCTGCTCCCTCGGACTGGCAGGTTGGCTAGGCACAGCATGACACCACTAATGGCCCGCATCCTGGCTGTCACACAACCTGAGCTGGACAGACGACTGAGGGAGCATCAGCAGCGAGCCAGGGGTGAGTATGTGTTGCAGGCTGCCTTTGGCTGGGAGTGGGTGCATGTGTCTACAGAGTGTGCAAATTGTCAGCTGTGTGACGTTGGTTGTGTGGTGCAATGTTTTGTGAGTGGCCTCTGTGCTGGGTGTATGTGCCATGCTCTTGCACAAACGGCGCTTCATGAAGTGAGTTTTAGCACTGTGCATCTCTCTTACATTTGGAGTTGTGGCCTTCAGGTACCTTCTGCTGTGGGGTAGTGTGTGAATTCTGATGGATGGTAATGCCAGTGTTCCAACTGTGAATGCGTTTCAATGAATGCGTGCAATTCCAGACCTCAGATGTCTGCCAGTCAGACATCTGAGGCCAATGTGCAACAGTAGATGTGCCCATGGACTCGATATGGTGGATGGCAAGTGTGCAGGGTCATTGTGGGCTGGTATGTTGTAGTCTGTGTGGTCCCCTACTGCTCCACACATGTAGGTGATGTGCACCATGTCGTGGTGTTCATCCTTGCCAACATCGGGACAGTGTGTGTGCACAGGCCATTTTGGGGCTGTGTCTGATGTGAGCCAACTGCAGGATGGTGTGCTGTGTGAATCACCTGGGGCACTTATGGCAGGACGTGTGGCGGACATGCACCGTTGTGTCGAAATTTGGGTGTCAAGATATATGTGTGCACAGGGTGGCATGCAATGTGCTTGTAGGAGAGTAGGATCTGCCTCTTATGTTGCCCCCACTTTTTTTCTGATGTTTACACTGGTTTCTGGCTATAGTCTGGCTGGGTCCCTGCCAATCAGGGCCCCAGCCTCTCTGTTCTCTCTAAATGACTTGGAGTGCACTCTAGGTGCACTAGTGATTGGATACTGTGGTACCTTATGAGTCCCTAGTATATGGTACCTTAGGTACCAAGGGCATAGGTACTTCACAGGCCTACCAGGGGCTGAAGCATGTATTATGCCACCCCTGGGAAGCAGACTAAATCTGACACCACAGGCCTGCTACTGCAGCCTGGGTGAGGTGGTGTTAGCACCCCTCACTGAGATATAGGTTTCCTATATCTCTCCTGCACACACATTGAGACTTATCAGTCACCCCTAAAGCAGGCCCTATCAATCCTGAGGGCAGGGTGCTTAGTTTCCATGTGAGGGGGTGCCTCTGTCTGAGCAGGGCCCCTCTGCAGCTCTCAGAGTCCATTCTCTGGGGCTGTTTGTGGATGCGGTTAAACCATATACTCTTAAGTGCATTATATCCTCGCGGTAGAATGCTAACTTTGGAATGGCTGCATCAAAACATGTCGTGTTTGGTGTCAAACATCTTGGAATACTACCCCCCCGCCAGTTCTGGCGGCGGGGGTAGCATTCCACCCTTCTAGAGGGATAGACATGTACCTACTATGGAAACGCGGTAGAATCCTGCAGAGCCCTGGCATCACAAAATGGATGCCACCAGTCACAGACACTGGGCTGCCCTCCTGCTGATGACCAACACTCGCAGTGGAGGAAGCCCAACAATAGATATCCTGTCCCAAGGGGTGTGACCACCTCCCAGACAGGGTTTAGTGTATTGGGGCTGGGTGGGTGCACTCTTAGAGTGCTTTGAAGTCCTGCACTGGGGAGCAGAAGGCTCCTCTGTGCATACCCCAGTTCAAACCGGCTCAGGGGCTACCTGCCCCTGCTCTGGCGTGAAACTGGACAAAGGGAAGTAGGTGTAACCACCCACTCCCCTGACCCTCCCATAGGTGGGGTCATAGAGCTAGTCCCTCCCTTTCTTTTAGTATAAGAGGGGGAACCTGTGCATTGCAAACTAGATACCCCTGGACAACGCTCTACAAGAAGAATCCCGGACCTTCGACGTTCCACTACCTTTGGAAGACTGAAGAATCTCCCTTGGAGTCAAGGAGTGACTCCCCTGCTTGGCAGGCACCAAAAACTACAAACAACAGTTGCAAACTATGCCGCTCCCGCCGGAGTCCGAAGTCCCTGCAGCCCAAGAAGTAGATTTCCTGACTTCTCAAAGGCCATCGTGAGTCCCCAGTGAAGCTGAGGCCAGTGGACCCCAAGAGCAATGAGGAACCGCAACCCCTGGGTACCGTGCACTATGGTCAAGTGCAACCCCTTCCCAACGTTCTACGAACTTGTGCTTTGGACCACGTATGCTCCCACCCTCCAGCAGGAATCCCTCCGAAGATCAGAGGCCTACCACGTCCCGAGTGACCGTGGGCTCCTGTTGAGCGAATCCTCCCAAGGCGTCTTCGCGATCCCTTGCCAGCCGGCTTGTGGGTCCCCAGAAGGCTTTCCTACAGAACCAAAGGGCTCCCCTGCTTTCTCCAGGCCTGCCCTGACTTACCCTCGCTGGGTGAGTCTCTCAGACCTTGCTGGTCTGCGCCATTGACTTTTTACACTTTCCCCAAGACTTGCTGTTACCAAGGCTTGTTGGCTACAATCCAGTCGCCGACACAGCAGTAAGCTGCAGACATCGTGGGACACGCCGAATCCAGCTCCTGGTTGTCGTCGACGCCTCCTGGACCTTGTGGCTGAAGAGTCAAGGCACCCGTGAATGACCTGAATCTTGCGACGACGGTGGGCATCCATCTTCCTTGCCCCGAGTCATTGCCATGTGACTTTGAACACTGTCTCCTCTGCTTTCAGGTCTTCCATCTTCTGAATCCAGGCTTGGATTCCTCCGGACACTTCTCCTGTCGCCGCAAGCAGCAAGTCTTCACTGGCTCCCATTGAAAACGACGCCGCGACCCGACACCAAAGAACACCTATGCACCCGGCTCCCCTGGGTGAGGTAACTTCAGCACTATGGTGCTCCTGTGGGTGTGGGCCCTAGAACTACTTACCCTGTAAGTGACTTGCTTGTAGCTACCCTAGAAGTGCCCTAAAACTCTTACTTTCCAAGTGCGACTATCGCGCTGACTCGTACATGGTTCGCGTCTGAGTTAGACACACCGCGTCCAACTCCCTTGCAACTCTATCTGTAACCGCGTTCTTCGACTCGTACAAGGACCGATCGGTGTGTTCGCCTCGCACACGCAAGGGACCTTTAACATTGAAATCTCAATCGCGTCTGTTCGCATAGACTCGTACAGGACTCGCACCGGTGCCAGGACACCGCGTCCGTCCCCTGTGGGTCTCCTACAACTACCTGGGGTGGTTCTTGGGGGTCCCTCGATTCTAGATGCCCTAGACCTAGGTCTAGCCAAACTAAGATTGTGATATTCGATTGTGCTAAACTTATTTTGATAATATTTGACTTGTACATATGTTCCTGACTTCTTATCTCATAAAGAGATTAGTAGAGAGTTGTTTATTAATAAATACATATATATTTGATATATATACCTGTGTGGTGTCTTTTCATTTGGTGATTCAAGAGATTGTGTGGTAAAACAAGCTGCTTTACATTCCTTCAAGACTTAGCCTGAAGGCTGCTCTCCACAGCTACCACTAGGATAGCTTTCTATAAAGGTTGTCTTAAACCTATCTACCATAAGAGTCGAATTGTTCTGGTGCAAGGTGTCCACTTCAATTAGTGAACAGCATATACCAGGCCAACTTCTCACATTGGTGGGCAGCGTGTGGGATTCCAGCTTGCTATTGTTTTACCAGAAAATCTCTATTTGAATTACTAACTGAAAACCACTATAGGTACTTAAGGTACATATAAAGTCAAGCTTAGTTTCAATAAGTTCTACTGAACTTAGAGCTGTGTGCCAAGGGATAGCACACCCCTTTCTACAGCTCAAGCTAGTATCAGTAGGCCACAAACTAGTGTAGGTAGTACAACACTGCACAACACTAGAATGTCCTTAAAGGGTGGAACCAGTGGATCCACTCAGCCTCAGTATGAGGACATGGCTTTCTCTGACTTGAGAGCCATGTGTGTTGAAAGACACCTGAAGCTAGGACAGAGTCCCTCCACACTACACCTGATAGATCTGCTGACAGCAGATGATCTTAGATTGGCTCTAGGAGCTAATGGGTCTGAATCAGGGGGTGGGTCAATTACAGTGTCTGGGTCAGACGATGAAAATCAGAATGACCAAGACTCTGTGATTGAAGGGCCAGGCTCCAAGGGGCCTGAAAAGGACAGAGGAATTCTCCCTAAGAGAACTGACAGAGTGGATGAGAGGCACAGGTCCCCTTCCAGGGAATCTGACCACTCTTATCACTCTGGCAGAGAATTTGTCCAGCAGAGGAACTCATACTTTCCCATAAGAGAGAGCTCCTCTGACAGAATGTGCAAACTGCTGCAGTATGAGGAAGCAAGAGTTGCCCTCAGAACCAAGCAGTTGGCACTGGATAGAGAAGCCCTGGAGATCCAGAGAGCTTCTAGAAGAGAGGGGTTAGAACCCCTTGGTGGCAGCAACAGTGTCCCTAGAGGCAGAGAATCTATTCCAGACCATAGGAACCTGAGCAAGGTTGTTCCTCCCTACCAGAGTGGGGATGATATCCTCAAGTGGATAACTGCTATGGAGAGGGCCTGTAGAGTACAGCAGGTCCCCCAAAAGCAGTGGGCAGCAATCTTGTGGCTCTCCTTTTCAGACAAAGGTAGAGACAAGCTCCTCACTTTTAGAGAAGAGGATGCTGATAATTATGAAGTCCTGAAGAGTGCACTGATAGATGGGTTTGGCTTAACCACTGAGCAGTACAGGTTGAAGTTCAGAGACACCCAGAAGGCACAGACTCAGGACTGGACTGACTTTGTAGATTGTGCAACCAAGACTCTGGAGGGTTGGCTGGTTGGCAGTAGGGTTACTGATTTCAAGGGATTGTATAATCTGATGATGAGAGAACAGATCCTTAATAATTGCCAGATCCAGTTGTTGCATCAATACCTGGTGGACTCAGATCTGACCTCTCCCCAAGAATTGGGAAAGAAGGCAGACAAATGGGTCAGAACCAGGGTAAGGCAGAAACCCCAGAACCAAGGGGGTGACACCAAGAAGCAGGATCCTAAGGGCTCTGAGAAAGGTGGGGATAAGTCAAAAGACCAGAAGTCTTCACAAGGGCCCCAAACATCTGCATCTGGTGGGGAGTCACAATCCAACAAGGGAAAAGGCCAAAAGAAGCCCTGGTGCAAATTCTGTAAACAGAAAGGGCACTGGACTTCTGATTGTAACAAGTCCAAAGACCAAACCACCACCACTCCTGCCCCTAAGGCAACTGTTCCCCCTAGCTCAGCTACTGGTGGAGGTGGTACTCAGAATAAGGGTGTAGTAGGGTTGACCCTGGGTTCTGAAGTGGACTCTGACCTAGTCAGAGTGCCCACTCAGGCAATGCTGATTTGTGATGGAGACCTTGATATGTCCTTCCTAGTAAGCCCCAGTAATCTGGGCAAATACAAACAGCAGCCTGTAATAAATGGCAAACAGGCTTTGGCATTTAGGGACACAGGTGCTAGTGTCACCATGGTGGCAGAGGATCTTGTGGACCCTGGACAGATCATCCTGGGCGAAATGTACCAGGTGACCAATGCAAGCAATGTCAGGACCAACCATAGTCTGGCAGTTGTGAATTTCTCCTGGGGAGGGGTAACTGGCCTCAAGAAGGTTGTAGTCAGTGCAGACCTCCCTGTAGAATGTCTATTGGGCAATGATCTAGAGACTTCAGCCTGGTCTGAAGTAGAGTTATGGACTCATGCTGAGATGTTGGGCATCCCTGCAGAGGTATTTGCTGTGACCAGGTCACAAGCAAGAATGCATAACACTGAACCAGCTCTGGATCCTGGAACAATGGACCAGATGCTTCCCAAGAGGAGGAGCAGTAGGGTAAAGGCAGTGCCTTCCCCTCTGTCTCAGATCACAGATTCACCCCCAGAGGGAGGTGAAGCAGATCCTGAAGAAGGAACTGCCCCAGAGGGACTTGAGCCTGATCAGGTTGAGTTCTTGGGGGGCAGGGGGCCCTTCTAGGGAAGATCTGAGCAAGGAGCAACAGTGCTGCCCCTCTCTTGAACCCCTCAGGCAGCAGGCTGCTGCTGAGGCTGCTGGGAGTGCTAGTGGGTCCCATAAAGTTTATTGGGATGAGGGACTCCTATATTCTGAGGGTAGAGATCCAGCCCCTGGAGCCACCAGGAGGATGGTAATACCTCAGATGTTTAGGGGGTTCCTCTTCACCCTAGCACATGACATCCCTTTAGCAGGTCACTTGGGCCAAAACAAGACCTGGGACAGGCTTGTTCCACATTTTCATTGGCCACATATGTCAGAGGACCCAAAGGAGTTTTGTCGCTCCTGTGTCACATGCCAAGCCAGTGGTAAGGCAGGTGGCACAACAAAGGCCCCCCTGATACCACTACCTGTGGTGGGGGTACCCTTTGAAAGGGTAGGGATTGACATTGTTGGTCTCCTTGACCCTCAAACCGCATCTGGGCACAGGTTTATCCTGGTGGTAGTGGATCATGCCACCAGGTACCCAGAAGCAATTCCCCTGAGGACACCACAGCCCCTGTGGTGGCAAGAGCCCTCATTGGAGTTTTCTCCAGAGTGGGTTTCCCAAAGGAGGTCATTTCTGACAGAGGTACCAACTTCATGTCAGGATATTTGAAAGCAATGTGGAAGAAGTGTGGTGTAACTTATAAGTTCACCACCCCTATCACCCACAATGCAATGGGTTAGTTGAACGCTTCAACAAAACCCTGAAGGGAATGATTAAAGGACTCCCAGAGAAGCTTAGGCGGAAATGGGACCTTCTTCTTCCTTGCCTGTTGTTTGCATACAGAGAGGTTCCACAGAAGGGGGTTGGTTACAGCCCATTTGAGCTTCTGTTTGGGCATCCTGTGAGAGGTCCATTGTGTTTGGTAAAGAGGGCTGGGAGTTACCTCTCAAGCCCCCAAACAAGATGTGATGGACTATGTACTTGGTCTCCGCTCCCGGATGGCTGAGTACATGAAAAAGGCAACCAAAAACCTGGAGGCCAGCCAAGAATTACAAAAAGCTTGGCATGACCAAAAGGCTGTACTGACTGTATACCAGCCAGGACAGAAAGTGTGGGTGTTGGAGCCTGTGGCCCCAGCAGCCCTCCAGGACAAGTGGAGTGGCCCCCATACAATAGTTGAACAGAAGGGAGAAGTCACCTATCTGGTGAATCTTGGAACTCCCAGGAGCCCCCTGAGGGTGCTCCATGTCAACAGATTAAAGCCATATGTTGACAGGGCTGACATGGGCTTGCTCATGGCAACTGATGAGGAACAGGAGGAGGAGAGTGACCCTCTCCCTGACCTGCTCTCTCAGAACCCTGATGATGGGTCAGTAGATGGTGTTGCTTTGGCAAGCAGCCTCACTGACCATCAGCAAACTGAGTGCAGACAAGTTCTGCAACAGTATAGACATATGTTTAGCCTGACCCCTAGTCAGACTACCTCGTGCACCCATGAGGTGGACACTGGAGACAGTCTGCCTGTCAAGAGTAAAATCTACAGGCAACCTGACCATGTCAGGGACTGTATCAGGACAGAAGTCCAGAAAATGTTGGAGCTAGGTGTAATTGAGCCTTCAGATAGCCCTTGGGCTAGCCCAGTAGTCCTGGTACCCAAGCCTCCTACCCAGGGTGGTAAGAAAGAAATGAGGTTTTGTGTAGACTACAGAGGCCTCAATGCAGTCACTAGGACTGATGCTTATCCCATACCAAGGGCAGATGAGCTGATTGATACTTTGGCCTCAGCCAAGTATCTAAGTACATTTGACCTAACAGCTGGCTACTGGCAGATCAGATTAGCTGATGATGCAAAAGCCAAAACAGCATTTTCGACCCTAGTGGGCACTACCACTTTGTGGTGATGCCCTTTGGATTGAAAAATGCACCTGCCACTTTTCAGAGGTTGGTGAATAAAGTTCTGGCAGGGATGGAAACTTATTGCTCAGCTTATCTAGATGATATTGCTGTCTTTAGTTCCTCCTGGCAGGATCACCTGGTCCACCTCAGAAATGTTTTGGAGGCTCTGCAGAAAGCAGGCCTCACTATCAAGGCCACTAAGTGCCAGATAGGGCAGAGTCAGGTTGTGTACCTGGGCCACCTTGTAGGTGGAGGCCAGGTTCAGCCTTTACAGAGCAAAATCCAAACCATAATGGAATGGGTTGCTCCAACCACCCAGACACAGGTGAGAGCCTTCTTAGGCCTGACTGGGTACTATAGGAGGTTTGTCAAGGGATATGGATCTATAGTGACCCCCTTGAATGATCTGACCTTAAAGAAAATGCCAAAAAAGGTTCAGTGGACAGCTAGCTGTCAGAAGGCATTTGAAGACCTAAAGCAGGCCATGTGCACTGCCCCCATCTTACAGAGTCCAGGCTACACCAAAAAGTTCATTGTCCAAACAGATGCTTCTGAGTTGGGTGTGGGAGCTGTACTGTCTCAACTGAATGATGAAGGTCAAGACCAGCCAGTAGCTTTTATTAGCAGAAGACTGACCCCTAGAGAGAAACGTTGGTCAGCTATAGAGAGGGAGGCCTTTGCTGTGGTGTGGGCCCTGAAGAAGCTGAGGCCATACTTGTTTGGCACTCACTTCATGGTTCAGACTGACCACAAGCCCCTCCTATGGCTTAAACAGATGAAAGGTGAAAACCCAAAACTTTTGAGGTGGTCCATTTCCCTACAGGGGATGGACTATACAGTGGAACATAGACCTGGGACCCAACATGCCAATGCAGATGGACTCTCAAGGTATTTCCACTTAGAACACGAAGACTCAACTGGTCAAGGTTAGTTTAGTGTCCCTGCGTTTGGGGGGTTGTGTAGGAGAGTAGGATCTGCCTCTTATGTTGCCCCCACTTTTTTCTGATGTTTACACTGGTTTCTGGCTATAGTCTGGCTGGGTCCCTGCCAATCAGGGCCCCAGCCTCTCTGTTCTCTCTAAATGACTTGGAGTGCACTCTAGGTGCACTAGTGATTGGATACTGTGGTACCTTATGAGTCCCTAGTATATGGTACCTTAGGTACCAAGGGCATAGGTACTTCACAGGCCTACCAGGGGCTGAAGCATGTATTATGCAACCCCTGGGAAGCAGACTAAACCTGACACCACAGGCCTTCTACTGCAGCCTGGGTGAGGTGGTGCTAGCACCCCTCACTGAGATATAGGTTTCCTATATCTCTCCTGCACACACATTGAGACGTATCAGTCACCCCTAAAGCAGGCCCTATCAATCATGAGGGCAGGGTGCTTAGTTTCCATGTGAGGGGGTGCCTCTGCCTGAGCAGGGCCCCTCTGCAGCTCTCAGAGTCCATTCTCTGGGGCTGTTTGTGGATGCGGTTAAACCATATACTCTTAAGTGCATTATATCCTCGTGGTAGAATGCTAACTTTGGAATGGCTGCATCAAAACATGTCGTGTTTGATGTCAAACATCTTGGAATACTACCCCCCCCCCGCCAGTTCTGGCGGCGGGGGTAGCATTCCACCCTGCTAGAGGGATAGACATGTACCTACTGTGGAAACGCGGTAGAATCCTGCAGAGCCCTGGCATCACAAAATGGATGCCACCAGTCACAGACACTGGGCTGCCCTCCTGCTGATGACCAACACTCGCAGTGGAGGAAGCCCAACAATAGATATCCTGTCCCAAGGGGTGTGACCACCTCCCAGACAGGGTTTAGTGTATTGGGGCTGGGTGGGTGCACTCTTAGAGTGCTTTGAAGTCCTGCACTGGGGGAGCAGAAGGCTCCTCTGTGCATACCCCAGTTCAAACCGGCTCAGGGGCTACCTGCCCCTGCTCTGGCGCGAAACTGGACAAAGGGAAGTAGGTGTAACCACCCACTCCCCTGACCCTCCCATAGGTGGGGTCATAGAGCTAGTCCCTCCCTTTCTTTTTAGTATAAGAGGGGGAACCTGTGCATTGCAAACTAGATACCCCTGGACGACGCTCTACAAGAAGAATCCCAGACCTTCGACGTTCCACTACCTTTGGAAGACTGAAGAATCTCCCTTGGAGTCAAGGAGTGACTCCCCTGCTTGTCAGGCACCAAAAACTACAAACAACAGTCGCAAACTACGCCGCTCCCGCCGGAGTCCGAAGTCCCTGCAGCCCAAGAAGTGGATTTCCTGACTTCTCAAAGGCCATCGTGAGTCCCTAGCGAAGCTGAGGCCAGTGGACCCCAAGAGCGATGAGGAACCGTGACCCCTGGGTACCGTGCACTATGGTCGAGTGCAACCCCTTCACAACGTTCTACGACCTTGTGCTTTGGACCACGTGTGGTTCCAGCCTACAGCAGGAATCACTCCGAAGATCAGAGGCCTATCACGTCCCGAGTGACCGTGAGCCCCTGTTGAGCGAATCCTCCTGAGGCGTCTTTGCAATCCCTTGCCAGCCGGCTTGTGGGTCCCCAGAAGGCTTTCCTACAGAACCAAAGGGCTCTCCTGGTTACTCCAGGCCTGCCCTGACTTACCCTCGCTGGGTGAGTCCCTCAGACCTTGCTGGTCTGCGCCATTGACTTTTTACACTTTCCCCGAGACTTGCTGTTACCAAGGCTTGTTGGCTACAATCCAGTCGTCGACACTGCAGTAAGCTGCAGACATTGTGGGACACGCCGAATCCAGCTCCTGGTCATCGTCGACGCCTCCTGGACCTCGTGGCTGAAGAGTCAAGGCACCCATGAATGACCTGAATCTTGCGACGACGGTGGGCATCCATCTTCCTTGCCCCGAGTCATTGCCAAGTGACTTTGAACACTGTCCCCTCTGCTTTCAGGTCTTCTATCTTCTGAATACAGGCTTGGATTCCTCCGGACACTTCTCCTGTCGCCGCAAGCAGCAAGTTTTCACTGGCTCCCATTGAAAACGACGCCGCGACACGACCCCAAAGAACACCTATGCACCCGGCTCCCCTGGGTGAGGTAACTTCAGCACTACGGTGCTCCTGTGGGTGTGGGCCCTAGAACTACTTACCCTGTAAGTGACTTGCTTGTAGCTACCCTAGAAGTGCCCTAAAACTCTTACTTTCCAAGTGCGACTATCGCGCTGACTCGTACATGGTTCGCGTCTGTGTTAGACACACTGCGTCCAACTCCCTTGCAACTCTATCTGTAACCGCGTCCTTCGACTCGTACAAGGACCGATCGGTGTGTTCGCCTCGAACACGCAAGGGACCTTTAACATTGAAATCTCAATCGCGTCTGTTCGCATAGACTCGTACAGGACTCGCACCGGTGCCAGGGCACCGCGTCCGTCCCCTGTGGGTCTCCTACAACTACCTGGGGTGGTTCTTGGGGGTCCCTCTATTCTAGATGCCCTAGACCTAGGTCTAGCCAAACTAAGATTGTGATATTCGATTGTGCTAAACTTATTTTGATAACATTTGACTTGTACATATGTTCCTGACTTCTAATCTCATAAAGAGATTAGTAGAGAGTTGTTTATTAATAAATACATATATATTTGATCTATATACCTGTGTGGTGTCTTTTCATTTGGTGATTCAAGAGATTGTGTGGTAAAACA
The DNA here is from genome assembly GCA_963921515.1 of Calotriton arnoldi. Taxonomy (NCBI): domain Eukaryota; kingdom Metazoa; phylum Chordata; class Amphibia; order Caudata; family Salamandridae; genus Calotriton; species Calotriton arnoldi. The sequence continues at coordinate 334,357 of CAWUFW010014318.1, read as the reverse complement.
AGCTGCTTTACATTCCTTCAAGACTTAGCCTGAAGGCTGCTCTCCACAGCTACCACTAGGATAGCTTTCTATAAAGGTTGTCTTAAACCTATCTACCATAGGAGTCGAATTGTTCTGGTGCAAGGTGTCCACTTTAATTAGTGAACAGCATATACCAGGCCAACTTCTCACAGTGCTGCACACCTCTTTCTAGGATGCAGATGTATTGGCACGTGTTAGTTCTGTTGATGCCACTCATCTCACAGTACTTCTCTCTCCTATGCAGCAGCTCCCGTATGTGCAGAGGGAGAGGGGACGGACACCAGTGGTGAGGCTTCCACTGCAACAGCCGCACCGGAGCTGACTGACACAGATGTGACCAGCGCCGAGGAGGGGGACAGGAGTCTGCTAGAGGATTCACAGCTGGAGACACAAAGATCTACCTCATCTGACGCCAGCGGTGACACATCCATGTTGGGGGGTACAGGGAACGGGGACTCTGCCTCCTCTTCCGCCACACAGCGTCCAGTGCCCAGCCTCCCTTCAACCTCCACTGGTGCTGCCCGTGCCCGCAAGAGTAGGAAGGGAAAAGTCACCTTCACCCCAGGCACAGCTACCCCAGCCCATGTCAGCCCTGCTGCCCTCAGTGCAGAAGCAGTCGAGCTATTGCGCCAGCTGTGTGTGGGGCAGACAGCACTTCTCAATGCCTTCCAAGAGCACGACAAAAAGTTAGGGCAGGTTATAGCTTTCATGGAGGGCTTACATTCCGACGTGGGTGGGCTACACCGCACTGTGCAGTCCTTGTCTTCAACTGTGACAGCAGCCCTGCAACAGGCACATAGTCAGGGAGCGGCTCCCAGCACTCGGTCCGGCCCCGTGTCACTGTGCACCTCTGATGACAGTGACAATGCCCAACGGACCCCAAAGTCCCGATACAGAACCCGCAGCACACAGGAGCAGCAAAAACCCAAGCGTACTAGGGCACAGACACCATCCCCACATAAGAGTAAGGCCACCCCAGAGCGCAGAGAGAAAAGCCCATCAGGCGACAGAAAGGGCCACAAAGCAAAGAAAAAAGCATCAGGGTCACAGGCCTCACCTTCCTCCCCTGCCAAAGACTCCCCTGTCCCAAAGACGTCTCGCAGAGGCAAAAAGACAGTTTCCACACCCACTGAGAAGGTGTTGCCTGCAAACATTACACAGGATGAGGGCCCCATGGATAATCCATCCTTGACCTCCACTCCCATCCCAAGCCCTGTGAAGCCAGCATGGTAGGACACTGTAGGGGGCAAAGCTGGTGGACAGAGAGAGGCAGGGCGGCAGCAAACACCAGGCAAGCGCACAGCGGGTTCCAGCATGTCCCCAGAGGGGGGGTCACCTTCCACACCAGAATCAGCTTTGGTGTTGGGGTCACCTGTTGTGTCTGCCCCAGTTCCCCTCAATCCCCTGACAGGAAGCCTTTCAGGATCCCCAAGAAGTGGAGAGGCACCCCTCCACAATCTCCGGCACACACTGTGTCTCACCAGGGCATGAGTCCACCTCCCCGGGCCACCACCCCACCTGGTCCAAGCAGCCCCCAGCTACCACATGCACAGTTGGCTCTTCCACAGTTGTTACTCCCACTGCCCAGGGTAGTCCGCCAACAGACCCCAACACACAGTCAGCTCCAAGTCCGACAGACAGCCCCATCTTAGTGGTGGTCACCCTCACACACCTGTCTGTCCACAGGGGTGCGTGTGATGCCCATTGTCAGACCCATTACTCTGTTGCTGTGCATGGCATGTTAGAGTTGCATACATTCCCTGTGTAGCTTCTGATGTAACTACTCTGCACATTGTACTTGCCTTGTGTTTCACTGCTGTGTGCCCCCTGCCTGTGCAGCTTCTCATGGACTCACTCTGCACTTTGTCCTGCCCACTGTCCTTGTTGTTCACTGCTGTGTGCCCCCTGCCTGTGCAGCTTCTCATGGACTTAATCTGCACATTGTACTGGCCACTGGCATTGCTGTTCACTGCTGTGTGCCACTTGCCTGTGCAGCTTCTCATGGACTCACTCTGCACTTTGTCCTGCCCACTGTCCTTGTTGTTCACTGCTGTGTGCCCCCTGCCTGTGCAGCTTCTCATGGACTTAATCTGCACATTGAACTGGCCACTGGCATTGCTGTTCACTGCTGTGTGCCCCCTGCCTGTGCAGCTTCTCATGTACCTCACCTGCACTGTGTCCTGGCCACTGGCCTTGCTATTCACTGCTGTGTGCCCCCTGCCTGTGCAGCTTCTCATGGACTTAATCTCCACATTGTACTGGCCACTGGCCTTGTTGTTCACTGCTGTTTGCCCCTTGCCTGTGCAGCTTCTCATGTACCTCACCTGCACATTGTACTGGCCACTGGCCTTGTTGTTCACTGCTGTGTGCCCCCTGCCTGTGCAGCTTCTCATGTACCTCACCTGCACTGGGTCCTGGCCACTGGCCTTGCTGTTCACTGCTGTGTGCCCCCTGCCTGTGCAGCTTCTCATGGACTTAATCTGCACATTGTCCTGCCCACTGGCCTTGCTGTTCACTGCTGTGTGCCCCCTGCCTCTGCAGCTTCTCATGGACTTAATCTGCACATTGTACTGGCCACTGGCATTGCTGTTCACTGCTGTGTGCCCCCTGCCTGTGCAGCTTCTCATGTACCTCACCTGCACTGTGTCCTGGCCACTGGCCTTGCTGTTCACTGCTGTTTGCCCCTTGCCTGTGCAGCTTCTCATGTACCTCACCTGCACTGTGTCCTGGCCACTGGCCTTGTTGTTCACTGCTGTTTGCCACTTGCCTGTGCAGCTTCTCATGGACTCACTCTGCACATTGTCCTGCCCACTGGCCTTGCTGTTCACTGCTGTGTGCCCCCTGCCTGTGCAGCTTCTCATGGACTCACTCTGCACATTGGTCTGGCCACTGGCCTTGCTGTTCACTGCTGTGTGCCCCCTGCCTGTGCAGCTTCTCATGGACTTAATCTGCACATTGTACTGGCCACTGGCATTGCTGTTCACTGCTGTGTGCCCCCTGCCTGTGCAGCTTCTCATGTACCTCACCTGCACTGTGTCCTGGCCACTGGCCTTGCTGTTCACTGCTGTTTGCCCCTTGCCTGTGCAGCTTCTCATGTACCTCACCTGCACTGTGTCCTGCCCACTGGCCTTGTTGTTCACTGCTGTGTGCCCCCTGCCTGTGCAGCTTCTCATGGACTTAATCTGCACATTGTACTGGCCACTGGCATTGCTGTTCACTGCTGTGTGCCCCCTGCCTGTGCAGCTTCTCATGTACCTCACCTGCACTGTGTCCTGGCCACTGGCCTTGTTGTTCACTGCTGTTTGCCACTTGCCTGTGCAGCTTCTCATGGACTCACTCTGCACTTTGTCCTGCCCACTGGCCTTGCTGTTCACTGCTGTGTGCCCCCTGCCTGTGCAGCTTCTCATGGACTTAATCTGCACATTGTCCTGCCCACTGGCCTTGCTGTTCACTGCTGTCTGCCCCCTGCCTGTGCAGCTTCTCATGGACTCACTCTGCACATTGGACTGGCCACTGGCCTTGCTGTTCACTGCTGTGTGCCCCCTGCCTGTGCAGCTTCTCATGGACTCACTCTGCACATTGTACTGGCCACTGGCCTTGTTGTTCACTGCTGTTTGCCCCTTGCCTGTGCAGCTTCTCATGTACCTCACCTGCACATTGTACTGGCCACTGGCCTTGTTGTTCACTGCTGTTTGCCCCTTGCCTGTGCAGCTTCTCATGTACCTCACCTGCACTGTGTCCTGGCCACTGGCCTTGTTGTTCACTGCTGTGTGCCCCCTGCCTGTGCAGCTTTTCATGTAAATACTGTGCATATTGAAATGCCCACTGGCTTTGCTGTGTCAATATGCAAATTGTGAATAAACACAGTTGGTCCTGCAGTGAGTTGTGTCAGTGTCCTTCCTGAATAAAGTTGTTTCTGTGTGTGCATGGTTTACTGTGTCACAGGCTCAGTATGCCACTTCGACATTGCCAATGGGTTGTGTCACATTTCATTTTTTTGCAGGGGTGGGAGGCACTTCATTTCTACATGACTGTGATACTTATGGGTGCGGTGCAGGTGGTTGGCAATGAGGTCTTGTAGTCATCTTCCTTCTTGGCTCATGTTATCTGTGGTGGACACATGTCAGGTTTGTGGGCAATGGCAGCACAGGGTGGGTGTTTGGGCACAGGCTTACAGGCAGGCAGGCCAGGGTCATGGGGTCTGTGTGAGCTTCCTTTCTGTGTGCCAATCATTGTCGGTGTATGGTCATCTTGTGGTGATGAGTTATCCAGGTCCCATGGCTTACTTCCAATGTGTGCACTTGGGTGGTGGAGAAGTGTATGGTGTGAAGGGGGTGACTTTGTTGTGACTGTGGATGTGTGTGCACATGCATTGTCAACTACTGCCATGTGTGACCCTGGTGTGGTGTGCCTGTATGTGTACTTGTTTAGCCCTGTGGTTGTGTTTTGTGCACATGGCAGTATTGTGTGTTGCTGTTGTGGGAGGAGGTATGTGTGACATATCCTACTTGTGCGTGGCTGTCATGTAGTGTGTCACTGGGCCCTGTGTGTTGTGCAGCAGACGTTGTCTTGTCCAGTGTTTGGATGCCTATGTGTGGCTGGTTTTTTTGTGTTCAGGGCCTTCCTTACATCCCTGTGCCTATACATGGGTGTCCTTGCTGTCTACAGGAGTTGTAGCATTGGGGTGACCGTGGTTTGTGTTGACTGACTGTGTCAGCCATGTGTGCTGTGATGGGCTGTGTGTGTTCTCACATGTGTCTTGTCTTGCATGTGCTTCACACATGCTTGATGGTTGTGTCACTGCCCTTCCATTTGTGGGCACCTCACTTTGGCTTTCCTATATGTTGTCCTCCATTACTGCTGGCATGTGGTGTGTGTATGTAGCTGTGAGTCAGGGTGGTGTGTGTGTGTGTGACTTGTCAGGTAGTGTGTGCAGTGAAGTGTTTGGTCCTCATCTGTGTGTGTGTACATTTTGTGCCTGGCCTCAGTGTTCTTGGCTTGTGTGTGAGGTTGTTGTGGTGTGTGTGTGTTGGCTGGTGCCTGGGCTTCTGTGCTATGTGTTCCTTTGCAAAGGGTCCTGCTGTGGCTGTATATGCAGTTGTTGGGACGTGGGGCATGGTGTGGCTGTAGTTGTGTTGTTGTTGTGCAGGAGTGGCACTTGTGAGACACATGTTGTGTCCCTTCAGGGAGGTAGCTGGTGTGTTTTGGATGGAGTTGTGGCTCTGTGCAATTTGTACGGTGCCCTTGGCATGCGCTGGCCCTGTGCTCTGCGTTGTGTGCATGGTTTCATGCACACTGACCGCGGCGGTGACGTGACCGGGACATTTGTTCATGAATGCTGTACATGGGTGGGCAGTATGTGGCGCGATGTTTTTGTGACAGGTGGGACATGTGTGTGTGCAGTGATGGCTGTGTGCCTGTCCCCACAGGGGTGTGTGGTGTTCCCATGCGATGTTTCCCCCCTGGAGCTGTGTATTGTGTTACTTGCACTGTTGTGTCTGTACGTACCTGCGGAGGCGTCCACGGCGGTGGATAACTTGCAGGTGGTGGATCATGTACAGCACCGGGAAGGCGTGTAGGGCAGGATCCATCACGGTGTGTCCCGGGTGTTTCTTTTCTGTCTCCGCTGTGATGTCTCCGCCGTCTTTTGCTGTGCGGTTTCTCCGTCGCGGTGCGCTGCCCTGTTTCCGGCATCGTGATATCTTCGGCATACGGGACGTCATTCCGCACGGCGGTGTGTGGTGATTGGCTCACTCCACCGCGGTGGCGGGCGCTGTTCGATGGCGGTCGGCGTCACACCGCGGCAAACGGTAAATGCCTATGTTTTCCCATCCTAATATGGCGGGCGTGAAGACCGCTGCTGGCGTGCGGTAAAAGGCATTTTTCCGTACCGCCGCCACCGCGGTCGTGCCTCCGCCCGCCATCGTAATGGGCCCCTTAGGTTGGGTAATGGGACACGAGGTCAGCATGCAACCCTTTTTTTGGTAAATGTATATATTCCACCAGGGAGGGCAACTGACTCCCTGGTTGAATCTATTTTTTCTTTTGTGCATAAGGCAAGTTTCTCCGAAGAGTGCACTCTGATATTGATGGTGGGTGATTGTAATGCTAAAATTTCGAACTGCTCCTCTATGGCCTTTTCTAACCCTGAGTTGGAGGACGTATGGTTCATTCCAGAATCTTCATTGCCTGGCCTTATTAGATCAGATAGGCGGGGCTTGCCTTTTTTGCATAATCTGAGAATGTGCGATTTCGTGATATTGAATGGCAGATTCCCAGATGATTTTCTTGCCTCCTTTACCTTTCACGGTCCATGCGGACACTCACTGATTGACTATATGGTGGTATCCATAAACTCTTTGGTGCACGTACGAAATTTGAGGTACTGTCAACAAACATGAGCGATCATAGAGTTCTGTCAGTGAATGTCAACATATAACTTGAGTTGCTGGAACCTTGGAATCGAAAGGATGATAGTATTTTATATAACAGAACTAATGGGCGTACTTTTTGGTCTAATAAATATCTCCCATGTCTCAGGAGGATTGTTGAAAATGCGCATCCTGGCCCTAGTCAGGAAAATCCCATCTCTAGGTTTGAGAAGATATTGGCCCTAATTAGATCGTGCGGAAGCAAAAGGCAAGTTGGCAGCACCAATCTTTTATTGGCTATATCATGGGAGGTAAAAAAACTAAATCGCAAGATCAATGCCCTTATTAACCCCGGGCGGGTAACTACGCTCCGCCAGCGGAGTGTACGTAGTTTTGCCTACTCCACGTTCCGTTGCGATTGCGGAGTTCATGCAAAACTACGACTCCGTGGCAGAGCGTAGTTAGCTGGCCCCTCCACCCTCCCAAAATAATTAAAAGTAAGTAAAAGGCACTTACCTGCCCTGTGGCTGCCTCCTCCTTGACATCACCGCTCTCCTGCCTCCTCCTCGCCGTCCTGATTCACTGATAACCCCTACGTTGTACGTCTTGCAAGTGCGCAAGCGCACGCGCAAGACGTAGAACGTAGGGGTTATTAGTGAAGAAGGACGGGGAGGAGGAGGCAGGAGAGCGGCGATGTCAAGGAGGAGGCAGCCGCAGGTAAGTGCCTTTTACTTACTTTTAATTATTTTGGGAGGGGGAGGTCGTGGAGCGGAGCGAAGTTCCATGAAGTTGCTTTCCAACTCCGTGCAACTTAGCGTAGAGGCACTACGTCTGCTCCGCCCAGGATTAGTCCTAATAAGGGAACAATTTAAGCAGTCTTCAATGTCCAGACATAGGGAAATTAATAGATTAAAACAGGCAAGAAAAAGAAAACTGGCATCGGAGCGTAGAGGGGTGGAAGATGCGAATTGGATAAAATTAAGAGAGGTTACACAGTCCGATGATACACGTAAATATTGGGCTTTAATTGCCAAATTTAGCGATGGCAGAACTAAAGCAAAACCCATTTTAATATCTGATGAAGAATGGACCATATACATATCTCAGCGATATGAATTAAATCCCTTGGCTGGGTTAAATCCAGATTTTGCCTTTGATTTCTTGATGGGTAGCAATTACGGCCCTCCCTTGTGTAAGGAAATAGAGGGTTTCATTAAAGGGGCAAGGTATTCAGGTGCGATGGGCTCTGATGACGTACCAATTGCTATAGTTAAACAGGACGGCGCAGCATGGGCACAATTCTTGTGTCCGGTATTCTCTTACTGCTATGCACACAGGACTATTTTGTCGTCCTGGAAAGGAAGTATTGTGGTCCCATTATTTAAAAAGGGACCCAAAAATTCCCCTGCTAGCTTTAGGCAGGTCGCACTACTGAATGCGACCGGAAAATTATTTGCCAAGAGCATACTCCTCCACCTTCAAGATTGGGCTTTTGGTAACGGTTTTGTCCCTGCAGAGCAAGCTGGGTTCCTCAAACGTAGTGGTACCCTAGACAATACTACTGATCTGCAAACTTTAATTGAAAAATAGCCAATGAGCAGGGGTATGCCATTATCTGTGGCCTTTATAGATTTCACCATGGCTTTCGACCGCGTTGACCGGGAGACGCTGTGGAGGAAATTGGCCGCTATGGGGATTCCCATACACCTGCTCAGATTACTCATCGCATTGCACTCCTCCACTTGGACTCAGGTGCTGATGGAGGAACCCAGGGCCTGTCAAGTAAAATAGAGACTCACAACGGGCTGAAGCAAGGGTGCCTACTGCCTCCTCTTCTCTTTTCTGTTTACATTAATGATTTGCCGAGTAGAGTCGGGCTTTGCAAAGGGGACCCCCAAAATTAGGAACTATGAAGCTGAGTCGGCTGCTATATGCGGACGATGCCATTCTGTTAGTCCTAACTCCAATTGGACTTCAAAGGCGACTCACTGAGTTAGCATTTTATTCAGATGACTTAAAAATAAATATTTCAAAAAGCAAAATTATGTTTTTTAGATATCGGGGATGCTGAGTCAGGAAAAATTTGCACTGGTTCTTGGGGAAAGACAAACTTGCCGTGGTGGAGTTATACCCATATTTAGGGAGAATTTTCACAAGTAAGTGCTCCAGTAGCGATCACATTGACCAATGCAGAGGTAAGGCAATCTCCCAGGCCTCTGCAATTGGTAGATTTTATAAACATTGCGGAAAAAGACACTTTGCACATGTTCTATCAGTTTATAAAATTAAAATCCCTCCCGCGTTGAGTTCTGCTGGTGAAACAGTAGATGAACAGCGGTGGGATACTTTTGAAAAAGTAGAGGGGCGTATTTGGCACCAAATTTGTAATCTGAATCACGCAGCCCCCATAGCTGCGATGCGGCTCGAATTGGGCTACTTTCCACTTACGTTTTCTCTATGGCTGCATGCTTAAGTTGGAGCAATGCACTATTGAACAGTGTTGAGAACCCTTTACGGGTAGCATTGCGAGAGGACATTTTTTACACCTTGAAGGGAAAAAGTGTTCTCTTTAGGAATTATGAGAAAGCCGTACATTTGTTTGCTTTTGAGAATAGCTGTACGGACGTTCTTCTTAAACAAGTTTTGAAAACTAGAATAAAAAAACTATTTACGACATCTCTCGGAAAAGAGATATTGAACTGTGTGCTAGCATTCCAACAATGACTTCATATTGGGGAGTAGTATTTATAAACAGCTCCAACCCTATGTTATATGGCATCTCCCCCATGGAGTGCGCAAAACAATCTTGTTGCTCCGGCTGAATTTGCTCCCCTTAAGAATTTTAACAGAAGCTTGGGAGGGTCTTCCAAGGCAGGAAAGACTTTGTCACCTATGTGGTTCCGGTGTGCAGGACTTAAATCATGTCCTATTTGTATGTTCCCAATTACAATCTTCATGACGTCGATATCTAAGACCTTTTTTCCTAAAGTATAACATTGCCACAGCTGAGGAGGCCCGAAACTGTCTTCTGGCCCCCCCTCTGAACCAGTTTGTTTAAAAATGTTTAGCTTTTTAAACAATTTTTAAATATATTTTAGATCAGAAGGTTGTAATTGTTAGAGAATTAACGGTATGATATGTTTTATATTAACTACGTTACAGTTGCACTTTAAAGGGTTTATGAAATTGATGCTATAGTTGCGCACGTGCACTTTCATCTCCTTGTATGCTGCTACGAATACCGTTATGTACAATTGAATATCTATTAGCCATGAAAATTGTATCTGTTAGGACCTGAGCATGTAAACGTAATAATCGTTATTATGTTCGAGCATTCGCACTTTTTTGTCCACATTATTGCTGCTAGTTACTGTGTACTGTATACCGAAATTTAGAGGATTTTGGTACTTGTTTTTATGTTAGTGCATTCGCACTTTTTTGTCACTCATTATGCTGCTAGTTATTGTGTACTGTAGACTGAAATGTAGAACTTTTTAATCCCTTTGCATTTTAATTCTTAATCCTTGTTGAATTAAATGTATTATAACAAACATATTTTTAGCATCCTCGTAAACGCCTACTCGAAGTCGTCTAAGAATCGAATGGTATAATTCGTCTTCTACAGCCCTTGTTAGTTTTGTATTTGAAAGAACACTGAAATTGATTTTGCGCCCATATTGCACCTCTCTGCATTTGACATGCAACTATGAATTTTGTATTATTTTATGAAAATTAAATCTTTTATATTAACTACGTTATGGTTGCACTTTAAAGGGGTTTTTGAAATTGGTGCTATAGTTGCGCGCTTGCACTTTCATCTCCTTGTATGCTGCTACGAATACCGTTATGTACAATTGAATATCTATTAGACATGAAAATTGTAACAGGTAGGACTCGAGCATGTAAACAGAATAATCGTTATAATGTTCGAGTATTCGCACTTTTTTGTCGCCCTTGATGCTACTAGTTACTGTGTACTGTATATCGAAATTTAGAGGATTTTATGTACTTCTTATTATGTTCTGGCATTCGCACTTTTTTGTCACCCTTTATGCTGCTAGTTATGTGTACTGTATACTGAAATTTAGAACTTTTTAATCCCTTTGCATTTTAATTCTTAATCCTTGTTGAATTAAATGTATTATAACAAAGATATTTTTAGCATCCTCGTAAACGCCTACTCAAAGTCGTCTAAGAATCGAATGGTATAATTCGCCTTGTCCAGCCCGTGTTAGTTTTGTATTTAAAAGGACTCTGAAATTGATTTTGTGCTCATATTGCACCTCTCTGCATTTAACATGAAACTATGAATTCTGTATTAGTTTATAAAAATGTAATTTTTGATGCTTTGTGATTTTATTACCTTGTTTTTTAAGTGTTGGTTCATTTGACAAATTTGATATATGTTTTTATGTGGAACTCTTCGGAGCTCCAAATCATAATAAATAAATTGAATTGAATTGGGGAGGAAGGAGGTCACACCTCTCTCCTCCCAAGCAGGCTAGTGAATTGTCACATCAAGGCAGTGAGCTTCAGAGGATGCTCCACTTCTGATATGCTTCTGGGATGTCCCCCTGATGGGAACACCGACTTCCCATTGACCCAGGCGTGCTTGTACCCAGGCAAGGTGGGAAATTAGGTATGCACAAGGTGTACCCCTCCAGGAAGGCTGGCCACTCCTCCAGGGTGGGTAGCCTGATCTGTACACCTAAAATAGAATTATGCCATGTTTAGGAGGGCAGGAATAGTGGTTTCTGGAGTAGAAAAGGTGACCTACATCCCCGAATGTGGTCACTTCAGGGGCGGATTAGCTGCAGGGACTAGTTGCACATTGGCTACTAGTCCAACATCTCTAACTCCCCTAAATCTATCTAGGATTTAAGGTACCCCCTGACACCAGAACCTTAAGATCGTAATAACATGCATCAAGGAAGAACTAAGAGGAGACCCGTGTCGCTGACAACAAGACTTTGCCCACAGCACCAAAGCAAAAGAGGGATATTTTGTCCCTGTGTCATTAGACTTGGAACTGCATGAACGACCCTCGTCCTTGGTTAAAAATCAGCACTCCCAAAGAGAGGGACCCCTGTGGAAGACAGAAGCACCTTCAGTCTCCCCTGGACTAGTGGCACTAGTCCCCTACAAACTGCAGGTAAAAGCAATCACCGGATCCAAATAATTGCTGGCCATCGGGCCGTCCATGGGATCACCTAAATCCAGATGGTCCAGTGCCTTGTGGGGGTTGTAGTATCACTTGCACTGAATTTTCAGGCTGCTACATCACTCCCACAGACCCAGTGAAGTTCTAGTACCTTTTTGCTGTGCTTACCGCTACCAAGGCTTGTTGATCACCAATCCGGTAATCAACCCCACACTCGACGCTGCATCTACAGGGAACAGAGTGCAACCATCATCCAATGTCAACAGCTGTGTATCTGTTGTTTTTTTAAATTCTATTTCTTGCAGCTCCATGTATACGGTAAAATCAGCACCTCTGCACCGGACTCCATGGGCTAGGTAAAATTGATCTGACTGTTGTGGCCTGGGGACCGCATGACCATAACCCTGTAAGGGTTCCATGCAACTCGACCTGCAAGTGACCAATTGTCACTAGTGGTTTTTGCTATTGACCGCAACGTTGTCTTGTCTATGTATTTTACTGTACAAAAAATAAAGAGGGAGTGAGAGGAATGAGCTGAGTGCATCCTCCAAAACAGATTTATAACACAAAACAAGCACCCAGGAATTCTGAAGAGTCTAACCCTTTCCTAGGAAAAAACAATGTTTTTCATAAAACCCTCACCCACCAGGGTTACCCCTTGGTGGCATGCTTCATCATTGGCTCCATCCCGTTCCGCTGCGGAACGGTGCATGCTGCGACCTACGGATTACGCAGGAGCACTTAGAATGACTATACAATGACAAAAGAAGATGAATTTGGAGGGAGGGTTGGAGGGTGGATGGTGAAGTCTTTTTAAAAATACCTGGCTAGTAGGATTGGTTCTTTGTTCTGACCTCTAGTCGGTATGGTTAAAAGCAGGGGGGAATTTATTAGGAAAGAAGGGGTAATGTTTCAGATTCCTAAAAGATCGACATGTTTCTAGCTATAACCCTTATTGTCTATTCTTCAGGACCTTGGGAAATCACTACTATTGTAATTGCCTGGTTCCACTCCTAATGTCATATACTAGACAAATATTTTAATGCGTGCTAATAAAAGGTGTATATACTTCTACCACCTGCCTTGCGATCATTTATTGAGTTATTAATGAGTTTCAGCTATTGCTTCATGATTCCTCCGGTGGAGAGTGAAGACTAGTCACACTCTAGTCAAGACTTCTGCTCTGCCCGGTCACCTATTTGGGAGCCGCCGGAGACCGCATATTAATTTAATACTGCTTAAAAAATATATAACTTTGGTTAAATGTATTCTATTCCATTTGTTTTGCTGTCTACCTTAAGATAAAAACTCGATTTTTATAAATTGGTGTTGGATTTCTCTTGAGGCGTGTCAAAATACTTATCATCCATGTTGGTACTCTGAAATGCTCAACACCTGTTCCTCTAGTAGAGCTTGACTGCTCTTTGCCACTGTACCAGGGCTGAGCTACGGATTTATCAGTGTGAATCCAAGGCCCATCTTTGGGGTATTGTGATAATATTACATGATAAGGGCACCCAGCCATACCACATAATATTCCACTTTCTTACATTCAAGTTTTTTATAGATCATGCTGCAAAGTTGCTGAAGCCAGGGCCTTGCTATTTGTAATCAGGATTTCGATTTGACCTCTGAAAACCAAGTTGTATTGAGAAATTAACTTTGAACGATTTTGAACCTTTGAATTTAAGCATTTTGGCTAGACTTAGACATTTTACATGGAATTTGAGGGTTTCATCCTGTGTAGGAACGTAGAGAATTCTCACATCAAGGTAAAGATTACACATGATCTAAATATCAGTAGGGTAGAAGGAGTTCTTAGCAAGTATGCATTTACCAACAAAAGGAATCACAGAATATTAACACTTGTTAATTACTTTCTAGAAGCACAAGAATAAAATTGAAAACCAAGCTTATTTTCATTAAGAGTGCATAGTTACGAAGCCTGAGGTAGTTGCTTTACCAAAAGAGAGGTGTTGATAAACATAGATAACGACACTTATTTCTTGTTATGCTTACAACCCTGGCTAAAAGCACTCCTTGTAGATTTGTACCCTGTAAATATTTAGGCCATGACCTAATCTGAAATTTTGTTATAACTGCTTTTAAATAGGCACTGCCCTTACCCGTGGCTCTACTATTCAGAAAAGTTACATCACACACACCTACATTTATGCACAGTTTCATGGGTTGAAATGTGACTGCTGCTAACCCATCGATTACTGAGAAATACAAAGCTTTTTCCCTCAGCTGTTGTCTGCACTATACAAAGCTTCCAAATAAATAAATAAATAAATAGTAGCAAACAGGATCCCAGTGCTGGAGCAACTGTACACTCTTCAGTTAAGCCTGTATCACATAGTTGCCCGATACGATGAATATGGGCTCTAATGATTGTCTACAAGATGAACAGCTTTAACCTGTCACTAATTACAGAGAAGTTAAATGGTGACATTCATTAGAGACAATTCATAATAAAACAGCAGACTAATATCTAAATTGTATTTCTGTATGGGATATTCCCAGGCAATGATTTGAACGAAGAAAATATCATATATATATTCATTATGGATTCAAATATGTTTGAGTTGTTACCAATTCTCAAAAGTTAGGGGGACATTTACTAAAATTTTACACAACTCAGGGAAGCAAGCACAAATGCTGCAATGCGTTGCATGATAGGTATAGAGCAGGAATGCTCCCTGTTTACAAAGAAATCGAGCATTTCTGCTTTCTCCTTGCGCTGGTGCACTGTGTGCAACCTAGTGCCAGCGCATGTATCTGCACCATAGTGCAAGGGTGCCGGCGTTACAGGCATGATTGTTTTGTGCAAGAAGGGACATCTTCCTGCACAGAAACAAAACTTAAAGGCATTTTACTCTTTCTGTGTGTGCTGCAGAATTCAGCACACATGGAAAGAATAAATAATGAGGAGAAATAAACATATTTCTGCTTGTTATGCCACACTTGGGAACCCATAGCTTTTTGAAGTATTCCCAGGTTTTCACCTCTTTGTATATCTCGGAATGTGGCAAACTTCATGGGTGGATGCATGGGAATGTGCATGCTCCACCCATGGAACGTCTGCAAATTTGAAATTTAACGTAATGCAGTGCAAGTAGCTAACTTTCATTATATTTCTTCACATACCCATGCAAGGCCATGCACACCAGGCCTGTCGCAACTTGGTAAATATTACTGAAGCCTTTGCGTTGTCTTTGATTTGCATGACACAAGGACAACGCAGAGGCTTCATAAATGTCGGCCATACTGCCTTACACAGAACCCTCGTGTAGACAGTAATTCTTGTGGACTACAATGTGTTTGCCATTTGAACTTTTTGGACTGTAGGAGTGTCTCTTTGTCTCCTGCATAATGAGTTAAAGACATAACAAAGCAGAGGCACTAATAATATATACATTAATTAACCAGTGGCAGCCGCCACTGGGTAGTTATAGTAGGATCGTGTTTCCATTGGAAATGCCTTTTTTGTGTTGCTAATAACTTTGGCGTCGTTTGACGAATCTCCACTAAAATTTCTAAACAAAGTGCTACTTTTAGCTAGTCAAGCCAAGATAAGCTTTATTCGGTGCATTATATACAGCCATAAAAGCATTCTAATCAAAAGAACATTCATACTAATCAGTGAGGTTTATACTAAAAACAAGGTGATTTACTTTCATACAGACATCTCATATATAATTAATATACAAAGACAGTTCGATAATTAGAGTTTAAAAAGCACATTTAAAAACATTTCTAGGTCCATGCAAATATAAAAAACTATATATTTCATAATCATTTAACTCATTTGGGTAAAGTGCGTTTTCATGAGGTGCATAAAGTGCAAAGTAATAGCTTTTGTTCATGATTTAAAACATTGCTAATTCCATGCAAATGTTAAAAACTGTATATTTCATAATCATTTAACTCATTTGGGTAAGGTGCATTTTCGTAATGTGCATAAAGTGCAGAGTGATAGCTTGCATCAGGTTAAGGAATAATAGGCCTTCTAAAAATCAAACATCAATTGTACAAGGGATATTTTCCTTTGGCACGTAAGGTGCAAAGTAATAACATATCTCTGAATAAAAGTTAATGGTACTTCTAGGTTCAAAGATAAGGTTTTTCATACATTAGAGCCTCTAAATGAGAGCTATCCTTTCTTCTCCTTATTGCCATTTGTATGAAGGCGATAACTGCAGTCGTAATTTTTACATCTTCCAGACTACAAAAATAATTAAAAGCATGTTTATAATAATAAACCTTGTTAGCCAAAAAGAGTGGTTTTAACACAAGTTTCCGAATATCCCAATAAAAACTACAAAAAAGAATAAAATGCAGCGTGGACTGAGGGGATTTACCATCACAAGGACAATTTGGGAGATTATGGCTCCACTTTCCCGTCCTAGGGAATGCAATTATATAGTGTAGGGTGCCAAACCTTAGCCTCGTTAAATAAAATCTGTGCTGAGTGTTTCTTACCGAGATGAGATATGGTTGAGTGCCCATCAGTAATGGGAGTTCTCGATAAGCACTAACATTCTGTTTTAAGCTAGCTTCGTTGTCTCTTGCATGTTCCCTGACGGTAGTAAGCCTTATTTGTAACTCCCTTTTGCTATAATCCTGAATGGATAATGGCTCCTTTCGATCATGATCTACCTTACAGTATTTTAAAAGATTAAAAATGTACTCTAACCAGGGGATTTTCCTACTATAGGCGAGGGCAAGGCAGTCCATGATTATGTCCTTAGTGAACTTGGTCTCGTCTTTCGTCCAAATCCCATACCAAAAAGTAAGTCCTATTGTGCTTATAAAATCGCTGATATATGGTACGGACAGCTCTTTGTGTACTATGTAGTTGGCAGTAGAACTTGGGACTGCCAACACTCTTTTTAAAAACTTATTTGCTTGAGTTTGTAGGGGAGTTATGTTGGCCCTTCCCCATATAGCTGCCCCATAGCAGGCACCCGTAATACATTTACACCTATACAGGGCAAGAATTTCCCGTGTTGGTTTGTTACCTATTTTTGCAGAAAATCTAAAAATACCCTCCGTTGATCGTAAAAGCTTCAGGTTACATAATTCTATGTGTGTGCCCCAAGTGCCATTCCTGTTAAAAAGTAATCCCAGGTATGTAAAACTTGTGACTCTATTTATTATGGTGCCTCTCACGTGATGTTGTCTATTATTCGCTCTGGTTTTCCCACATGTCATCACAAAAGTTTTACTAAGATTTAACTCTAAATCTTTTTCGGTCATATATTGCGTAAATTTTTCTATTAGACATTGCAGACCGTTTGCAGTCCTCGACAACAAAACCGCATCGTCTGCGTATAGAAGTACTGGGGTGGGGCGTGTGCCAACTCTTGGGGCATCTATGTTTAAATTTTGTAAAAAGGGATCGACATTATTAATGTATAAAGAAAATAAAGAGGGCGCTAAAACACATCCTTGTCGTATCCCACGATTCACTCTGAAATCCAGGGTACATTCACCCTTTGTTCCAAATCGTGCTCTAGCTGTTAAAAAAGTATAGATCTGGGATAAATAAATAATAATATCGTTGGAGCACCTAGCCCTTTCAGTGTTTGCCATAATTTAGCATGATTGACTAAGTCGAAAGCACTAGTTAGGTCGACAAAGCAGAGGTGTAAGAGACCTTCCTTTGCTAGGGTATATTTCCCTATCAATAACTCCAGGCTTACACATTGTTCCACCGTCCCAATACCCCTTCTAAATCCATACTGAACCTCAGTTAGGATGTTATTCTCGGTGACCCAATTTTCTAGTCTCCCCAACATGATTCTGCCCATCAATTTGGATGTGGAATCAAGAAGGGATATGGGACGGTAGCATTTAGCTTTCCCTCTGTCCCCTTTTTTAAAAATGGGTACTATTACACTTTCAACCCATGATGCTGGTAGCGCTCCTCCTAAGGTGGCATTAAAAACACTTAATAAAATAGGTGACCAATAATCAATATTATTTTTAAAAACATCGATAGGTACCCCATCAGGTCCTGCGGCTTTGCCATTTGCACTTTCGTTTATGGCAAATTTTATTTCATCCAGAGTTATTAGAGCTGTTTTAACAGTTTCAACTAAAATAAGGTTACTGTTAGTGATGGAGCAAGGACTCGTAAATGAGACTTGCTCGGAAGCAATCCTCTCGTTTAACTCATTAACGAATTATTAACAACGTGCTTTTTGATTAATAATACGCATTTCCTTTACACACGGGAGAAAAATTAAGCTTGCCTATGTGGTTACTAACTGTAATAACATGAACGAAGGACTAGGATGCATTCTAACACGGGATCTTTACTGTGCATGCGTCTACTGCATCTACGTAGTATGACGTACTATTGCTTGGAGGGAAATTCTGGCGCCTGCGCAAAGAATCATAAAATGGCCGCTTGAAAAGCTCACATGCATGGCACCTGCTAAGCTGAAATAGAATATAAGTTTTATACTAACGCAAATGCAGAAAGGGAAATAATAAATGGAGCGGGTTAGAGTAGAGGTTGGTGGTATACAGTGAAATCATTTATTTTTGAGAATAACATTTTTCCTTTCCACTTTATTATTAGTGCGTATTTGGGCCTGTTAAAGTTGTCTGAGTCGAGCAGACTGACGTTGCGCGACACATGCGCCCTGGCTATGAAGTACGAAAAGATGACTAAGGACTTATCACACGTCCAAGGTCGGCGAAGATGTGCCCTGGGAACATGAGGGTGAAGAGTTCATATGAAGGAACTTTATTCAAGAGATCGTTACATTTGTATTAATAAAGTTTAAAGATGTATGGGAAAGGAAGGGCGGAATAAAAGTTTGAGGGGAGGAGTTTTGAAACAATGGTTTAAAGAAATAAATGAAGTATAAGCATGGTGTGATGATCATCCCCCCCTCGCCTGTCCAATCAGAAGTTAGTATTTTGTAAAAATGAAACATTAATGGGTGGTACATGGTAATAGAAAGGTATAATTGAGGAAGTTAAGTTAGTTAGAGGAGAGCAGAGCGTGAAGAGTTTTTTTTGGAGAGCTTGTTGGGAGCGGAAGCAGCAGAGGCAATACAGAGCTCGGGATGCTGTCGGTGCTGGGGGTGGTGCTGATGCTGTGAGACGCTAAAGAAGAATTCGAATGCAGAACCATCTATTTAATTTAATTGGGTTAGAAAGAAGATCGCGGAAGAACCATGAGGAGGAAGAGAGTGTCAGAGAGGGGTGCGACGCATTCGTCGGTAACTAGAGAGGTGAAGTATCCTGTCCTAATTCCTGTCCTGAAGTCTTTGTCTCCTGATCTATCCCGGGGGACCCTTGCCAGCCCTTTGGCCAGAGGGTTTGGTCTTCACACCATTCTTGGTAAAATATATCGTATTTGAATAGATGCTCTTTTCTCTCTGTCCTCTTCTTTCTGAGCATAGTTGTTGTGTGGATCTGAATTATTATATCTATTGAATTTTTGATTGAATTGACATTCTTGTGAATGAGGGTGTTTGTACTGAAACGCTTGAGATGGTTCACATTCAACTAATTTAGATAAAGATTTAAAAACTTCCAGAGTCTGTGATTATTTCATTTTAATCGAGAAATGTTTAATAAAGTTATGTTAATTATCACCATCTACTAGTTCCACCTAATGGTCCATTGACCAGAGGAAAGAACTATTTGATCAATGAAAGGTTATGGGGCCGATTCCGATTCAGGCCGGAAATCTCTCCGACCGAGCCGGACCCGGAGAGAATTCCGACCGAATCAGACCCTAGCAGTCCGACCGAACGAGTACGATGCGCACGCATGCCATCGGACTCGAGTCGGTCGGACTCCCATTGAAGTCAATGGGAGCCTGTCGTACAACGCGTACGCGGGCTCCCATTGATCAATGGGTGCGAGGCGGACAAGGGCGCCCCCTACAGCGTGTACGCGTCCAAGCGCATTGCGGCGTACATGCACAGGTAGGGGGGACCCATGGGTCCCCCCTGTGTGCGACTCACGCGCCTACGCGTACAGGGGGGTCCGACGCGGACCCCCAAAGTCCGGCTCCGACAGCTTTTTTGAGCCGGACGGCGCGAGACGGTCGAACTGCTCGCGGCGCGCATCGTACTTACCCGGCCGGGAAACGTCTCCATAGCGCGGTGCGAGTCGTGTCCATGCGAGTCGGTCGGAGCGTGTTGAAGCCGCGTTCGAGTCGGTCGGCGATTTCGCGGGTGCTTGCATCGTACTCGCTCGGCCAGACCCGCGTACGATTCGGTCGGGAAACAGGGCTCCGAATCGGACCCGGTGAATCCAAATCCGATTCGGAGCACTACCGGCCAAGATCGGAATCGGCCCCTTAGTTGTTAAAGAAATAACTAGATCTTAAGGTATGAGAATCATCATAAACTAAAAGTTCCGGCGGTCTACTTGGTGTTTAGTAGAAGCGAGTTGTATGGGCCCAGGTGAGTATATGGTAGTGGAGTATCTGCTGTTAGTACACCGCTGGATCAGTTTTCTGGTAGCAGAGCTATGGTTTTTAGTGACTAGTTTGGTGATAAGTATAGATTATTAATTATTTGATTTATGTTTTAACAAAAGAGTTAGCGTTTTTGTTTTATGTCGTCTGGAAAAATTCCCGGGGAATGAATAGCAGGTGGCGATAGAAACCATACTGCAGTGAGGTTACTCGTCTGTTGGAATAACACTGAGGAGCTAGGTAGGGCTGGCAGTGTTAAAGTAGGGACTATTTTCTGTGTAAAAGTAAGAGTGATTGATAGCAAAGGGTTCGCTAGTGAAACTTAAGGCGTTATATCACCTAGTAAGGGTAACCCTGAAGGAGTAGCAGGTTCTTCTAAGCTAGATTGACAGCAAAAGGAGTTCGCTGGTGAAACATCGGTCTCAAATTTTCCCTAAACGGGTGACACCGGAGGAGTAGCAGGTTCTCTGGAGCTTAGGTGAAGAGTAAGGGGAAGGTTTTACTCGCAGTAAAAATAAATAAACTATCCTTTTGATTTAGTGGAACAGACAGAGTAGCGAATGTTTTACGTCGTTATTAACAAAGAAGTTTAAAGAGAATTTCGAGAAATAAAGTTTCACATTACCTTGTAAAGGGAGGGTCAGTTGCTGGAGTGGTACTGACGTCACAGAGAGCCGTGCTGGGATTGGTAAAAGCAGCGGGTGTGTGACAGGAGGAGCCTTGTAAAGGAGGGGTAAGAAGCCGCCGGAGTGGTACTGACGTCACAGAGAGCCGCGCTGGGATTGGTAGAAACAGCGGGCGTGTGACGGGAGCAGCCTTGTAAAGGAGGGGTCAGTAGTAAGGAACAGGACTGATGTCAGGAAAAGGCCGCGCTGGCATTGGTCAGAGTACGAGTGTGAACCTGATTTTATTGGATACCTAGTTAGAAGCCACGCTAGGATTGGTGAAGAGAGGAATTGTATGCTGGATTTCGATTTAACTGTCAGTGCAAGACGTACAGGTAGAAGATTTCAAGGGTTTGCAGAATACAATTTCCTACACCGTTCCTCAAGAATGTATGGAGAGAAAAGAAAGATGTCATTTTTAAAGAAAATAAAGAATTTCTTTGTAAAGGATAAGCCTGTGTTGACTAGAGAGGGAATTCCTATTCCGCCACCGAAGACACCAGCATCTTTTATGATGATGGAAAGAGGATATCACACATGCGTGTGGTTGGAAAATTGGGTAGAATATACAAAGGATGATGGTGTGTTAGCGTTTCCTAAGGATGGTACATTTAATGGGAGAATCCTTCAGAATTTGAGATTGAAAATGAATGATTTGGAACCCAGACCTAGGTTAACTCAATATGAGGCTTTGGAAGAATGGGAGACTGAGTCATATGAAAGAGAGAAATGCAGAGGCGGAAGGTATAGAGGGTTCTTTCCCAGACATTTGCATGAGTCACGAGAAGGGCAGATGAAACAGTGGAGAAGAGCTATGGTATCAGAAGGGTTATATCCAGTGTTGATGGCTGAGGAACAGCTTGGAGGAAAGTGTAAGGAGAAAACAAAACACATGAATTCAGCAGGTTATGGTGAATCAGACGACGAGTTGTTAGAGGATATTTTAATTAAAAACCCACCACCGTATCAGGAAGCAACTAGTAAGGTTACCCCAAGTGCACCGGTAATGGGAATGCCATTAACCCCACAAATTTTACATGAAACGTCATATAACAGAGTGTTGCAAGATAATGAAAGAGAAGCTTTGAATAAAACTAGAGAAGAACTAGTTCAAAAGATAAGTCAATTAAATTTGAATACTGAAGCTTTGACAGTACCAGTGACCATTGGTCCGGTAATCCCATTATATGGAGATAATAAGATTTGCCAGAAACCACAATCTGTGACAATTCCACTAAATAGTCCTAGAAAAGAAATAATAATTACAGATGATCAGGTTAGCGAAAGTGAGTCAATTATTTCACTAATGGATCTCCCTATTGTGGAATCTCTGACGGAAACTCCAAAGAGAGTTACGCCTATGAATTTGAGAGAAAGAAGACCTTTGGTTCCGGCTGGAACTGGAGGTGCTACAGTAGTCACCTCTGAAGAAATAGAAAGGTGGGCTCAGGAAAGAGATAATCAGAACCCAATACCAAAGATTTTAGATATCAGCAGATTGAAGGTGGAATTAGAAGAGATGATGACAGGATGTGTGGGCACAGAAAGATTGAATGCTTACAACGATGAGGAGTTACTATTTTTGTGTAAGAGTATAACGAGAAGAGCAAGAGTATTTCATGAGAGACTGACTGAAGTTGCTTCAGAGATTGGAATAGATATAGGAAAATCAAAGTTGTTGCAGAAACCATATCGAGTGGACTTTACTGATAAAGATTTGGAAAGTGTAAATGCTTCTGGAAGAGACTACAGATAAAAGAATTAATGAACATTTTGCGTAAATGGGGAGACATTGATAAATGGAGAATTAGATGGATAAGAAAGAAAGAGGAAGTACAAGCGAGAGAAGCAGCAGCTGCATTCCCAGTAAGAGAATCAAGCAAAACAGAAAAATTGTGCCTGATGAGAGAAGTTCCAGGAGGTGGATATGTTCATGTTCCTTGGAGTAGACAAGATATTTTATCGTTTACAAATGATTTTCCAAAACTGAGAGAAAAACCATTTGAGTGGTACAAACAAGTAGAAAGGTTTGTGAAGGTTTCAAAGGTGTTATTGAAAGACTTGGATGGTCTATTTGATATAGTGGTACCTGCTGATTTATGGACAGAATGTAAGATCACAATTGATTGGCCTAATGAGGAGTATCATAGAGATGCAAAAACAGTAGCACCTTCGGAAGAGGTGATGAAAAAGTACCACCAAGTGGTTACGTATTTGAAAGGAAAAATTCCTCCAAAAGAAACAGATTGGGTAAAAATAGATAGAACGACACAGGAACCAAATGAATCTGTACATGCGTATTATGAACGGTTATTGCAGGTGTTTAAGCAGTATAGTGGCTTTGAGAATATCGGTGACAAAGATATGGGACATTTTGTGTATCGGTTTGTATATGGCTTGAAACCAGAAATCAGTCAGATGATACAGCAGCACATGTTATGTTGGCAAAGTAAGACAGTGGATGAGATTCTAAAGTACGCGAAATATTGCGGAGATGATATTGAGGCCAGGCGTAGGAAGCTAAAAGAGAAAATGATATGGGCACAAGTTAAATTGGCAGAGCAGCAAGAAGAGAAAGCAAATTATCAAAATAATAATCAAGTCAAAGAACAGAGTCCGAATAATCAAGGAACGAGTGGTAATAAATATAAGGGACGAATGGACAGAGAAGAAGCAAAAAAGAAGTTTCCTTGTCATGCGTGCAGAAAGCTTGGACATTGGAAGAACGAGTGTAAGAGTCTCAGAATAATAAGAATAATAATGGGCCAAACCAAAATGTAATACCACAGATGCAGAATGAAGTACTTATGAATCAGCAGCAGCAGGTAGTTACTCCACAATATCAGGTGCCACCAGCTCCTATGCCAAATTTTGTGAACTATCAGAGTTTCAGTGCGAACACCGGATTTCAAGGAGAAAGTGGTAAGAATAATAAAACAATTGCACAATATTTTTTCCAGAATGATGAAAAACATTTGGATGCCGCACAATGACGGTGCCTGAGGGGGGATGAAGAGGAGTGCGTGCTTGGCGCATCCTTGCCGGTAGATCAATCAGGTCCATTTGTTGATGGGAGAGTAGAGGGTAAAGACATTACTTTCCTATTGGATACTGGTGCTACCAGGTCTACTGTGAGAACAGCAGACATCCCAAACCTACCCCTCTCGGGAGATTCTATCCAAGTTGTAGGCTTGTCCAACCAACAGATTAGAACCCCAATCACAAAGCCAATGGAGGTGCACATTGGGAACTTCAAAGAAATGCATCGATTTGTAGTTTGCGATTCCAGTCCAGTAAATCTGCTGGGAAGAGATCTTTTGTGCAAGATGAATTGCACGATCTATTGTACACCGGATGGTGTTGCTTTCCAAACCCCTGATGAAGATGTTGTTTACAAGATGATGCTGGCCAAACAGGGAACAGAAGTAGATGAAATGTTTTCATTAGTAACCGAGAATGAATTGCCAGAAGAATTAAGAATGACAGTCAATCCAGAAGTGTGGGATTTTATAGGAAAAGACATTGGGCTAATGACAAATATAGACCCAGTTAAAGTGACAGTGAAAGAAGGTGCAGTGTATCCAAACACCCGACAGTACAAAATGAGTCCAAAAGTAAAAGCAGGAATTATTCCAGAAATTGAACGAATGGTTAAACAAGGTATTCTAAAGGAAGTGATGGGTAGTCCCTGTAATTCGCTAATAATGGGACTGAAAAAGCCTAGCGGAAAATATAGAATAGTGCAAGACCTACGGAAAATAAATAAAATTGTAATTCCCTGTTGTCCAATTGTGCCAAATCCAGCCGTAATCCTTTACCAGATACCTTGGAATGCAGGCTGGTTCACAGTAATTGATTTATGTCAAGCGTTCTTTTCTATTCCTTTGCACCCAGACAGCCAGTATCTTTTTACGTTTAAGTTTGAAGATCGTATTTACGCATGGTGTCGTGTTCCTCAAGGGTACACAGAGAGTCCTTCAATCTTTAATCAAATTTTGAAAAAGTGGCTAGAATCATTGATCATGCCTGGAAATTCTGTTCTGGTTCAGTACATTGATGACCTATTAGTGGCATCAAAAACACGAGAAGATTGTGTCACAGATACAATTGCATTACTGAACCATTTGGCTGAAGGAGGACACAAGGTGTCTCCAGAAAAGTTACAGTTCTGTCAATGAGAAGTTAGATATTTAGGGCATAAAATAGAAAGAAGAGTTAGAAAAGTGACACCGGAAAGAATAAAAATAATTAAAGAAATGCAATTGCCACAAACTCAGAAAGAAATGAGAATGTTTCTGGGAGTGGTTGAATACTGTAGACAATGGATTAATGGTTTTTCTATGTTAGCGAAACCATTGATACAGATGATCCGGAAACGAGCAAAAGATCCGATTGATTGGAATGATGACTGCTTAGAGGCATTTGTGAGACTAAGAAACTGTTTGTGTGAGGCTCCTGCTTTGGGTATGCCCCATTATTCAAAAGACTTTGCTTTGTTCTATTGTGAAAGAGAAAATTGTGCACTTGCAGTCTTAACACAGAGACATGGATTGAGTCGACGTCCAGTGGCATATTTTTCAGCCACATTGGACCCAGTGGCTTCAGCCTTGCCTGGCTGCTTAAAAGCAGTAGCTGCTACTTGTATGAGTCTGGAGCAAAGTGAGTCGATAGTGATGGGACATCCACTAAAAGTTTTTGTTCCACACTCAGTTGAGATTCTTTTGACAAGAACAAGAACACAGCACCTCACCCCTAGTCATTTGACAAAGTATGAAAGAGTGATTTTGGGAGCTGAGAATGTGACTGTGATAAGGTGTATGATCATGAACCCAGCTACCCTACTGCCAGACCCCTGCGATGAAGAAGTGAGAGATGAAAATGATCATGATTGTTTGGACGTGACTGAGTTATGCACGAAGCCCCGCCCGGACATAAGAGAGACACCTTTGAAAGACGCTGACCATGAGTTATTTGTAGACGGTTCCTGCCTTAGGACACAAGAGGGAGGACTAAGTGCTGCATATGCTGTTTGTAAAGTATCTGGGGTAATTGAAGCATCCTGTTTACCTGGGGTCAAGTCTGCACAAGTAGCTGAATTGGTTGCCTTAACAATGGCATGCAAAAAGGGGAAAAATTGGAGAGTAACCATATTTACGGATAGCCAATATGGTTTCGGGATTGTGCATGACTTTGGCCAGCTTTGGATGCAAAGGGGATTTCTGACTTCTTCAGGATCTCCTATCAGAAACAGCAAAAATGTAAAAGATTTGTTGGAAGCATTACAATTGCCAAAAGAGATAGCAGTTGTAAAATGCGCTGCACATCAGTCAGGAAATTACTATGTGAATGCTGGCAATAATTATGCTGACCAAGTGGCCAAGTACTGTGCTAAAAATGAAGTAACCATAAACAGAAAAATTGAAACGGGTGAAACCAGATGCCAACTTATGTACTTCTCAGTACCAGAAACATGGGATGAGATTAGACAATTGCAGGAAGAAGTTGAGGAAAAGGAAAAAGAAATCTGGATAAAGGCAGCCTGTACAAAGAGACCACATGATGAGGTATGGGTGTATTTAGATGGAAGACCAGTCATGCCAGATTGTTTGCTTTAAAAAATGGCGAGAGTATATCATGGAGCAACACACATAGGGAGAGATTCAATGATCAGGCTATTCAGACAGAGTTGGTATAATCCGAAGTTCAGGGTAATCGCAGAGAGCCTTTGCCAGAGATGCTTAACCTGTCAACAGCAGAACCCAGGTAGAAAGTCAGTGGTAAGCTGGGGAAAGATCGGAAAGGCAGAAGGACCCTTCACCAGATTACAGTTAGATTTTATTGAATTACCCCCATGCAATGGACTGAAATACATACTTGTCATAGTATGCCTTTTCTCAAGATGGGTGGAAGCCTACCCTACTAGAAGAAATGACAGTCTTACAGTTGCAAAATTGATATTGAGGGGGTTAGTGCCACAATTTGGTTTTCTGGTCACTTTGGAATCAGATAGAGGCCCTCATTTTAATAATGAAATAATTCGATTAATCTGTGCTGCGTTTAACATTGAACAGAAACTGCACTGTGCTTATCGTCCAGAGGCTTCTGGAATTGTTGAGCAAATGAATGGCACAATCAAGTCAAGATTGGGAAAAGTGTGTGCATCCACAAAACTGAAATGGCCAGATGCATTACCTCTTGTACTGATGGGTCTCAGAAGTATTCCAGACAGAAAAACAGGAATAAGCCCACATGAGGTTCTCATAGGAAGAGCCATGAGACAGGCATTTATTCCTGGGAATAAATTAATGAGTATAACTGATGATCTGGTATTGGACTATTGCAAAGGATTGGCTGATATAATGCGTTCTATCTCTCACCAGGTTGGAGAAGACGCAGTTGAAAGACAGCCAGACCAAGCGCATGATTTGAATCCTGGAGATTGGGTGCTAGTGAAGAAACACGCAAGGAAATCGTGCCTAGCACCAAGGTAGGACAGACCGTGGCAAGTCATACTAGTCACTACCACAGCAGTGAAGTGTGCAGGTTTGCCCAATTGGATTCATGCCAGCCATACCAGAAGAGTTCCGAACCCATCAGAACAACAAGAGCAACCACTGACTGAACAGGCTGAAGCATCAGGAATTGTAAACTGTGAAATTGAAGAATCTAGAGTGATAGATTCTGAAAGACAACCACATGACGAACAGCCCGAGATAAGTCAGGAAGATTGGATACCAGTGATTGAAATAATTGATGATGCTATTGAAATGAGAAGAAGAACAGAACTGAAAAGACAGGAAAGTAGTCAGGAAAAGACAGGGAAAGAAGAACACACTCAGGTGAAAATAGAAAGAGACACAAACAAACCTGAGGAGGGAAAAATAGAAGAACACGTTCAGGCGGAAGAAGAAAAATTTGAATTTAGACCTGAACAGGATCAGATAGAGTTAGAAGAACAAGCTCAGGAAGAAGTAGAACAAAATATGGTAGAACCTGAGCAGGAGGAAGCAAAAGAAGGTACAAGCACAGAAAACAGAAACAGAACAGATTGTGCCTAAAATAAATGAAATAAAAAGAATTTTACAAAGAGACAAGGAATGTGAAAACGCAGTAAAAATCAAAAGAGTCAGGAGAGGAGACAATTGGCCAACTGGAGTAAAGAAACTGAAATATCATTTGAGAAAATCAGAAAAGAGACCAGAACAAGTGAACAAAGTCACTAGTCAAACAAGACCTAAACAAACGTTGGCAAAAATAACTCGAAGAAGTCCAAGACTGAGAAACTTAAATAGAAGATATAAGGCTCCTGAGTGGACTTACGTCATACTCGAAGAGTTTGAATCCTTAGATCTAACTGATGATACAGAAGAAATTAATATTGTCCAGATTGATGAAAGCAAATTGAGGCCTCCTTAAAACAAAAAGAAAATTCAAACTGCCAAAGAAAAGATAAGAGAAGAGAAATGTTCTCAGAAACCGAAGTTATCGGGAAACCAAAGTGTGGACTAAAAAGAAAGTGTTTTAGATTTTGTTTTTGTAGTATTTTATTAGCAACATTAGGATGGCTATTCTTAACAGTAGGAGTACCTTTAATAATGAAAACAAGTGACAAGAATAACACAGATACTAATATTAAGGTGGATAGAATAAGAGAAACTGAAATAGAAATAGGGGTAGAAGATGAAGCAAATTATCATAATGAATCAGACTATAATACGTCCTCTAATGTGTTTATTAAGTTGTTGTTTCAATATGTTAGTACTATGGAGATTAATAACTGCTACATGTGTATGAAGTTACCCTGATCAGTATCAGAAGGAATGACGTATCACCATATACCTTTAACTTATGGTGTGTCATGTAGTATTTTGTCAAGTTTATTTTATGCTACAGGGAAACTTCAATATTTTTATTCAGATATAGATGTAGTATTTTCTGAATTACCTATTAGAAAGAATAAGAATCCAGTAGCTAGTAGTAAAAATGCACAGTTTATGGGTGAATTTGTTATAATGATGAGTTCAATAGATTTAGTTCAGGCACATAAAGATAATTTAACATGTACATTAAGAAAAGAAGAAAAAGATTTTTTGAATTTAGTAGAAGAAAGGAGACAGGGTTTGATGAGGAAGGCAATTACACAGAAAACCCATGTACCTCCATGGGTTGGGAAGGAGGGAATCTATGCAAGTGGCAATGCTCATGCTGCGATGTCCCTGGACTTTGTGAAAAGGGGAAAATTCTGCCTCCATAGATTAAAGACAGATTATAACAATAATTACATTGGTTCCAGTGAATGTGAACATAACTTCCTAATTTTAGGAGGGTGGGGACTAAACGGGGGAACTGATCCCGTGTTTCCAGGAGTTTATTATGTTTGTGGGAGCAATGCCTATTATAGGTTACCTGCAAGATGGTACGGGAGTTGCTACTTTGGAATAGTATTTCCAAAAATTTATCATGTAGATAAAATCAGTGGAACCAATGGAAATTCTAATGGACTAACACGTAGAAGAAGAGCTAGTTTTTCTGAAATTGTAGGAGACATCTTTAGTGCATTGATACCCTCAGTTGGAGTCATCCTGAATTCACAGAAAATTTGTAAGTTATCAACCATAGTTGATCGTCTTTCTATAGACACTGCAGGAGGATTTCTAATGATTAACACAGAGATGGTTGCAATTAGATCTATGGTTTTACAGAACCGTCTTGCTCTTGATATATTGTTAGCGAAAGAAGGTGGAGTCTGTGGCATGTTGAAGATTCAACACTGCTGCATTTATATTCCGGACAAGAGCAGAGAAATTAAAGGATATATTGAAAACATTACGGGAATGCATAAAGATTTGACCCAACTGGAGGTTGACAGTGTGTGGGGAAGACTAACTAAAAGTATAACAATAATAGGGAAATGGTTTACTAACTTTGGGAAAGGTTTCTTAGGCCAAATAATAATACCATTAGTCATGATAATAACGGTAGTAATGTTAATAATAATTACATACAGATGTTGTAGAAAAGGTACGAAAGAAAAAGTACACTTGGAAAGAAAAGGAAAAGGACAGACACGAAAGAGAAAATATGATGAAATACGTTTGGAAGAAATGAAAGGCAGGTTATATAAGAAGATGCGAGATTTAGAAGGAAACAAAATTATTGATGAAAATTTGAGAGGAGAAATAGAGATAACTGAGAAGTGTTAAAGTTGGTATCTGGGATGGATGGGTAATTTTGTAATGGCTTAATATGCCATCAGAGAGGGGATTGATGGAGCAAGGACCCGTAAATGAGACTTGCTCAGAAGCAATACTCTCGTTTAACTCCTTAACGAATTATTAACAACGTGTTTTGTGATTAATAATACGCATTTCCTTTACACACGGGAGAAAAATGAAGCTTGCCTATGTGGTTACTAACTGTAATAACATGAATGAAGGACTAGGATGCATTCTAACACGGGATCTTTACTGTGCATGCGTCTACTGCATCTACGTAGTATGACGTACTATTGCTTGGAGGGAAATTCTGGCGCCTGCGCAAAGAATCATAAAATGGCCACTTGAAAAGCTCACATGCATGGCACCTGCTTAGCTGAAATAGAATATAAGTTTTATACTAACGTAAATGCAGAAAGGGAAATAATAAATGGAGCGGGTTAGAGTAGAGGTTGGTGGTATACAGTGAAATCATTTATTTTCGAGAATAACATTTTTCCTTTCCACTTTATTATTAGTGCGTATTTGGGCCTGTTAAAGTTGTCTGAGTCGAGCATACTGACGTTGCGCGACGCATGCGCCCTGGCTATGAAGGACGAAAAGATGACTAAGGACTTGTCACACGTCCAAAGTCGGCGAAGATGTGCCCTGGGAACATGAGGGTGAAGAGTTCATATGAAGAAACTTTATTCAAGAGATCGTTACATTTGTATTAATAAAGTTTAAAGATGTATGGGAAAGGAAGGGCGGAATAAAAGTTTGAGGGGAGGAGTTTTGAAACAATGGTTTAAAGAAATAAATGAAGTATAAGCATGGTGTGTTGATCATCCCCCCCTCGCCTGTCCAATCAGAAGTTAGTATTTTGTAAAAATGAAACATTAATGGGTGGTACATGGTAATAGAAAGGTATAATTGAGGTAGTTTAGTTAGTTAGAGGAGAGCAGAGCGTGAAGAGTTTTTTTGGAGAGCTAGAGCTGGTTGGGAGCGGAAGCAGCAGAGACAATACAGAGCTCGGGATGCTGTCGGTGCTGGAGGTGGTGCTGATGCTGTGAGATGCTAAAGAAGAATTCGAATGCAGAACCATCTACTTAATTTAATTGGGTTAGAAAGAAGATCGCGGAAGAACCATGAGGAGGAAGAGAGTGTCAGAGAGGGGTGCGACACATTCGTCGGTAACTAGAGAGGTGAAGTATCCTGTCCTAATTCCTGCCCTGAAGTCTTTGTCTCCTGATCTATCCCGGGGGGCCCTTACCAGCCCTTTGGCCAGAGGGTTTGGTCTTCACACCATTCTTGATAAAATATATCGTATTTGAATAGATGCTCTTTTCTCTCTGTCCTTTTCTTTCTGAGCATAGTTGTTGTGTGGATCTGAATTATTATATCTATTGAATTTTTGATTGAATTGACATTCTTGTGAATGAGGGTGTTTGTACTGAAACGCTTGAGATGGTTCACATTCAACTAATTTAGACAAAGATTTAAAAACTTCCAGAGTCTGTGATTATTTCATTTTAATCGAGAAATGTTTAATAAAGTTATGTTAATTATCACCATCAACTAGTTCCACCTAATGGTCCATTGACCAGAGGAAAGAACTATTTGATCAATGAAAGGTTTAGTTGTAGAAGAAATAACTAGATCTTAAGGTATGAGAATCATCATAAACTAAAAGTTCCGGCGGTCTACTTGGTGTTTAGTAGAAGCGAGTTGTATGGGCCCAGGTGAGTATATGGTAGTGGAGTATCTGCTGTTAGTACACTGCTGGATCATTAGTACGATTGGTAACATTAACAGCTTCTGGGTTGAAAATGCTCCCAAAGTGAGTTATCCAATCGTCTGGTGGGACTATAGTGTCTATTTTTGCAGCAGCATTATCCTTGAAAAAAGGGTGATCTATTATTTTCCAAAATAAAACTGCATCACGTGTCTCTGCAGCTTGGATCAGTTTGTCCTAAGCATTCTCACGGATCTCTATTTTCCGTAGGTTCAGAGTGTTTTTATATATTTTCCTTAAATTGCTTATCCTTGCACTATCCCTTGGCCTTGATTTTAGAGCTGTTTTTAGTTCCCTATTTAACGTTGAGCACTCCCGATTAAACCATCTCGGGTTGTGATCACAATTTTTCTTTTTTTTCGATTTTAAGTCACCGGCAATTTCAGACGTGATATTATAAAAGGCGCTTACAATGTCTGAGTTTTGGGAGGAACTATCCAGACAGGTGTTAATATCTTTTTGTATTTTCCTTATAAGGTTATCCATAAATATAGTTGGGTTCGCACCTGACCATTTAATAGAGACTCCGTTGTTACCTTGAGTCTCAATATTTATATCGGCTGTCTTCCCCTTTCTTGCCGTGACAGGCTAAGCTGCAAATGCATAATTAGCGGGTGGTGGTCACTAAACAGGCTTGCGGAAATAAAAAACTTTTCAACTAGACCCCTGCAGAACTGTGATACGATAAAGTGGTCGATGTTCGAGGAAGATCTAGCCCCTACATATGTTTTGGTGACTATCTCCCCCTCAAGTTCGTCCAGTTCCACAACTACTAGATTATATTTGTAAATAGCGGTGTTAATTGCTTCCCCATAAGTATCATGTGGGAAGTGAGGTATTCGGTCACCAAAACAGTCACAATAACCACATTGTTCTCCTGCTAAAATTCCACATTTATCACAATTAAAATCGCCAGCCCAAATGAGTATATAATCTCCCCCCACCCCCTTTAAAAATGCATCCAAGTCTTCTTCTAGTGTCTTAATTACCCTAAATCTTGTATTACCAAAAATATTATTATAAATGTTTACTACAATAATAGGCTGTTTCCCCTCAGAATAAAGATATAAAAACTGATAAAACTGCGACGCGGTGTAGGCTTTCCCTAGTGTTAAAGATGAAGTTACTGAAATTAAGGTAGCTAAACCACTCTTAACTCTCCCCAATCTAGACGAGATAGCCTGTGTACAAATCGTTTGGAAGCCATTGATAAAGAAGGGCTCAGTGGACCAGGTTTCCTGCATCAAAATTAAGGCACAATCATCTATCATTTTTATCCATTCCCCATTGTTTAACTTATTTTTTGCCACAGCCACGTTCCAAGACATAATGGCTAAAGACCCATGTATTGGTGCACTGGGAGCTACATTTATTATATTATGAGTAAAACTATACTCCTTGTTACAGGCTAGTGTCCCGCCGACATCCTCCCCATGTCAATCAATTTCACTACAATTTCTAAGGGGGGCGTACTTGTTGTATGAAGGGGCAATCAAAATTGGGTCATACCTGTAGGGTATGATCGCTTTACTATATGTACACTCCTTTCTGGGCCTATAGAAAAAACCGAGGGGGACGGCAATTATATGATGATCCTGTTGAAAAGAAGGCTCAGTAAATTCAATTGTTAGAACTTCCATCAGGTCCCCCACCAGCTCCCGACTACGAAAATTCACAACCACACAGTCTCCCAGGCATGATTTACCAGAACTGCCCACCCAGTTCACTCTTCTTATCATTATGATATTCTGTTGTAGTAAATTAGTGCCACACTTAGGGGCCGATTCCGATCACGGCCGGTAGGGCTCCGAATCGGATTCGGCTTAACCGGATCCGATTCGGAGCCCTATTTCCCGACCGATTCGTACGCGCGTCCGGGCGAGCGAGTACGATGCAAAATCGCCGACCGACTCGTCCGGGCGTCCCGACCGCTCCGACCGACTCGTTCCCGGGTCTAACCGCACCGACCGACTCGCTCGGACTCGACTCGCACCACGCAATGGAGACGTTCCCCGGCCGGGTAAGTACGATGCGCGCCGCGAGCAGTCCGACCGAGCCGCGCACTCCGGCTCCAAAGAGCAGTCGGAGCCGTACTTTGGGGGTCCGTGTCGGACCCCCCTGTACACGTAGCCGTGCGAGTCGCACACAGGGGCGACCCATGGGTCCCCCCTACCTGTGCGTGTACGGCGCGAGACGCTTCGCCGCGTACACACTGTAGGGGGCGCCCTTGTCCGCCTCGCACCCATTGAGTCAATGGGAGCCCGCGTACGCGTTGTACGACAGGCTCCCATTGACTCCAATGGGAGTCTGACCGAATTGAGTCCGATGGCATAGGTGCGCATCGTACTCGTTCGGTCGGGCTGCACGGGTCCGATTCGGTCGGAAATCTCTCCGGGTCCGGCTCGGTCGGAGAGATTTCCGGCCCGAATCGGAATCGGCCCCATAGACTTTGCAGAAAGCCAATGTACAACTTGATTTTTCAAGGTCTCATACGATTCTGTATTATTATCCATCAGTTTCGGGACATTTTTCAGAATGATAACGTATGGAGTAGTCTGGGGGGGAAGATGTAATGAGTCCTCAATAATATCCGTAGGTTGTGGGGTCCTGTTCATTTTATTCATCTGGTTCGCATTTGCCTTCCTGGGAGAGTTAGTAATCCTTGCTTTATTAGCCCTTGGTTCACGCACAAGTTGTGTTGTTGGGCATTCCTTCGAAGGGGGTACTGGGAGTGTCGACCTCTGGTTATTTTTACCAGCGGTTATTGAGTTACCTAGTCCTTCATTTGGCTTCTTGACTAACTTAGTTACAATGGGTACCTTATTGGATGATTTAAATGGTAGTAATTCTGTAACCAAGTCTGTTAAATAGGTAACATCTTTTTGGACTAATTTGATTTCCGACATCAAGCGCCGCTTGATGTTATCCATTTTCCATGCAATATTTTAAAGAGAGTTTACAGGCATTGTTGGTTTTGCGTTTGAGTAATAAACTTGTTAGTCTCCGCACCTTTTATCACCCCTGAGTTTTTTCCTCCCTTTTTTTGCTTGGTTTTATTATTTGCTGACTGTTTGTCTATCGGTGCTTTAGTCAATTGGAATAGTTCTTTTGATTTTTTGGCGGGGGAGTTGGTAGATAGAACCGAGATGTCTAAAGAGGTCGTTAAGGCACAAGGGTTGACTTTTTTCAGGACATTATCCTCATTAGTTACACTAGAGCTGAGTAACTCCACCACAGATTCCTTTTCACCCCCATTGCTCACGGACACTGGGGGGGTCTAGTCCACCTTCTAATACAGATTCTTTTAACGCAGCATCCAATGCAGTTTTAGTGGCCGCAAGTTGTTCCTCAACTTGTATAATTTCATTATTTATCAACCCCACTGCATTTTTCAAATAATTGGTAATGGGAGCTGTTAGAAATAGGGGTCTCTAGTTGGCAATGGCTGGCCACTGTCCAAGTAGGAAGCCTTCTTCCTAAGTCAGAGTGAGAGGGCTACCCCCTTTGATAACCCCTGCTCAACCCTGTGGTAATGTAGCACGAGCAGCTAGGCTTATCTCAGAGGCAGTGTGTGAAGCATTTATGACCATACACAGTAACACAGTGAGGAACACTACAAAGGGACACCACACAAGTAGTTATCAAAAATAAGTATCTTTATATATAGACTTAACACAAGACCAATAACGATAAAAAGCCACAATACTGTCAAATAGGATTACTCTTGGAATGCTGCAAAAATAGTTCAAGTGCGCAAAGAGGAGTTCAGTTCAAAGCAGTGGTCTCTTCGACCCTTTTACTTACAAAGTACCTGGATTTCGTAGCAAAATCAACAAATTGTCGCAAAGAAGCTGTAGCGATGAATTTCTGCATGCGAGGCCGGCGATGCGTTAAATCCTTGCCGCGAGGGAGGATGATGCGCCGATCTGCTGATGCGTGTGGAGACGATGCGACAAACTTCTGCATGCTAGACCGTTGATGCGATGACTCCCTGCCGCAAGGGAGGAGGCGAGGCGACGATCTTGTTGCGTGTGCGATGCGAAGAAATGGCGCTCCGCGAGGGAGCGACGATCCTGATGTGATGCGATGAAAATGGCGGACGCTCGGCGTCCGCGCTGCGATGTCGTGAAGCGATGATCTCGGTGCGATGACTCGATCTTTGGTTGCGAGCACTCAGCGGCAGCAGCGCGATGATTTTTCGGGCGCTCTCGGCTGCGGCGGCTCGCAAACGTGCGTTAGCGACGATTTCAGCACTCTCTTCTCTGTAGTAGAACTAGAGGCCCTGGAACTCACAGGAGCCTCACCTGCAGATAGAAATCCTCGCTGGGAGGAATCAGGAGGCTGGGGGTGAAGTCTGATGTGCTTGAGACTTCAACAGGAGGCTAGCTCTCTCCTAGCCCTTGGGTGATTGCTTTAGCAAGATTGATAAAAGTTCTCTCAAAGTCCTTTTCCCCCTTCTTCCAAGTCCAATGGTAACCACTGCAGGCCAATCCAAGAAACAGCACACAAGCACAAGGATAGTCACCTCCTGCAGATTCCTTCAGTTACACGGACAGAGGTTCGTCTTGACATCCAGGAGCAATACACTCTGTAGGGGTTTCAGCACAGATATTTATACCCCAAAAGTCTTTGTTCTCAAAAGCTACAAGTCACTGAGCCTAGCCAGAACCAGTTCTGGTCAGTCCTGGAGCACTTTGTTTACCAGGCTGCAACCTTCCTTTCAGGAAGAGGGGGTCTGCTATCAGACGCACAGTGGGAGGTGGAGCCATCATTCACCTTGCCAGGCACAGCCCTATTCAAGTCAAAGAGCTACCCCTCCCCATACTCCAAACACAGATATCTCTATTCAACCCAGGTCTGGCTCAGCCTGCCCTGTCCCTCCAAAACCAGACAGCCAATACACATAACAGCAGAGCACACTGGAAGGCTTAGGCAAGAAAATACCTACTTTCTAAAAGTGGTATTTTCAAACACAGAATATAAAAATAAACTTCACTAAAAGATGTATTTTAATATTCTGAGCTCAGGCATACTAAATTCGTTTTTCTACCATGTTCCTGGGGTCAGTTAGGACTATAGAATGTAATAGTCAAACTGCCCATTCTAGCCTATGGGGAACAGGTAGCCTTACAGTAGTGAAAAACGAAATTGGGTGTAATTCACTACCAGGACATGCTACACACACCAAGGCATGTCCTACCTTACACACACAATGCACCCTACCATAGGGGTGACTTACATGATGCCAAGGGAAGGTTCAGGGGCTGGGAAGTGGGTGCACTTCACAGCCAAGATGGCAGTTCCGGACTGCACACAGACTCTGCAGTGGCAGGTCTGAGACACACTTTACAAGCTGCTTCTGTGGGTGGCGCAAACCAGCGCTGCAGGCCCACCAGCAGCATTTGGTTTACCAGCCCTGGGCACACACAGGCCACGCTACTAGGGACTAACAGGTAAACCAAATAAGCCAATCATGGCTATACCAATTCACATGTCATATTTACACAGGGAGCATTCGCGCTGTGGCACTGAAGGGCAGTGGCACAGCGCCCAGAGCATCTAATACCAGCAAAAACAGGGGGACAACAGCGAAAAATGGAAGGGAGACCCACGCCAATGGTGCCAGGTCTAACACGTGTCCCCTCCAGCTGAAATGTGGGGAGAACTACCCATCCCCTTGGAAGTTCTCATCACTAAGGCGGAAAAATCTGGACAGACCATCAGCATTGGCGTGTTCTGTACCAGGGCGGTGTTCCACCGTGAAGTCCATACCGTGTAGGGAAATGGACCACCTCAACAACTTGGGATTCTCACCCTCATCTGCATCAACCATCTGAGGGGCCTGTGGTCTGTCTGAACCCGGAAGTGAGTCCCAAACAGGTATGGTCTCAGCTTCTTCAGTGCCCAGACCACAGCAAATGCCTCACGCTCAATTGCACTCCACCTCTGTTCCCGTGGAAGTAACCTTCTACTGATGAAGGCTACAGGTTGGTCTAGTCCCTCCTCA
The DNA here is from genome assembly GCA_963921515.1 of Calotriton arnoldi. NCBI lineage: Eukaryota > Metazoa > Chordata > Amphibia > Caudata > Salamandridae > Calotriton > Calotriton arnoldi. The sequence continues at coordinate 296,691 of CAWUFW010014318.1, read as the reverse complement.
TTTATCTGTGACAGAACGGCCCCCACCCCATGCTCTGAAGCGTCCGTCTGGACAATAAATCCCTTAGCAAAATTGGGCGCCTGGAGTACGGGTGCTGTACACATGGCAGTCTTGAGGGCATCAAAAGCTTTCTGACAGGTGTCAGTCCAGTTCACAATCTTTGGCTGCTTTTTGGAAGTCAGCTCAGTCAAGGGTGCAACGATGTTGCCATACCCCTTGACAAACCTCCTGTAGTAACCTGTGAGTCCTAAGAAGGCCCTCACCTGGGTCTGGGTCCTTGGGGGCTCCCAAGCCAGGATGGTTTCAATCTTGGGCTGCAGGGGCGCCACTTGGCCACTCCCCACCTGGTGTCCCAAATACACCACAGAACCCTGCCCAATCTGGCACTTACTGGCCTTGATTGTGAGGCCTGCTCTGCGCAGCGCCATCAACACTTCCCAGAGGTGGCGCAAGTGGTCCTCCCAGGAGGAACTGAACACTGCAATGTCATCCAGGTAGGCAGCACTGAAATCCTCCAGCCCAACCAACACCTGGTTGACCAACCTCTGAAAGGTGGCAGGGGCATTCTTCATCCCAAAGGGCATCACACGGAACTGGTAGTGCCCATCTGGTGTGGAGAATGCTGACCTCTCTTTTGCCCCATCAGTTAAGGCGATCTGCCAGTACCCAGACGTCAGATCAAACTTGCTGAGGTACCGGGCAGCCCCTAGCCGATCTATGAGCTCATCAGCTCTGGGGATGGGGTGCGCGTCGGTCTTCGTGACCGAATTGAGACCTCGGTAGTCCACACAGAACCTAAGTTCAGGTGTGGCACCAGGCGTTGCAGCTTTTGGTACCAAAACCACGGGGCTGGACCAAGGGCTGCTAGAGGACTAAATCACCCCTAGGGCAAACATTTTGGAGACCTCCTCCTTAATGCAAGCCCTGACCCTGTCAGTCACTCTGTAAGCCTTGTGCTTGACAGGAGGACTGTCCCCGGTGTCCACCTCATGGACGCACCAATCAGTGACACCAGGCACCAGGGAAAACAAATCAGAAAATTGCCCCAACAGTTGGTGACAATCTCTCTGCTGCTCAGTGGTCAGTGTGGTGGAGAGGACCACACCCTCCACTGACCCATCCTTCTCTCCTGCACACAGGAGGTCAGGAAGAGGCTCACTCTCCTCCTTCATCCCAGCATCTGTGGCAAGAAGCATGCCCACTTCAGACCTCTCAAAGTGGGGCTTTAGGCGGTTCACATGCAGGACCCGCAAGGGGTTCCTGGGAGATTGAAAGTCCACCAAGTAGATAACTGGACTTTTGTGCTCCACCACCTCAAATGGACCGGTCCACTTATCTTGGAGCGCACAAGGCTCCACTGGGGCCAGTACCCAAACCTTCTGACCAGGTTGAAATTCGACCAGAGTGGCATTCTGGTCGTGCCAACGTTTCATTTCCTCCTGGCTGGCTTCCAGATTTGCCTCAGCAATTTTTCTGAAACGCCGAGACTGGTTCCTGAAGGCCAACATGTAGCTAAATACATCTTGGGGAGGTTTCCTGGGAGATTGCTCCCAGCCTTCCTTGACCAGACTCAGAGGCCCTCTTACCCAATGGCCATAGGGGAGTTCAAAGGGACTGAACCCTAAGGACTTCTGTGGCACCTCACGGTAAGGCATGGCAAGAGGACGTCCCACTTACACCTCAGGGGCTCTTCTAGGCCCATGATCATGCACTTCAAGGTCCGGTTGAACCTTTCAACCAGACCATTACCTTGGGGGTGGTAAGGAGTGGTGAACTTATAAGTTACCCCACACTCCTTCCACAGAGACTTCATGTACTGGGAGATGAAGTTGGTCCCCCTGTCAGACACCACCTCTCTGGGGAACCCCACACGGGAGAAAATCCCCATCAGTGCACGTCCCACCACGGGGCTGTCACTGTCCTGAGCGGGATGGCTTCGGGGTACCGGGTGGCATGGTCCACCAAGACCAGGATGAACCTGTTGCCCATGGCTGTCTTGGGGTCCAGAGGCCCCACAATGTCAATGCCCACTCGCTCGAATGGGGTACTAACAACTGGAAAGGGCTGGAGTGGGGCCTTGATCTTCCCTCCACTCTTTCCACTTGCCTGGCAAGTCTCACATGTCCTGCAATAAGTGTCTGAACTCTTGTGCATCTGGGGCCAATAAAAGTGGGTGGCCAGCCTCTCAAAGGTCTTGGTCTGCCCCAGATGTCCTGCCAATGGAATGTCGTGAGCCAACCCCAGTAGGAAGGCTCTGAAGCACTCGGGTGCCACCAGCACACGGGCTGACCCCGGCGCAGCAGCCTTAGGCTCGCTATACAGGAGACTGTTCTCCCAATAAATCAGATGTGAACCAGTCATGTCACCTGCTGCCTGGGCTGCAGCCTGTCGCTGCATACCCTCAAGAGAGGGGCAAACTCTTTGCTGCTCACAAAATTCCTCCCTGGTGGGTCCCCCTTCCTGCTGCCAATGGGTCAGCTCAGGCAGGTCCCCCAGTTCGGTGATCTGCTCCCCGCTAGGCTCCAGGGCATCCCCCTCAGGGTCTGCTCCCTCCTGGGCCGTGGGAACCAAGGGGGCCGGCTTCCCGCGCCCCTGCCCCTTCTCTCTAAGGCAGGGATCTGGGCCATACTCTCAGGCTTCAGGTCCTTCTCAACACCCTCCTTGGCTGCCATGGACCGAGTGGTAGCACACGCCCACTCAGGCAGACCCAACATCTCTAAGTGAGATTTCCTCTCCACCGTAGCCCACGGGGAGTTCTCTAAATCATTGCCCAACAGACAGTCTACAGGCATGGCGGGCCTCCACAGCCACCTGAAGAGTTCCTGAGACCCCCCCCACTTAAAGGGAACCTGAGCCACCTCACATTGGCTCTCTGAGTTGTCTGCGGACACTACTGGGTAGAATGCATGGGGGACAACCTGCTCTTTGGACACCAACCGGGAGCTGACAGCAGTTACACTGGCTTCTGTGTCTCTTAGAGCCTCCACTTTATGGCCATTGATGGTCACCCACTGCCTGTACTTTTTAGTGTTATCAGGCAGTGCAGGCTTAGGGACCATCTCAAAGTCTCCTAATGAGACAAGGGTCAACTCTACGGGATCCCACCCACCTTGGGCACCCATCTCCTCCCCTCCCAGGGCTACACTAGCAAGCTGGCGGGGTGGTGCATGGGTGGTGCATTGGTATCCCTCTGAGGACACTGGGGATCAAATTATCTGTGGCCCACTTGACCACACTTAAAACAAGTAAGGGGCCCCCTCTGAACAGGCCTACCTGTCGGGGGCACTGGCTTCTTCTCTTGGGGAGGCTGGGACACCACTGCTTGGTTCCCTTGGGAATTACTTTGGGGCCCTCTTTGGAACTCCCTCGGTTTACCCCTGTCCCCCCCACTTCTCTGCTGGGGACCCTGCCCACCTTTGGCGAAGTCTCCCACTGGACCCTTGCGAACCCGGGTGCTCACCCAGCGGTCCGCCTCCTCAGCAAGCTTCCTAGGGTGCTGGCGTAGCTCAGGAAAACAGTTACTAGATAAATGCTCCCATGCAATCAAATCATAAAGTTGCTCAAAAGTTTCTACTTTGCTACCTTTTACCCAGCGTTCCATTGCTCTGCAAAAAAAAGACACATATTCAACCCAAGTGGTACCCTCTAGCTTCTTGCAGGTCCTAAACCTCTGCCTATACATCTCAGGGGTCAAACCATAGCGGGTCATCAACGCTTCCTTCATGTGGGCATAAACCATCCTACTTTCTGGGGGCAGGTCCAACAAGGTATCCCTCCCCTCACTCACAAAGCGTCCCCACAACCATGGCTAATTCATAAGCGGCAAACCATTGCCCAATATCTTCACTTTTGTGGAAATCCTTAATAACCTCCTTGGGTATATACACCCTACTCTCAGGATGTACTACAGGTATGCTGCCACCAGAGGGGGAGATCTCTATACTCTTTGCTTTAATCTCCAACTCCCTCAATATTCTCTCATGCTCAAATTTCATTTTCATAATCTCAAATTCTAACTTCTTGTTCTCTAGGTCCCTCTGACCATCCATTTTAAGCTTAGCCATCTCCATATTATGCCGCCTATCTCTCTCCCTGTCCTCCATCTCTTCTGGGGACAGACCCTTAGCGGACACACTAGTGCCCGGGCTGGAAATTGCTTTATCTCCCACCAAATCTACTACTTCACCCTGCTGCTCTCCTGCATTCTCTTCCCCCTCCACAAGCTCTCCCATATTCTTAGGGGCATCCCTGGCTTCTAGCCAGGCCTTCAGCGCCTTGTAATACTCCTCTCTTCTAGTGAGACCTGTGATAGGGACTGTGAATTGTTTGCAAAAATATTTGAGCTGCTTGGCATTGTAGGTTTCTAATTTCTCTTCTTCCCAGGAGAGATCCTCCGAGGCATTGGATCTAGGCTTGCCCATTGTAGCAATAACTGGCAATATTAATCAAAAATAGAATCAAAAAACCTCAAAAACGTATGTGGTTGCGTTATGGTCTGCACTCACTAGTAGTGTGCACTATAATTACTGTATGCGATCATAAATGCAAGTCCAGATCCTCACCGCTGCCCACCAATGTTAGAAATGGGGGTCTCTAGTTGGCAATGGCTGGCCACTGTCCAAGTAGGGACCCTTCTTCCTAAGTCAGAGTGAGAGGGCTACCCCCTTTGATAACCCCTGCTCAACCCTGTGGTAACGTAGCACGAGCAGCTAGGCCTATCTCAGAGGCAGTGTGTGAAGCATTTATGACCATACACAGTAACACAGTGAGGAACACTACAAAGGGACACCACACAAGTAGTTATCAAAAATAAGTATCTTTATATATAGACTTAACACAAGACCAATAACGATAAAAAGCCACAATACTGTCAAATAGGATTACTCTTGGAATGCTGCAAAAATAGTTCAAGTGCGCAAAGAGGAGTTCAGTTCAAAGCAGTGGTCTCTGTGACCCTTTTACTTACAAAGTACCTGGATTTCGTAGCAAAATCAACAAATTGTCGCAAAGAAGCTGTAGCGATGAATTTCTGCACGCGAGGCCGGCGATGCGTTAAATCCTTGCCGCGAGGGAGGATGATGCGCCGATCTGCTGATTCGTGTGGAGACGATGCGACAAACTTCTGCATGCTAGACCGTTGATGCGATGACTCCCTGCCGCAAGGGAGGAGGCGAGGCGACGATCTTGTTGCGTGTGCGATCGGGTTGCGATGCGAAGAAATGGCGCTCCGCGAGGGAGCGACGATCCTGATGCGATGCGATGAAAATGGCGGACGCTCGGCGTCCGCGCTGAGATGTCGTGAAGCGATGATCTCGGTGTGATGACTCGATCTTTGGTTGCGAGCACTCGGTGGCAGCAGCGCGATGATTTTTCGGGCGCTCTCGGCTGCGGCGGCTCGCAAACGTGCGTTAGCGACGATTTCAGCACTCTCTTCTCTGTAGTAGAACTAGAGGCCCTGGAACTCACAGGAGCCTCACCTGCAGATAGAAATCCTCACTGGGAGGAATCAGGAGGCTGGGGGTGAAGTCTGATGTGCCTGGGACTTCAACAGGAGGCTAACTCTCTCCTAGCCCTTGGGTGATTGCTTTAGCAAGATTGATAAAAGTTCTCTCAAAGTCCTTTTCCCTCTTCTTCCAAGTCCAATGGTAACCACTGCAGGCCAATCCAAGAAACAGCACACAAGCACAAGGATAGTCACCTCCTGCAGATTCCTTCAGTTACACGGACAGAGGTTCGTCTTGACATCCAGGAGCAATACACTCTGTAGGGGTTTCAGCACAGATATTTATACCCCAAAAGTCTTTGTTCTCAAAAGCTACAAGTCACTGAGCCTAGCCAGAACCAGTTCTGGTCAGTCCTGGAGCACTTTGTTTACCAGGCTGCATCCTTCCTTTCAGGAAGAGGGGGTCTGCTATCAGACGCACAGTGGGAGGTGGAGCCATCATTCAGCTTGCCAGGCACAGCCCTATTCAAGTCAAGGAGCTACCCCTCCCCATACTCCAAACACAGATCTCTCTATTCAACCCAGGTCTGGCTCAGCCTGCCCTGTCCCTCCAAAACCAGACAGCCAATACACATAACAGCAGAGCACACTGGAAGGCTTAGGCAGGAAAATACCTACTTTCTAAAAGTGGTATTTTCAAACACAGAATATAAAAATAAACTTCACTAAAAGATGTATTTTAATATTCTGAGCTCAGGCATACTACATTCGTTTTTCTACCATGTTCCTGGGGTCAGTTAGGACTATAGAATGTAATAGTCAAACTGCCCATTCTAGCCTATGGGGAACAGGTAGCCTTACAGTAGTGAAAAACGAAATTGGGTGTAATTCACTACCAGGACATGCTACACACACCAAGGCATGTCCTACCTTACACACACAATGCACCCTACCATAGGGGTGACTTACATGATGCCAAGGGAAGGTTCAGGGGCTGGGAAGTGGGTGCACTTCACAGCCAAGATGGCAGTTCCGGACTGCACTCAGACTCTGCAGTGGCAGGTCTGAGACACACTTTACAAGCTGCTTCTGTGGGTGGCGCAAACCAGCGCTGCAGGCCCACCAGAAGCATTTGGTTTACCAGCCCTGGGCACACACAGGCCACGCTACTAGGGACTAACAGGTAAACCAAATAAGCCAATCATGGATATACCAATTCACATGTCATATTTACACAGGGAGCATTCGCGCTGTGGCACTGAAGGGCAGTGGCACAGCGCCCAGAGCATCTAATACCAGCAAAAACAGGGGGACAACAGCGAAAAATGGAAGGGAGACCCACGCCAATGGTGCCAGGTCTAACAGGAGCGCTTTTCGTGGGCAACTTCCCAGCAGTGGAAGGTAATTTCCTTTTGCCCATTATACCGCAGTTATATATATTCACAGATGGTAGTGTACAATGTTATTTTTCCTTACCGGTTATTAACGGCTCTGGGTAAACCAAGGGGGGTGGCCCAGCCTTGTCCTGCCATGGACGGGCCCTTGGCCCGGGATTCGCCCATGCCCGTCCCACGCTGCGGGAGACATGTCCTGGTCTTAAGCGCCTCCTGGCGCGTGAATTCACCGTTGGCGGCGTGCTCACCGCTGGCAGCCTGGGAAATGAAGTCCCGGCTCACCCGACTCTCCCGATCTGTTCCCGGTCTCTGGCGGTCTCAGGCAGCAAACAGCACCTGCAGTGATACGGTCTCCCCTAGTTTGCATATGGAAATTTTCGGATTGATCCATCAAGCAGGGGCCGAGAAAAAGTGGGGTCGCAAACGCGTATTTCCCATAAATTTTTCAATAGGAATTTTAGACACAGCTACAGCCTAAACTGCTGAACGAATTTACACCAAATTTGGCAGAAAGATCAATCTTGGGCCAGAAAGAGAGATTTTTGTGATTTGGTGAAAATCCGTTCAGTAATTTTTGAGCAAATAATGCTAAAACAATTGTAAATCGTGGGATGCGGAGCCTCAGGCCGAGATGTGATTGGCTGCCACCACACCATCAAGGAAATGGTGGCAGCTATGTAAAGATTTTGACTCAGTCCCGAGTCCTAAAAAACACAATAAAAAGACATAGGGGGCAGGGTAGGGATAATCCTGTCATGAGTGATGTAATATGTGAGGTCATAAGCAGTGCATTGTGGGCCGCAAGTTATAGTTAAGTCAGCTAACTATTAGGTCAGCTAACTAAAACTGATGAATTTCAGTGGTTTTGTATGAGTGAAACACGCCTAACTATAATGCCTCTATAACCTTTGATTTTGTCAGTGAACTTCTAAGGTTTTTAAATTCTATTCCCTAACTATAACGTCCCTATACCTTTGTATTTTCCAGTGACTTTCAAAGTTTTTTAAATTCTATTTCCGAACTATAACGTCCCTATAACCTTTGGTTTTTCTATGAGTTTCTAAGGTTTTTTTTGTATTCTATTGCCTAACTATAACGTCGCTGTAACCTTTGGTTTTTCAGTGAATTTCTATGGTTTTTTCAATTCTATTTCCTAAGTATAATGTCCTTGTAACCTTTGCTTTTTAAAGTAATTTCCTAAGGTTTTCTAACATAGCAAAGAGTTGACCCATAGTTAGTTATATGCAAGAACATTTTGATATTTTAAAAGTCTTGTTTGACTACACTATCTCTATAACACTGTTTGACACTTCTGAACGATTTTTTCACTTAAGAGTATAGTATTGAATCATGGTGTGCATTCCAAATTTGAGGCTGATCTGTGAAGGTTTGCTACTGAAAAATAGAATTGGGGGAGAAAGAATGTGTGTTTTACTTTGTAAATTTCTTTAGCATATATAAATATAGTTTCATAGTGAAATGATAGTAATGTAAACACTGTTTCAAGTAAGGGTTAAACTAGCATCATATTTTGATTTTTAAAAACGTTTTATTGTTTTGTAAAGAATATTTTTACTAAATTTTCTGTTTCCATGGCGCCGCCCGCATTTACGATGTCTTTGTTAAACCGTGTAGCTGCGTGTCTTTGAACATGTTCTAATAGCCATATGTTTGGATAGTGTAGGCGATGTTTGCCTTTAGGGGTTTGCTAGTGGGCTGCTTTAACTTTAACTAGTATTTTTCTATGTGGCTTTCGTAAAATGTATGTTTTTAATGTAGTTTCATTGTTCGCAGCGCCGCCGGATGTCACGGTGATATCGCCATCCTCTAAGAGCGTGTGGTTTTCAACAAGTCTAAAAATGAAATATACAGTTATATTGTGGTGTAATACAAACTTTGCACTAATGTACACATTCTCAACATTAATATATTTGTTTATGTGTGATTGGAAATTACTTTTTATTATCGTTACCGATAATCATGAAGAGGTCAGTAGTCGCGAAGATAATGTGACCAGGACAAAAAGTTATGTGATTGGATAATATACTTTTCTAGTATCTTCACAGGAAGACCCACCCACATCTTTTTTCTTGAAGGTTCTTCACTTTTCAGCAGCATTCAGACATGGTGGTTGTGGTTTCTGGAAAGGGAGAGATTTTTTTTTCCCCAAGTGCACTGTTGGGGAATGGCTTCAGAAGAAGGCGAAGAGAATCAGGTCCTTCAGGGGGCAGAGGAAAATGTGGAGGTAATGCATAGAGAAGATTCAGAAGATAACCCTCCCACAAAGAAAACAAGCATTGCTTGTCAGTTTTCTTGTAATTCTTGTTAAGTGCTCTCTCTGTGATAGAGTTTTGTCAAGCCGTACCAGCAAAAAGGAATAGGACACTCTACCCCGCATGCGTTACTCCGCATGCCATTACCCCGCATTATTTACAACGCAAAATCTTTTACAACGCAGGGCTTTACAACGCAATCCATTACAACGCATTCCCATACAATGCAATTTACTATTCTAACTCCACCGGGGCGTTACTTTGGGGAATGCGTTAAAATAGTTTGCGGTGTAAAGCCCTGCTTTGTAAAAGATTTTACGGTGTAAAAAATGCGGGATAATCGCATGCGGAGTAACGCATGCGGGGTAAAGGATGTTTCCCAGCAAAAAGTACAGCTGCGGGACTACTTCTATGATTTATCATTTGAGGACCTACCATACAAACCAGCTAAAAAGAACAATGCGTGAAACAGAGCTTGGTGAGCCATCTACATCACTTCAAGCAACATCAACACCTGGACAGAAGATTCCCGATGTGGAGGAGAACCAAACACAAGAAATGGCTCCAGAATTTCCACATGTGACCATGTACCGTATGGAGTGTGGTGTATCCCGATCTGCAACCACTGTGAAAAAATATAAACAGAGACAAATGTATTAGGATTTCATTTTCAACATTAGGCAACCAAAACAAGATACAATATTTTTTCTCCAAAACTTTAATACAACATAGTAAAATGTTTCAGCTTTCATACTTCTTCACTTTCAACAGTGGTCTGTATGAAGCATTATCATCAAATAGTGGGGAAAAAACAATCTACTAGCTCCTGCCATATCTTCCTGTTCTTGGTAGGCACACCATTTACAAGAATTACAAGCACTTCTTCTAAATCTCTATCTACCCCTATGGTTTCAATATATTTCTTGAAATCTAACTGGAAATACACTACTCTACCTTTTAGACCTTTCTGCAGCTCTGTTGGTGGTAACTTGCCTGTCTTGGGCTCCATACGGACTATAGTCTGAAATGGATGTATACTTTGAATAAGAATTGGCTCATAAACATTTAAACCCTGAAGTTCTTCTGGAATGGCAACCAGTTCTAACTTGTTATGCACAGCTCTAGCTGGCATTTAATTATCCTCTAATTTTTTGTAGCAGTACTTACATATAACTTGCCGTGTGGACAAGTCAAACCGTTCCTCTACAAATAAGTACACAGCAAACTTCTGCCAGTTATCATTGTTTTCTTTTTCACTTTTTAAATACAAGTCAACAGTCCGTGTTTGAATCTTGAAGTGAGTGCGTCAACAACATATACAAACACACTCATTTTCTAATCTCTTCTTCAAAACTATCAACTGTAATATCTGTGTCCTCTTTTGCAACCGCTCCTGTTATCAACTCTTCATTTTCCCTAGAGTCCTGTTCTGGACCAAAGAAACAAACCTGCACATCATCACAAACCTTTTCTACCTCTGCCACAGTATCACGCAAAAGTGCTCTATTCAGTTCTCCTAAACAGAGAGCGGGAGTTTTCACATAGTACAGACTCCTAACTAAAGTTTGCATTGTTGAGTGGTGTACAGCTAACATCTTGAAATGGCGAAAGGTGCTTTGATCAACAAACTAGTGAGTGTCCCTGCAAATCTGTATGTTTTCTAATCTTTTCTTCTGGCTTTGTCTCCTCATGCACAACACCATTTTGTCAAGAGTCTTAATTCTATTTATAATCAAAATGAAAAGCTTCTTCTTCAAAGCAAAGGTCTTATCAACTATTCCCTCAACTCGTTCTTTCTGTCTCAATGCCGTTCTCCTTCTTTTATAATTCTTCATATGTCTCAGTAGACTTACAACCACTCCACTGCGAAACATCCTGGCTCTGATTTCCTTAAACTGCTTCTGTCTCCTGGTTAAGGAGTGGCCATCTTTGTTACATTCTTTCCTATTCTTCTGATACACATTTTGTCCACTCTTATTCTTTCACATACTTGCTTTCATTATGTTTTACCCTTTGCAGTTGTCCATATATATTTTTAAGAAATGACTGTGTCCTCTTACCGATTGATATAGAAAAACAATGGTCCTAGACTTATGTTAAATCTTAGTTGTCTGAAGCAATCATAGACAGCATAGGGTACATATACAGTTTAATTCAATAATGTACCATTAACTTATTTAAAACACATTCAAATATATCCTCAAAATCCAAAAAGAAATCCAAAACAGGCACACACAATTGTTTTTTATGTGACTCGTATTTTATTCGGTCACTTTTCATACCATTTTATCATATTCAATGTTCAAAACAGAGGAGTGGTTGCTCCAAGGGAAAAAGTGAAGAAAGAAAGTGCTCGTGAAGTAAGATAGAATATATAAGAGGGAGATCCAATCAAGAAAAACAATGATTCATCATTATTTACATTACAATCTCATTAGTAAAACTGGTCGTGATTCATGATTGCACCAGTTCTACATTGAGGCCTGTCCATTAGTTAGTTCATGGTTATTCATTTAGTTATTTCTCAAAAAATGCGCAAACAACGTTTGTCTGTAAGCAAGTAGGGCTGGGATAATAACAGGTACAGGCCCCGAGTAGGGGAGAGTGTCGACGTTTCGACCCTAGTGCAATGAGGGCAGTTTATATCCTCTGCAAGCGGGTCTTCCTCAAGACAGAAAGGAGGGATGAGGGGATGCGGGGAGCAACCTAAAAAGGTAAATGAATTGCCTAGTTAGGAAAAACTCAAAAACAAAAGTTTGCAATTTACACTGAAATAATGGTGCGCCTACTCACTGATCATGGGTGATGCACAGTTAAAGTGCCGCCCCTGGGTATAGATATAAAAGTCTGTAAGAAAGGGAGGATATATAAACTATGTATTAATACTTATACCATATATGTATAGTATTCATAATAATCAAACAGTGGACTGATCTCCACTTACCCGCAATAGAATTGCGGCTTGGTAACAGCAGTTTACCTTCAATTAACATAAGTCTAGGACCATTGTTTTTCTATATCAATTAGTACCCAGGTCCATTGACTTTTGTGGGTTACCCCATTATATCTTAATGTGTCCTCTTACCAGCAGCTCTTTTTTCCACCACTGTTTCTGCATTTTGCACCTTTTGTGTCTCAGTTCTGCATAGATACTATAGTTGCCTCTGTTTCTTTTTCCTCCGAGCTTTTGTAGGCATTCTAACCAGTGGTGTAGCTAGGTGGGTGTGGGTTCCGCTCCAGTGTGGAGTTTTTTAGGGCGGTCCCGGGGGCACTTTACCCCTACACTTCACTTGCATTCCCGCTCTTACATGCACAAACTGGTCGTCACTGTGCAGCAAACTGTGAGACCTCCCCGGGCGGCAAAAGCACTAGCTACGCCACTGATTCTAACTGTCTGTAGTTATGTAGATATTGTTATGTGAAAAAAAATAAGTATATTTAAATTTTTACTCTAGCCAAGGTACAAACTACTTTACTGCTGACTTACACATAAAACAAAAACAGATGATTCTAAAAAACTACATATTCCTCACTGAAACTTGGAATTGCATGTGTTTTTGGTTGAGTATATGAATACTATGAATACTCCCTGGATGATTCGATGAGTGCGTAGGTAGTGCCTAGGTGATTCCCCGAGGACATAGGTAGTGCCTAGATGATTCCATGAGTATATGTAAGCTCCCTGGGTGGTTCCATATGTGAATAGTTACTGCCAGTGTGTTTGGATGAGTATATCGGTACTGTTTGGGTGTTTGGATGAGTGCATGAGTAGTGTCTGAATGATTAGATAAGTGCATGGCTAATGCCTCAATGATTCAATACTTGCATAGATAGTAGTTGGATGATTAAATGAGTTCAACTCCAGTGCCTGCATGATTACAGGAGTGCATACGTAGTATATAGGTGATTTGTTGAGTTCTTGGATAGTGCCTATGTGATTGTTTAAGTGCATGCATAGCCCCTGGCAGATTGGATGAGTGCATGAGTAGTGGTTCAGTGATTGGATGAGTGCATGGCTGCTGCTCGTGGGTTTTTGGTTGAGTGAATGCATAGTGCCTGAGTGATTACATAAGTATATAGGTAGTGCCTGGATGATTGAATGTCTGCATCAGTAGTGCCTGGCTGATTGGAAAACTGCATGACTAGTGTCTGAGTGATTACATGAGTTCATTGTTAATGCCTGAGTGATTGGATGAGAGCAAGTGTAGTGCCGGGGTGATTGTATTAGTGCAAGAGTACTGCCTCAGTAATTGGATGAGTGCGTGGTTACTGGATGGGTTATAGGTTGAGTGCAATGATAGTGCCTGTGTAATTGGATAAGTGCATGAGTAGTGCCTCTGTGTTTCCATGAGGGCATGGGTTGTGCGTTGGTATTTGGATGAGTGCCTGGGTTGTGAGTGGGTGTTTGGATGAGTGCATGGGTTGTGCCTGGGTGTTTGAATGAGTGCATATGTATAGCCTTGGTGATTATATGAGTGAATGGTTAGTGCCTGCATGGTTCAATGAGTACATAGGTAGTGCCGGTGTGATTGGAAGAATGCGTGTGCAGTGCCTGGGTGACTGGATAAGTGCATGGGTAGTGCCTGAGTGATTCAATGACTGCCTGAGTAGTGGCTGGGTGATTGAAGGAGAGCCTGAGTAGTGCATGGGGGACTGTCAAAGAACCTACATTGCTGTTAGATACATAACAGTTTTCACTATATGTGTGAGTGATTGTTTAAGTCCTTCTGTCAGTATCAAACTACCTGTTTTAGTGTATTTTTCCTCTTCTACTGAGCTATGTGTGAGTGAAGTCTAGATATCACACTTGATATATAATTGAATACATGGCTCTGTAAGAGCGTACAATGCTCTGTTACTCAGTGTGCACATGCAAATCAAATCAAATCAAAACAAGCTTTATTCGATTTTAAACATTAAAATCATAAAAGCAGGCATAAAAACATTTCATCTAATATCTGGTATATGAAATTTGTTAAAATACATGAGATACAGTGTGCACATGCATCAGTAAATTTCTAAAACTGAAAACAATTGTCACTTTTTCAAAGCAAAAAACCTACATAATTTCTCAAATATTTGTTGTGTGTTTAAAACATGTATTAAGCATTTCTCAAAAAAAAGTTACAAGCCAAGTGAAACTAGCACAAGAACTCTCTCAAGACACTCTGCACTACTAACCCTCATCAATTCTAAACAGGACATGTTCAAAGAAATGCACCACCCTCACCATACACATGAAATTAGCAACATCCTTAAAGAACATAGATCATCATATAAGCATATATGCGATTTCATAATAGATATACACCTTCAGGACATCTTTCCAAAAATATATGGTTCTCTGCATGTTTCAGTAAACTCAAGAGTCTCATAGTACATATAACTATCTGCAACCACAAAAACCATATCTCACCATCTAAGCATATGCAAACCAGTCATATAAGTTACAAACCACATTGACAAACACTTCCTAATACATCCTAACAAGATGCTTTATTTGGGGTTCAAAACTGTTTTTGCCAGTCATTATTTAAGTTCAAATGAATGCAATCTTGCAAATGACGATTAATACCAAGTCAACAAGACTAGTGTAAATAGCTGAAATGTTCACTGATCCATTTGCACATGGCTTATAAAGCTTAGAAAAAGGACTTAGGCATTACCCAGAGGAGGTGCAACGCATTTTATTTCACTAACCTAATTACTTGGTTAAAACAAGCCTTCCACTCAAGAGTCAGGGTGAATAGACGAACAAAGCTGAAGGGGATACCAGTCCAATTACACGCAACTCAGTCCTTTTGTGTGGATGAAAAAGCAGCAGCCAGTTATGACAGATCGAATGTGCTTAATGTAGGTTGTTAGCATTTCTCAATTTCCAAGCCGCCCTTAAAGAAAATCATATATGGCGTCACTCCATCTTCACGGTAATCCAGCAATCCAACCATGCCCTCTGGGACCATTTTTTCCCTGGTGTCGAACTGATACTTTTTGAAGTTAGCGAGTATAGCTTTGACTTTCTCAGCAGCTCCCGACATGAATGGTTTCACCCGATCAGGCTTGGTATCTTCAAATTTGGCCTTTATTGATTTCATATATTCTTTAATATACTGTTTGTAGGATTCCTTGGTAAAGCCAGTCTCCTGAAGGTGATGGTTCAATACTATATCAACACCGTTGACTGTTGTAATACATACTAACAACTATTTATTTATTGGAAAAGTTTTATATAGAGCAAACATGACCTGCAAGTGCTGTACAAAGGAGCAGTAGCGATAAGGAGGTAAAGGCATAAATACAACAACATAAAAGAACTTAACAAGCACAAATACTAAAGAAGAGCAACCAACCTTGTGGTACATGTAAAGTAACAAAAGAGCAACCAATCTTATGGTGCATGTAGAGTCACAAAAATTGCAATGCTGAGTGAGAGATCAAAGATGTCAGCAAGAAATAAAAGTTACTTATGGTGGCTTCAGGACTATTGCTGTAATTGGTTATTCAGGAGTAACCATTTGACTTGTTTTTTGAATGAGGAGGTCGAGTGGCTAGATCTGATCTCGGGAGGAAGAGTGTTCCATATTCTTGGTGCAAGGCCAGAGAAAGCATGGTTGTAGGTTCTTTTCTTTTTGAATTTGGGAGGTTTCAGCAGGAGCTTGTTAGAGCTTCTTAGGGTACGATTCACACCAGATAGTTCGAGTTTCTTTTTAGCCAGGTAAACGGGACTGTTATAATGAAGAGCTTTGTGCATCACACAGGCTATCTTGAACCAAATCCTTGCTTCGATCGACAGCCAATTAAGTTGGCTTAGGTCTGGTGTGATGTGATCATGTTTTCTAGATCCAGTGATGAGTCTGGCAACAGAGTTCAGAGTGGCTCTTAGATGTGCCAGTCTAGCTTTGGGTAACCCTGCCAGGTATTAGTACTTCATAATTCATATACATGTACAGCAGATTTTCCTATCTTTTATTTGTGACTACACTACTCCTGTTTAATAATGTGACTAAAAGTACTACAACTTCTAGAATTCAAATAACATAGATCTGTGTGTTCTGCGCATGATGCCTAGACACTTAAAACATTGCATTTTTCAAAGACATTGTTCATTGTAACTTTCAACAGTACCATCCTGTTGTTGTTCTATAAAGTACACAATGGAATAAAGGGGCACACATTCATTTTCCTCCTACTTCCCAAAACATTTGGTACTAACATCTTAAAGCTATGCTCTACAAGTAACACACACTATATATGTCACCTATCTTAAAATATGTAAAACCACACACACTGCCAGTCACAGTTCATCTCATATATTGTTTTCATATGACTGTGATACTCTTTTTTTATCAAAGTTCCATATGCATTGTCATTTTTAATGCAATTTTTTAAATGATTAAAATGTTATGTACATACCAGTGAATTTAGTTCGTAGATCGTATTGTTGTTTTAGCTCTTTTTGGATAGTTTTGACACTGTTAGGTTTTGTAAAAACTAATCACAAGAATGGTACAGCACTCTCATACAAAGCAACCATAAAATGGCAAGCTCTTCAACTTTGCACTCTGTGATAATGCGAAATGCAGCAAATGAAATCATGTCTTACATTTCAGACTACTCTATGTCCACTTGTGAATGGTTAGTATCTGCTAACCCTTTTTCCTCTCTTTCAAAAAGAGATAACCTGTCTATGTATGTTCGCAATGTCTTTGCAATCATCGCAGAGAAATCGTGAAAAAAACGGGAGCCCAAACCTATTTTTAGCTTCAGTTTTTTAAAATTTAAATACTGCACAACAGTTTATTACATAGTCCTGAGTTGGAAATTAAACTGTATAATTAGTTAAATTGTGTCATAACTTCTCTACTTTAAAAAAAGAATTCCTGTCTCTTTAACATCCTTCCCCCCAATACACTCTTAGCTCAGTGTATCTAGCAACCCAGTAGAACCAGTAGGTCACAAGTTCACAGCACATTCTAGAAGGACCATGCTACTTCCAAATGAGGTGCAGCAGGTGTGGTTTACTCTACAGATTCATTTAAAAAAAAAAAATCCTTATTGCACATTTTCCAACAATACAAAACACAAATTACCCCCTCCCTTCCACCCCACCCCCACGATCAGGGAATAGAGAGAAACCTAGGAACAAAATAGATTATAACCATCAGGGTGATAATACATATACAGAACTGCGATAAAACATTCATTCAAAGAATTCCTGCAATAAATCTGGGAGTCATAAAAATTAAGTTAAACCAATCCATATAGTACCCATGTAAACATTGGACAAATTTAAAGTGCAGTGTGCAATAGAGAAAGAAGTGGTTGAGAAAAAAAACCTCCTACCGAAATCTATACTGGTTTTGCATGAAGCATCAATTTTCCAATCTAGAAAAAGGCGCCCATATTATCTGCCCTTTTTTCCTTGCTTTGAAGCCTTTTCTAGCATATATCGCTTTCTCCAGATTGGCAACAGCTAACAGGCGAGCCAACCACTGTTGAAACAGAGGAGGCTGCTGGTCCAGCCAAGCTGCAGCAATTGCAAGTCTTAATATCGACATTGCGACGGCAAGAAAATACTCTATATCCTGCGCCTGTTCTTCTCCAAGTGCTCCTAGTAACATTAGTTTTGGAGGCAACAAGACTTCTATATTTATTTTACTATAAAACAAAAATTGAATTTCATTCTTAACAGAATTTAAAGAAGTACAAGTTGCAAACATATGGACAATATCAGCGCAGGAAGTGGCACAACTCAATCAATCAGGGGTTTGTTAAAGCGCGACTACTCACCAGTAAGGGTCTCAAGGCGCTAGAGGTGGGGGGGGGTGCAGGTTCCATCCATCAAGGAGGGGGTCTGTTGAAGAGCCAGGTTTTGAGGTTTCTTGCGAAGATGGGGAGCGATGTTGTCTGTCTGAGGTGGAACTGAAGGGCGTTCCATGCTTTGGCCGCGAGGAAGGAGAAGGAGCGGCCTCCCGATCTGGTCTTTCTGGTGCAGGGGACCACGGCGTAGGAGAGCTGGGCTGATCGTAGGGTCCTTTGGGGTGCGTGGAATTTGAGTCAGCTGTTCAGGTATGCTGGTCCGGTGCCGTGGAGGGCCTTGTGTGCGTGGGTGAGCATCTTGAAGGTGATTCTCGCCTCGACAGGGAGCCAGTGGAGGGTGCGCAGGTGCTGGGAGATGTGGCAGTGTTTTGGCAGGTTGAGGACCAGTCTTGCGGCAGCGTTCTGGATGTTCTGTAGCTTGCGGGTGAGGTTTTTGTTTATTCCGGCGTAGAGTGCGTTGCCGTAGTCGAGTCTGCTGGTGACCAGGGCGTGAGTGACGGTCTTTCGGTGTTCGAGGGGGATCCATTTGAAGGTCTTACGAAGGAGGCGGAGGGTGTGGAAGCAGGAAGACGAGACAGAGTTGATCTGGTGGTCCATTTTGAGCTCGGAGTCCAGGATGATTCCCAGGTTGCGTGCGTGGTCCGTGGGGGTTGGTGGGTTTCCGAGGGCGGGGGGCCACCAGGTGTCGCTCCAGGCATCGGGGTTTGGGCCCATGATGAGTACTTCTGTTTTGTTGGTGTTTAGTTGTAGGCAGCTGTTTTTCATCCATTTGGCGACGGCTTCCATGCCTTCTCGAAAGTTGCGTCTGGCGGTGTTGGGCTTGTTGGATAGGGAGAGGATGAGCTGGGTGTCGTCTGCGTATGACACGATGTTGAGTCTGTAGGTTCTGGCGATGGGGGCGAGTGGAGCCATGTAGACGTTGAAGAGCGTCGGGCTGAGGGAGGAGCCCTGGGGGACTCCGCAGGTGGTAGGTGTGGGGTCCGAGAGGAAAGGGGGGAGTCTGACCCGCTGCATCCTGCCGGAGAGGAAGGAGCGGATCCAGTCGAGGGCCTTGTCCTGGATTCCTGCGTCGTAGAGTCTGCGTATTAGGGTGTGGTGGGAGACTGTGTCGAACGCCGCTGATAGGTCGAGGAGGATGAGGGCTACTGTTTCTCCTTTGTCCAGTAGGGTGCGGATGTCGTCTGTTGCGGCGAGGAGGGCGGTTTCCGTACTGTGGTTTTTTCTGAAGCCGGATTGGGAGGAGTCGAGGATGTTGTGTTCTTCAATGAATGTGGCGAGTTGGCTGTTGATGGCTTTCTCGATGACTTTCGCTGGGAACTGGAGCAGGGAGATGGGTCTGTAGTTTTTGAGGTCGGTGGGGTCCGCTGAGGGTTTCTTTAGGAGGGGGTTGACCTTGGCGTGTTTCCAGTCGTCGGGGAACGAGGCGGTCGCCAGGGAGCAGTTGATGGTGTGGCGGAGCATGGGTGCGATGGTGTCGGCGGCTCTGTTGAAGATGTGGTGGGGCAGGGGTCCGTGGGGGCCCCTGAGTGGATTGACTTCATTGTCTTCAGTGTGTCTTCGGTGGTGAGGGCTGTCCAGTCGTCAATCGCTGGTTTCCGGGTGTCGGGGGTGGTTGGTGAGGGTTCAGTGTGTTGGTTGTCTTCGTCGAAGTTGTCGTAGATGCTCTTGATTTTGTGGTGGAAAAAGGTGCTGAGTTTGTCGCAGAGGTCTTGTGAGGGAGGGATGTCGGTAGACTCGCTAGTGGGTTGGGCGAACTCCTTGATGATGCTGAAGAGTTCCTTGCTGTTGTGCGCGTGGGTGGAGATTCTGTCTTCAATCGCTTTTTTCCTTGTTTCTCTGATGAGTTGATGGGCGTTGGTGGCGGCTCTGAAGTTGTCGTGGGCTTCTGTGGATTTGGTGTTCCTCCAGGCCTTTTCGAGGCGGCGGCATGTGCTTCTGGACTCTCGAAGTTCGGTGGTAAACCATCTGGCTTTCTTGGCGCGGGTATTGTTGTTTTTCTTGAGGGGGGCTATGGTGTTGGTGCTGTCCGAGATCCATCTATGCAGGGTTCGGGCTGCGGTGTTGGGGTTGTCGTTTTCCACGATGGTTGGGGTGGAGTTGTTGAGTGAGGAGGTGAGCTGGTCGTCGGTGATTTTGGTCCAGTTTCTTCGTGGAAGCAGGTGCTGGTGTCTGTGGATGGTGGGTGTTCTGAAGGGGAAGTGGACGCAACGATGGTCGGTCCATGGGAGTTCGGTGGTGTGGCTGAAGGTGATGGAGTTTCCTGTAGTGAAGAGGGGGTCGAGGGTGTGTCCTGCTGAGTGCGTGGGCTCGGTCACGATCTGGCGCAGTCCAATGTTGTAGAGGTTGTCCAGGAGGGATGTGGTGTTGGGGTCCAGTTGGTTGTCGAGGTGGAAGTTGAGGTCTCCCAGCAGGGTGTAGTTGGTGGATGCGATGGCCTGCGGGGAGATAATGTCCGTGATGGAGTTGGCGAAGGGTCCGCGGGGTCCAGGGGTCGGTAGATGAGGGTTCCTCGGAGGGTGGCGGTGGGGCTGGCCAGTATCTTGAAGTGAAGGTGTTCCATCAGTTCTGTGGGCTCGTCAGGGAGTGTGCTCAGGCGGAGGCTGGATTTGTGGACGATGGCGATTCCTCCTCCTGGGCGGGTGGGGCGGTCCTTCCTGGAGATCTTGTATCCTTGGGGGATGGCGATGGCGATGTCCGGTCCCGAGGTGGTGTTGGTCCAGGTTTCGGTGAAGAACGCTACGTCCGGGGTGGTGCAGTTGATTCCCTGGCCCGTGCCCCATTTCAAAATTCTACCAGGTGTATAATATAACATAAAACAGGTCTTAAAAGCTGTACTTGTAAATTGTCCGACATTAAAATAGTTTGGGATAAGCTAAGGGCCTTCGTAAATTCGGCTTCTGAAATCGCAATCTTCTCTTGCCATTTAAAATACACTTTATCAAGATCATCCTTCACTTCGTTATTTAAAAAAATGATAAATTGTCCCAATATGAATATAGTTCTGAGTTATTAATATTTCCCACCCCACCAGTGCTTTTTTATAAAAACCGCTGGGCCCGCCCACTTTACGCTGTAGGTAATCCCTGACTTGTAAGTACTTAAAAAACTCCTTGTTATTGATACCAAACTCTGCCTTTAGTTCATTGAACGAGACCAAGCCGGAAGGAGAGAAAAAAGTACAAAATGTATCTATCCCTGCTAGGGACCAGTTTTGTATATAGCCATCATTAAAGATTTCAGGTAGGTTTGGAATATTCTGGGTCGGAGTATAGAAGTTCAATATCTCCAGGCCCAACAATTGCCATAGAGCTAACCAAACCTTGAACACTCCCAGGAGGCACTTGAATCGTACTTTTTTGTAGTAGCTATATTCTATTTGTCTCTAAAGACACACCCAAGCGTCCTTTCCTATTAGTAGTTTGAATATAGTAGGGATAGAATGTGGGGGGCCTTCGACGAGGGTTCCATTAACAAAATCCGGCTATATTGCAGCATGTTGGCCCAATAATATAATTTAAGATTTGGGAGAGCCCAGCCTCCTCTCTCTTTTGGGAGCAATAAATACCTCAGCGCCCTCCTCAGTTTATAATAAGCCCATAAAAATCTAGAAAAGATAGTATCGAAAGCTTTTAGGCATTCATTCGGGAAATCCAAAGGGATTGCTCTAAAGAAATATAATATTTGGGGAAAAAAGATTACTTTTATAAGATTACAACGGCCAATCATTGTAAGATGCAAATTATGTAAACTTGCTAACCCTTTCCTAGTTTTGTCTAACAAGGGTTCTAGATTTAGATAAAAAATATTCTCTATGTTAAAAGAGATGCAAACACCAAGATATGCTGCGTTTATCTACTAATAAAATCTTATCATTAATAATTTATTTTTTATTTTTAGAGTTGTATATAGCGCGAACTAGACCCGAGACATCGGGTATCAGAGTGCATTACATGAGCACCGGTTTTGTTAAAGATGAACACATTCATGATTTGAGTTTTTTATTTATTCAACGATAAGCCAGAGATGTTCCCAAAGACAGAGGCTTCCGTCTCTATTGCTTTGATAGCAGCTTCTGGGTTGGGAGTCATTACTACAACATCATCTGCGTATGTCAAGATTTTACTTTAGTATCCATGCATAGTTATTGGAAGGATTGCGAAGTTTTGCGCTATTTTTCTTATAAGTGGATCGATATTCAGCGCAAACAAGAGGGGGGAGCAGGGGCACCCCTGTCGAGTTCCCCGAGTAATCATCACAGGCCCTGTCATGACTCCTGAGATACAGACGTTCGGAACAGGTTTGAAATATAAGGCTTTAATTCCTTGAATGAAGCAAGGGCCAATATCCATTGTATACATTGAGTGCCATAGGAATTGCCAGGAGACCCTATCAAATGCCTTTTCCACATCTAATAAGATCAAGGCCATAGGGTCTCCTGACACTTGCACAGCATCAAAAAGCACGATAACTCTCTGTATGTGATCAGTAGTATCCCTCCCTGCAATGAAACCATGTTGTTGGATTGCAACCAGATTTTTTATAACCTTTGCTAATTGTGCTGCTAATACCTTAGAATAAATATTAGAATCTCCATTTATTAAGGTTATTGGGCAATATGAAACTAATTCTACCGGTGGATTATCTTTTTTCAAAGATACTACAATTCTAGCTATAGACCAAGAGTCTGGTGGGGTGGCTCCACTATATATTTGATTGAATAGTGATGTCATCTGGTCTTTCAGCTGGGAAGCGAATGTTCTATAAAATTCTGAAGGGATTGCATCCACACCTGCAGCTTTATCGGAGGGGAGACTAGTGATTGCAAGGTAGATCTCTCATGCAGTAACTCTCCTTCTAGGGATTCCTGTTCATCTATAGATAGTTTGTTTAGGGGCATCATTTCAAGGGACTGTTCAATTTGCCAAGGGCAGTCCCTGATGTCCTCGGTATATAAAGTTTGCTAAAACACTTACAATGCATCTTTAATTTTTCTTGCACCTGGCACTACCCCAAGAATGGGGTCCCAGACGTCTCTCATCTCACTGCTTGTGCTCTTCTGCCTTGCTCTTACCGCCAGATGGTGCTCAACCTGCTCGCTATACTCGTACGTCCTTTCCTTTCAGGTAACGTTCTTTTCTGCTGCCTTGTTTGCAAAGATCAGCTCTTTTGCTGCCCTTGCAATAATTACACTAATTTGGGCTTCCTTTATATCCCCATCTTGTTGTATCACTTTTATTAGATTTTCCTCTTCCGCCGCTAGATTATCTTGTTTAGTTTGTATAAGTTGCCTCTCTTGCTTCCCCCTGTTCAAAGAGAAACTCAGGGTCTCACCCCTTAAGCAGGCCTTGAAGGTGTCCCAAACTGTGCTCAAAGAGGCACTACCACTGTCCTCTTTGAAAAATATTGAATCCACCTCCTAATATGCTTACAGCAGTCCTCGTTAGCAAAGAGGGCACGTTCAAAGCTCCACGTACTTTGTGTTTTCCTCCCTATTCCTTGTATTTCTAGTACCAGTGGACGTTGGTCCGAAAGGTACCGTGGGTATCGCTCAATTTTACAGGTCGTAATAAACTTATTAGATATAAAAAAGTAATCAAGACAGGCGTGTGTGGAATGCGGAGCAGAGAAATAGGTGTAACCGTGCCCCATCGGTTTCTTTCTACACCAAACGTCTATCAGGCCATGATCTTTACACACCCCTTTCAGGGCTTGAAACACTTTAGGTTTCCGTCCAGTATACATTAGTTCTGCACCTATATCAAAATTACCTGGGAAATTAATATTGAAGTCCCCACATAGAGCTATAGGTATAGGACAATGAGTTAATTCTCTAGATATCTGATTGATGATAAAGGGGTCATTGAGTATGCTACCATAAACTGAGCACACCGTAAATTCATCTCCACAGGGAGAATGACAAACTGCTGCAACCCATCTACCCTGTATGTCGGACCCGACTTGAGTACATTTTAGCGTGTTGCCTCAGACTAGAACTGCGACCCCCTAGTACGAGCCCCTTGTGCAGTGCCACATATAAGTCTATAGCCCATAGTGTTTAAAACGTCCCTTTGTGAGGCTTCAATATGCGTTTCTTGCAAACAAACAATGTCTCCTTTCAGAACCTTTAGGCCTAATGAAGTTCTAGCTCTTTTTTTAGGATCATTTAGACCACAAATGTTAATAGAGGCAATACGTATCATCTGATTGTCAGCCATTATCTAACTTTAAAAAAAAATCCTTGGCTCCTCACTCCAGGCATTATAGTATCAACACATCAAGAAGTTTTTTTTCACCCTGTTGACCAGACTCCCAGTCTCTCATATTTTCACCCTGATCGTGTAGGATTTCCACTCCCCTCCCTCCCACCCCTTCCCAGCCCAACACCCCCCAGTGTGGGCCCCTCCCCACCACCCAGGCAAGCCCCCCACCCCTTCCCTAAACGAAACAAAATAGCAGCCAGGCCTAGCCTGTATGATGCCATCTGAGGAATCAGACCCGACTCCCACGCCCCACTACCAACCCGGAAATAACACAATGTTCTTCACCGCCTTTCAGTGAGAGTAAGTTCATTCGCTTTCCCCTTTTTTTTATCCCCACACTGTTTTTTTTTAATATGGGATGTAGGTTCCATTATCATATTAACAAAATGACTATATTTTTTTTAACATTTTCCCCCAACGTTTTGACATTCTCAAACTAGTGGGACACCTTCATTTCCCCCTATCAAACGTTGGCCTACTCCCTTCAAGCTTTACCCTTGAGATCAGACCCCCCTGCAGTTCAACTAGATATTCCTGGGCCTGCACCTCTGAAAAAAGCTAAGAGTACGCCCTAACAATTGCTTTCAGTTTCACAGGATTTTGAAGGTACACCTCTGCGCCTAACTTCTGAAAAGGAGCAAACATATGTCTTAGGCGCCATCTTCGCTCTACCGTGGCGTGGGCGAAATCTGGTTGTGCAAAGAAAGAGACTCCCTCAAATTCTCTCTTAGTATTGGGGCGTGCCGGGTCAAAAATGCTCTGTCTTAATAAAAAAATTCCGAAGTACACCAGAACGGCCCGAGGGTATGTAGTGTTGCCCGTTTGTTGTTTCTTGAAGGTTATGGGGAATCGATGCACCCTCTGTATTTCTTTTTCCCAGTCCCAATCAATAAGTTCTGGAAATGTGCCCTTTAGGAGTTTAACTACATAGGGGCCAATTCTGATGCGGGTTGGAAAAGCTTCCCGACCGAATCGGTTGGGAAATGGTGTCCGACCCACTCGGATCGGGAAAGTCCGACCGGCGGAGTAGGATGCATCCGGATGCTTCCAGATACGATTTGGTTGAACTCCCATTGACTTCAATGGGAACATTTGTTCCTAACCGCATCAGAATTGGGCCCTCGGTCGGGAAGACACGTTCCCGATCCGATTTGGAAGGAGCAAATGCCGTTAGGAGGCCTTCCTAACCGCATCAGAATCAGGCCCTCGGTCGGGAAGCTTTTCCAACCCGCATCAGAATCGGGCCCTAAGTCTCTATGATTTCCTCCCTCTGCCCCTTCTGGAATACCCAGTAGTCTCAAGTTATTTCTCCTTTGTCTGTTCTGGTACTCCTCAAGTTTGCACATCATGTCAGAAAGCTTAGGATCTTGGGAAATACTCAGGGTTTTTAATTCTGCGACCTTCAACTCGAGGGTTTCTGTACGTGCTTCCACAATGGTCATCCTATCGGAGATCTTAGAGCAGGTTTTACTTATTTTTCTGACTGCACCCTGTAACTTCTTTGAAGCCTGTCGAGCCCGCCGGTTGTAAGTCCGAACCTCCTACTGCATCTGCTTGATAGTGGCCAGGATCACAGAAGGTGAGGGTTCCAGCGCAGATGTGGAACAAGCAGGTCGGAGTAGATCCCCTGAGGGTAGGTCCTCCTTTCTCTGCCCTTGCTGATCAAAGAGTTGGACGGCCGAGTAATCCCATCTGAGCCTGAGTCTTTCCGGGGAGAGCCTTCATGACATTTGCTCAATTTCTTATGGCTTGCCGTCTGTTCCTTTTTCAGGCTCGTAGTTTTCCTCCTACCCTTACTTCCCCCGACTGACTCTTATGGGTGGAGAGGACAACAGGTTCATCCAAAGAGCTGCAGCTCATTGTGCATGACAAAGTGGAGGCTGAAGATTTTAATTCAGGCATTAAAGAGTCAGTATCATCAGTTAGTGAGAAAAATTTCTCTCCACCCCCCCATAAGTTCAGGCGAAGTTAGCACTCTTGCATTCCCTAAAGAGCCATAACTAGCAAGGTAGAGTCCAATTTCCCTGGGTGGGCGGGAGAAAGATCCACAGGCCCCCCCTGATTGACACTCTCAATGGCTGAAGGACTGATCGAATTTTGTTCAGGCTGCGATTTACTCTCTTCATCCACCAAAGAGGTGATTGTGTGTTTTTCTCCTCACCTGCTTTTTGGTTCCCGGAGGGATGTATATCCTCTACAGCTGTCTTAGACACCTGAATAGGAGCAGGTGCGGTGACTGATAGGGGGGCGGCAGTAACCACATACGGAATTTTCGAGGTTTTGGTGTGTTTAAGCGGAAATAGGTCAAAGATTGCTGGTTGACCTTCCACTACTGCCACAAACTTGCTCCCACAAACCGGTCTCTTCCCTCCAGTGCCGGTCGGCTCATCACCCTTCTTTCTGTGCCTCCCCTTGGCGGCAGTCTCTCTGGAGTGCTCCGGGTGCATGATGGACTTTGTAGTGCTGGCTGAAGGCGGACCCGAGATAGCAGCCACAGCAGTCGAGGGCTTCGATTTTGGTGCCTTTGCCCCTCTGCCTGCCATCAGTGTGGGAAAGCTTGTTTGCCGAGTGGGGACCGCTAGGCAAGCCCGCCTCAGCTTCTGTCCCGAAGCTACAAGGAGTACGGCAACCAGAGCTGCGCCGCACCTCCAGCCTGCGCCTCGCCTCGAAGTCCCGAGACGATGGCGGTCAACAGAACTTCAAAACAGACCAAAGATCCGCCAGTCTTCCAGCATCACCGCCTGCATCCAGTGCTGGATTTCAGTTTGCAATCCATCGTAACATAGAGAAGGTGAGGGATGGGGTGGGAGCTGTGGGAACTGGGGGGAACTACTCAGACGCCATCTTGCTCATACTCTACAGATTCAAAAGCATATCCATAGCATCCAAGGTTTCAGATTGCTTATGTGTGACATTTTCATAATTTCAGTGTACTTATGAGTGTCATTCTACGACTATGAGAGACACTTTCTCACAAGCAGAAATTAAGCAATGAAGAGGAGGAAACATATACATATCAGACATTACACCCATTTGAGCAACAGGAAACTCTAAGACTTAAAACTTAAAACTGCTGCAAAGCACCAGAAATGTAAGGGCACTCACAGGAGTCTCATAGCTGCCAAGTTTTCGTATTACTTATGTGTGACATTTGCATGGTTTTAGTGTACTTATGAATGACATTCTGCTGACTAATGTGTGACACTTTCTTGCCAGTAAAACTAGGAAATGAAGTCAAAATAAAAAACTGAATATCGCAAGCCAGGATGAGAGCCTGGGTGTCTTCATTGTGCCAGGCTGAACTGAGGGTGACTGGAGATGCTCTGCTGTGATGAATATTGCAGAGTGCATGACCTGCCTTGCTTCGGACCGTAGGGCGATCCATTGCTGCTGGCTGCTGGCTGCTGGTGCAGGTTCTGATGTCTCAGGCTGGCAGCACTTTTAAAAGCCTTTATTCGTATGGCCAGCATGGACTTTCCAGGACATACATACACTATGTAAGACAACTGGCCGCAACCCAAGTGGTTTGTAGGACGTATATAGATGGAGTTTGCCAGGTGCCGCTCAGCAGGCACACTTGTGCTCTGCCACAGGTCCATTCATTGCATGCTGCACAGTACCGGGTGCAGGCAGATAGGTCTTCGAACCTGAAACACACATGTAAGAAGTGTGCATCGTTTCTTGAAGTGAGCAACTACAGAACTCCAAAGCACAAGCACACCATAGATGTGCTAAAACAAACAAGCCTCACCTCTTAAATTCTTATCCAACTTGCAGAGTCCAATACTATTAACATCACACGCTCTGACCACTGAAGGAGGAGTCCAGTCCGTGTCCCATTATAGTTTGCACCCTCACGCACTACGCTATTTCTTGTCTGTGACTCTGTTACATATAACGACTAGCTAAATCTTCTGGTTTTCCTGCTCGTGAACAAACGTAATTCATCATTACACCATTTAATTCTAAGTATTTAAACCAGCATCAGTTTTGTAATTGATTGTCTAATTATAGAGACCTCAAATCTACCTCATCATGAGGGAGAGAGACTTGTTGGACTTGGCCCTTTTTGCAGGGTCATCCCTGAACTTTTTTGCCTTCCTCCTGTATTTTTTCTGACCTGTTTTTGTTGGTTGTATGACTCTGGGCACTTTACCCCTGCTGAACAGTGCTAAAGTGCATATGCTCTCTATTGTAAATTATTGTAATGGCTTAGTGACTCCATGATTGGCTTATTTAATTTACTTGTCAGACCCTAGTACAGTGCACCATGAGTGCCCAGGGCCTGTAAATCAAATGCTGCTGGTGGGCTTGCAGCACTGATTGTGCCACCCACAGAAGCAGCTTTAAAATATGGCTCAGGCCTGCCATTGCAGAGCCTGTGTGCAGTCTGGGACTGCCATGTCGACTTGACAAGTGCACACACTTGCCAGTCCCTAAACCTTCCCTTTTCTGCATGTTAGTCACCCCTAAGGTAGGTTCAAGGTACCCCTGTGGGCAGGGTGCATTGTATGTGAAAGCTAGGACATGCCCTGGTGTGTGTGGCATGTCCTGGTAGTGAATTACAGCCAATTTCGTTTTTCCCTATTTCCAGGCTGTCTGTTCCCATAGGCCAGAATGAGCAGTTTGATTATAACATCTTATAATCCTAACTGACACTGGGAACAAGATAGGAAAATAAAGTTTAGTATGCCTGAACTCAGAATGTTAAAATACATCTTTTAGTGTGGGTGATTTTTACATTCTGTGTTTGAAAATACCACTTTTAGAAAGTAGATATTTTCTTACCTAACCATCCAGTATGCCTCTGCTAGGTTTGTGTATTCTATGTCTAGTTTGTAAGTGACAGGAGGCTGGAGAGGGCTTTGGCTCGAGCAGTCTGATGAGTCAGGGCTGGGCTGAATAGGACCTGCATTGAATAGAGAGTAGGGGGAGGAGATTTCCTTTCACTTGCCTGAGCCTTCATAGAATAGAGAGTAGGGGGAGGAGATTTCCTTTCAGCTACCTGGGCCAGGTCTGCTTTAAGCAATGCTGTCTCCACCTCCTGCCAGTAAGCTGCACCAGGGAGGACAGAACTGGTTTGGGCTGGGTACAGACACTCTCTGCCTTCAGAGAACAAACGTTTTTGGAGTATAAATATTGGGGCCCAGACCCCAGAACTTTAGATCACTTCTGGGAATCAAGACGAACCTTTGCCAAGGAGAGAAACCAAGGAAGCTGAAGGAGGAGACTGCTCCTGCGCTGGTGACTGTTGGGGGTTTGCCTGCAGTGGTTACTTATTGCCAAGGAAAGGAGAAAAGGAACTTTGTGTGTACTTTATCATCCTCAGGGAGATCTCCAAGGGCTTGAAGCTGAGCTTGCCTCCTGTTCTGAAGTCTCAGGGACACAAAGACTTCACCACCAGCTTCCCCTGAATTTCCTTGCTGGGAATTCTACCTGCAGAGAGGTGCCTGCTGATGTTTTGGGCCCTCTAGAGACTGCGTGTCGCTGGGAGCTGGAAGCGCAATGCAACGAGGAAGAAGCGTGTCGCCGCCGCAGCAGTTGCCGTCGCATCGCCGAACAAGCGTGTCGCCACCGCAGCTGTTCACCGTCGCATCACCAACGAAGAGTGTGGCAGGGCCTGTCGTGGCTCAAGAGTCTACCGAGTTCGCCGCATGGCCGTCGGGCGTGCACGCATAGCATCCACATTGTCGCAAGGCATCAAAGACGCCACTTTGTCGCATCGCACCAGATCGTCGCATCGCATCGAGGCGCCATCTTGTCGCATCGTAACCAGATCGCAGTAAGAAACCGACGCATCACCTCCTCTCCGGTAAGGAACCGACGCATCACCTCCCCTGCACTGCAGTAAGGAACCAACGCATCACCTCCCCCGAAGCAAGGAACCGATGCATCACCTTCCCTGCGACCCTTTTGGTTTTTTTGCGTTACGCATCCAAGGTACTTTGAGAGTAAAGTGTTGCATTTACCATCTACATTGAACTAAGCTATTTCTACCATCTGAAAGTCATATTTTTGAATACTGTATTGTGAATTTTTGTCGTTTGGTCTTGTGTTAAGTCTAGATAAAGATTACTTATTTTTCTAAACTGGTGTGGTGTCCATTTGTAGTGTTTTCACTGTATTACTGTATGTGTTCACAAATGCTTTACACACTGCCTCTGAGATAAGCCTGCCTGCTCATGCGAAGCTACCAAGGGGGTGAGCAGGGGTTATTTTAGGAGTATAGCCCCCTTACCCTGACTAGAAGCAAGGGCCCCTACTTGGTCAAAGGTACCTACCTCTGCCAACTAGAGACCCCCATTTCTAACAAGACTCAAATAATTAGAGGGCCTGCTGAGGTTTCTGGCACTAGAACTGTAAGTGTGACTACTGGTCCTGCTATCGGGATAGATGGTGCATCCCAATAAACTGCTACACAAGTGCGTGCAAAATCCGTTTTAATAAGACAAGTGCGCATCCAGTGCTGGAATCGGAATACATTTACTGTGGGAACCCAAATATTGGGGGTCAGGATGCGGCAGCTGAAGGGGGGAGGGGAGAGTCATAAGAGGCAGACTCATAAAACCAATCGGGCAAGATCGCGCTGAAACAAGACACTGTACTCTTGTTATAAGGGCAACCGAATCACCGAATCGTGCTGTGAAACAAATGTGTGCCCATGAGGGCTGCCCAGACCTCTGAGGCTGTAACCTACACCAGCCTCCAGTTATATATATATATACACAAGCCCAGAACTGAGGATTGAAGAACAGGTACTCAGACACTAACTGTTGGTGAGCAGTCACAGTGCCAGTCTGACTGCTCCCAGCCCTGCACGGGCTCACTGCAGTCCTCCAGGAGCCGAGTCAATGACTCCTCGCAGGCTGAGCCGTGCACGTTGCATTACAAACTTACTCCTGGCTGCTGAGCTCAGTGCTGACAGACTACACAACAGCAGCCTGCCTATGAGGCTCCACACTTCGCCGGCAGTGGTCCAGGCCAGGCACAGTGAGACTGACTCAGTCACCAACTTCAAATCTGCCGCAAAGCCCACTTACGCGTCGGCAGGCTAGCCAGTGGGTGAGTAGGTGACACAGAGAGCGAGTCTGTTCTCTCCTGTCCGTCTCTCTTGGCAACAGCCTTTGACCATTTTCAAGAGTGACACACTCTCTAAAGTGATATCACATCAACGTGAATCTGAATCGTTGCTGCAGCAGTGAATAATGATACTCTGTAGCCTCTCAGCCTGCCTGAGTTGCCCGCCACCAAAGCCTACCACAAGCAGCGCAGCCCGCGTGCTACAGCCTGCCAGTTTTCTGACAGTGTACCTAACAGTGCTCCGGCTTGACAGCTGAGGTGCTATAAATGTGTGACTTTGCATTTCAGTACAGTGATGCGCACCACCCCACTTAAATGCGTTAGTCTAACGCCTGATGCGTGGCACTTGGCAGGGCTGCATATCCATGTCTGTATTACATTTCTTTTTTTAAACAACAGCCAAAAATTGGACTTCTTGCTAATGCATCCAACACACTACCTAATTTTATTCACCTACATGCTGACAGCATCCAATCAAATATATGTTTTTCAAAAAAAGGAAAACACCTCCATTTAAACTGCTATGCATTTGCAAAACTGCCTCATTCAGCTCCAGCCTTCTCCTGACTGCTATTGCTCCTTCACTTCAAAATGCTATGCTTAAAGTGTGCATTGTTGCTCACAGCAATGTCTATTGGGCTAGAGAGGCTGCAAAAAAGAGAGGTATTGAAAGGGACTTGGAGATTACTTGGTTTGGGCAGGAAGGAATAAAGTGTCATCAGTTGCTACCTTTTCTTAAAAGCGTTGTGGATTTTTCAGCCCCTAACCTCATGATTGTGCACTGTGGTGGCAAAGACCTAGGCACATTGACAGGGGTAGGACTGAAAATCCTAATGAAGGATACCTTTACCGAATTGATGATGCTTTTCCCTCACACTATCTTGGTGTAAACTAACATATGGTGAAGACACAAATGAAAGTGGTCTAATCAATTCTGTCCACACATTGACAAATACAGGAAACATGTTAATGAAACTGTTTATGTATTCCTCAAAGACTATTACATGGGCTCAATCTATAACAACAACCTTTGTTTTGACATGCATGGAATTTACAGAAATGATGGAGTACACTTTACAGACAAAGGCAACAGGGTGTTTCTAAGTAACCTGAAACTCTGCATCCGGTCTTATGTGTAGCTGTCATATACACACAATCAACACAAAGGCTCTTTTCAGAGCCACCCTAGTGCCCGAAATATTGTGATTTTTTTTTATAAAGATCTTTTGGTTTTAGTTTTTGAGAATCTTCATGACAACGTCGCGATGGTCGCGAATACATTGCGAAATCGCAAAACAAAAACAGACATTCAGCGTCCACCAACACATGCAAAAATAATAACTAAAAAAAATCTATTCTAAGCATTGCACTACGCATATTACTATATACATGGTTCTTTAAAAAACGTATTTAAAGTTATGTTTTTGTAGTAAGTTTCTTTCAAAACCATCTTTAAAACCTATTTTCCGTGGTTAATCAGGGCGTCATGACAACGTCATTAACCATGACGATCGTGCCTTTTCCATAAAGTGTAAGACACATATATGCACACATATCAGTATTTTACACACTAGGGGTTTATTACTGTATTGTCTAAAGTCATGTTTTTCTAGTGAGTTTCTATAAAAACCATCTCTAAACCAATTTTCCATTTTAGCGATGACGCCGAGAGTCGCAAGAATGCTGGTGACGATTGTGCCTTTTTCACAGACTGAAAAACACATATATGCACACATATTATAGTATTTTTGCCACTAGGACTTTATTACTGTACAGTTCAAACTCCTGTTTTTCTAGTGAATTTCTATAAAACACATCTTTAAAATCTATTTTCAATTTTCGTGGTGACGCAGGAGTCGCAATGACGTCGGTACATGCGATGATCGCGGATATTTCACAAAAACGCAAAGCAAAAGCAGAAATTCAATAGCCACCACCACATTAAAAGATTTTAACTATATAATTGATTCTAACCATCACACTAGATAAATCACTATCTAAATAACTCTATAAAAACATTTATCAGTCTCACAATATCTCTATAACCGTGTGTATTATTGATTCACTGGTTTATGTGAGTCTCTGAGTGGGTCTTTTGAGTGGGTATATAAGTCTGGGAGTGGGTATTTAAGTAGACTCATGAGTCTTTGAGTGTGTCTGGGAGTGGATACAAGAGTGTTTGAGTGGGTATGTGAGTGGGGGTATAAGTGCCTGAGTGGGAATGTAAATGGGTATATAAGTGTCTGCGTGAGTACATGAGTGTATGACTGGATCTATGACTGGGTGCTTAAGTGTCTGAGTGGGTCTGTGAGTGGGTGTATGAGTCTTTGAGTAGGTATGTCAGTGGGTGCATAAAAGTCTGTAAGTGGGTGTGTCAATGGGTACATGAGTGTTTCAGTAGGTCTGTGAATGACTGTAATAGTCTCTGAGTGTGTCTGTGACTGATTGCAAAAGTCTCTGAGTGAGTATGTGAGTGGGTGCATCAGTGTCTGACTGGGTATACGAGTGAGTACATGAGTTTCTGTATGTATATACGAGTGGGTGCATGAGTCTCTGAGTGGTATGTAAGGGGGCACATGAGTCTCTGAGTGAGTCTCTCACTGTGTGTATAAGTCTTTAAGTGGGTATATGAGTAGGCACATGAGTCTCTTACTAAGTCTATGAGTGGGTGCAACAGTGTCTGAGTGGGTATGCAACTGGGTGTATGAGTGTCTGGGTTAGTATGTGAGCGAATGTATGAGTCTAAGTGGGTATGTGAGTGGGCATGGCTTTTTGAGTAGGTCTGCAAGTAGGTGTATGAGTCTCTGAGTGCATATGTGAGAAGGTAGATAAGTTTCTCAATGAGTCTCTGACTGGGTGCAAAAGTGTCTGAGTGGGTATGTGAGTGGGTGTATGAGTGTCTGAGTTGGAATGTGAATGGGAGTATGGCTGTCTGAGTGGGTATGAGAGTGAATATAACAGTTTGTGACAGGATCTATGAGTGGGTGCATAAGTGTTTGAGTGGGTCTGTGAGTGGGTGTATGAGTCTTTCACTGGGTCTCTGACTGGGTGTATAACTCTCAGAGTAAGTCTCTCAGTGGGTGCATGAGTGCCTGAATGGGTCTGTGACTAGGAGCATAAGTCTCTGAGTGGGTATGTGAGTGGATGCATGACTCTCTTAGTGGGTATACAACTGATTGCATGAGTTTTTTTGTGTGGGTTAGCGGGTCGGTGCATGATTCTTTGAGTGGATATGTGAGTGGGCGCATGTCTCTGAGTGGGTCTGTGAATGGCTGTATGAGTCCTTCAGTGGGCATATAAATGGGTGCATAAGTCTCTAAGTGGGTATGAGTGGGCTCATGAGTCTTTGAGTGAGTTTGTAAGTGGGTGTATAAGGCTCTGACTGTGTATGTGAATGGGTCTTTGAGTGTCTGAGTCGGGATGTATGAGTGTCTGAGTGGATATGTAAGTAGAAACATAAGTCTGTGACTGTGACCAGCGAGAGTGTGTATACAGATATAGATAATTTTTGTTTTATATTTCCACCAATATCCGCGAAGAAGTTGCAATAGTTGCGATATCCCTGCAACGGTTCACGGGGGCCACGATGGCGGTCGCGTCGTCATCCAGAATATATTGTGCATGATTAAAAAAAAAACAATTTTGGACACAACTTGTGTCACTAACATCACGGAACTGCTCTGGACTGACCACCACTGCATCCATTTCTCCTTTAGAAAACCCACCGCACACAAGCACGCGCACTGCCTCCCACGCAGAATCTGGAACAAAGTCTCAAAGGGACACCTAATCCTCTGCCATCACCTGCACTCCACCCCCAACTATGACAGGCCCAACACCACGGCAAGCAACCTCCACCAGTGGATCACCAACTGCGCCAACACACTCGCCCCCCTCCAGAAGACAACATGACAACACACAAGAAAGCACACTGGTTCACCACAGCACTCCAAGAATCCAAGCCCTCCTGCTGTCGTCTGGAAAAGACGTGGCGAAACAACAAAACTCCAGAAACACACATGGCCTACAAAAGAGCCATCACGGCACACCACCAACTCATCAAATCCACAAATATGAACTTCCTCCAAGACAGAATCCTCTCCTACGCCCACAACTCCAAGGAACTCTTCTCCATTATATAGGAATTTGCCAAACCCAACAGTGAAACAACAGACGTCCCTTCCTCCCAAGACCTCTGCAACAGACTCAGCGACTTCTTTGACCTCAAGATAAAGACGATCTATGACAACTTTGATGACCAAGACCTCTGCACAGCCTCAACCCCTACCCCCAGCAACGGCAAACAACAGACCCTACTTACTTGGACCCCACTCACGACAGAAAACACCCTAAAGACCATGAAGAGCATCCACTCCTGAACACCTTCAGACCCCTGCCCACCACACATCTTCCACAGGGCTGCCACAGCCATCGCAAACCATCAACTGCTCCCTCGAGACCGCCACATTCCTGGACAACTGGAAGCGAGCCGAAGTCAACCCCCTTTTTAAGAAACCCTCCGCACACCTGACGGACCTCAAGAATTTCAGGCCCATCTCGCTGCTTCCTTTCTCAGCCAAGGTCATCAAAAAGACCGTCAACACCCAGCTAGCATACTTCATCGAAGCCAACAACATCCTAGACACCTCCCAATCTGGATCCCGCAGCACCGAGACCACCCTCCTCACCGCCACAGACGACATCCGCGCCCTCCTCGACCAAGGCCAAATGGCAGCCCTCATCCTCCTGGACCTATCAGCAGCCTTCGACACCATCTCCCACTGCACACTAGCCACCAGACTCCACAATGCTGGCATCCAAAGAAAGGCCCAAGACTGGATGCGCTCATTCCTCACTGGCAGAACACAGAGAATAAGACTCCTGCACTTCTACTCAGAACTGACAGAGACCAGATGCGGAGTACCCCCAGGATCCTCCCTCAGCCCTACCCTCTTCAAAGTCTACATGGCCCCCCTCGCAACCATTGTCAGAAACCATGGGCTCAACATCGTCTCCTGAGCCAATGACACCCAAATCATACTCTCCCTCACCAAAGAACCCGACATCACCGGGCACAACTTCCAAGATGGGATGAAATCTGTGGCAACCTGGATGAAGAACGGCTGCCTGAAACTCAACTCAGAGAAAACAGAAGTCCTCATCCTCAGCTCTACGCCCTCCACATGCATGACACTTGGTGCCCCCTGCCCTCGGAAACCCACCCACCCGGACAGACCATGCACGAAATCTTGGCATCATACTAGACTCATCGCTCACTATGAATCGCCAGGTCAACGCTGTCTCCTCCGCATGCTTCAACACCCACCGCATACTACGTAAAACATTCAAATGGATACCAACTGACCCCAGGAAAACAGTCACTCACGCCCTCATCACCAGCAGAGTGGACTACGGCATCGCCCTCTATGCCGGAATCAACAAAAAACTCCTCCACAAACTCCAGACCGTCCAGAACTCCGCAGCCAGACTAATCCTCGATATCCCATGGCACAACGACATCACCCAACACCTCCGCGAACTCCACTGGCTCCCGTCGAAAGAAGAATAACTTTCAAGTTGCTCACGCACGCCTACAAGGCCCTCCACAACATCGGACCTCAATATACCTCAACAACGGCCTCTCCTTCCAAGCCCCCGCTCAGCCGCCCTCTCTCTAGCCACTGTCCCATGCTTCTACAGGAACAGAGCGGGGGAAGGTCCTTCTAATACCTCACAGCCAAGACCTGGAACACTCCCCCTTTACCTTCGGCGAAGCCTGACACTGCACCAATCCAGGAAAGACCTCAAGGCCTGGCACTTCGAATGACCTCAACAGAGCCACACAACCCCACCCCCCTTCAGCACCTTGAGACCCTTACCGGTGACTAGTGCGCTTTTCAAACCCCTGATTGATTGAACACCCACATTTCTAAAATGTAAGGTCAGAGTACCTCCACCCTTATGTTACCTTTCACAGACATTTTCAGCCCCGGGAACAAGGCCCGGGAAAAGGGCAGCTGCAACTTTCTGTTCAGGTTGCGTCTAGCCAATCACAGCATTCCCGTTGGTGCGCGCATTCGCAATTAATTGCAAAATCGTCCTGAAATTTCCATAGCCAGAGCGATCACTAAAATGTTCTTCTTAAATTTATCAACAACTGGTGAACGGATTTGCACCAAATAACAAAAAGAACAATCTGCGTTACAACACCTACCTTTCTGCCAAATTTGGTGTAATTCCATTCAGTGGTTAAGGCTGTAGTCGTGTTGACAGGTTCCTATGTGTTAGGATCGCATTCTTGTAGTACGCTGTCAGGTACATGACGATATGGCATCAGAGTAAAAAATACGTTTCCCAGCATGCCCACATTACTTCCGGGTTCGTAGGTGAAGTACTTCTGTCCTGTGCGGGAACTTGATGGCTACCGGTGAGGCCGGCTGTTGCAGAATATTCAGTGTCAGATGGAAGAAGACGGTCGAGTGCGGAGCATCTACTTTGGGTTCAGTAAGTGTGCCCCGAGCACCAACATTTCTTGGATCTGCTGTTCGTTGAGTGTTGGATTTTGGTTCGTACAGGTGAAAGTACCTGCTGAACATATTTGCTATTCTCTCTCCCTTTCCTCCTTTGGAAGCCAGTGAGGATTGCATCTGAGGTTTTCAGGGTAACTGACTAGATCATGTTTATGAAGTGTTGCCAGTAATTTGTGGGAGTAAAACAGATTGACAATTGGCAGTGAGGTACTGCCAAGCATTTAACTAAGAATACTGGAGCAAGAATGATCATTCTATATAATTTGGGTTTACCGAAATTGCCCTTATTTTTTGAGTATTCCACAATCGTGTGGATTCTGTTTATGTATTCCGATGTGACAAATTCTGTCCTGACTTGAGTTAAAGCATCAAAATACATTACATATGTTTTCTATGTGTTTCATGCCTAGTTGCTAAGAGGGATCTTCTAAGGATTGATGTTCTAGTCCCTGTGAGGAAAGTACAGGCAAAAGATTGGGTATGTAAAGAAGGATACTAAGAACTGTTTAAAGCCTTGGTATAAATGCTTGTGGTTAATATCCTGTCTCTCATTATTCAGATGTATTGATGCAAAGTATTTCTACTGAATTGGAACAGAGGATGTTCCCAGCCTTTTCCAGTGAATACAGTGACGCCTGGAAAAGTGGCTCCTGTTATTTTCTTTTACAGGTATATGAGAAATATAGGAGGTGTAGGATATAATAATAATCAGTTGCAGAAGAGTAGTAAGAAAGTAATTGCATGTTCTTTTGGCTTTCAGATCTCCCTCGCCGCAGTTCCCTTCCTATCCTTCCCTCGCTTAATCATATCAAGATTCTGAGCTATTACAGCCTACAGAATTGAGACGATCAAGAGGTGGACCCAATTGTGCATCATTCCAATCCCGAGGTACAGGACTACAGATGACAGAATAATCTGCCCACGTTTTATCTACCTCCTGGTTGGGTCGATGACAAGATGGCCACGCTAGATGACGTATTAGCAGCATTAACTATAGTTCAGACAGAGTTAGCCGCTTCCAGAGCTGAGACAGCCACTTTACAGGAAAGAGTAGAGAGAATGCACAGAAATCCTTTTGATATTACAGGGAATAGGACTGACAGGGGTTTCTCCTGGTCAGGGGGTGCCACTGCATGTCCTTCTACACCCATGACAGTAGAAATCCCTACTCCCGTTCCTTTGGCTGTACCCTTATGTTTTCATGGGGGTGATAGTAAGGTACAGGTCTTTCTCACACAAATATTGCTTCATTTTACATGTCGTCTCAAAGTGTTTAACACTAACCAAGCTAGGGTAGCATTTTTGATTTCTTACTTGGCGAGAGATGCGGCTCAATGGGCTGTTCCTATGGTGAAAAGAGATGCCCCTCATTTATATGATTGGGAAGGTTTCAAAGATGTATTTGAACAGATGTTTGATGGCAGAGCACAATCTTTCTCGGTTGATAGAGAGTTGTTAGATCTAAAGCAAAGTAACAAAGAGTTAATGGTGTATGTGAACACTTTTCAACGGTTAGTGGCAGAAACTAATTGGCCGGAAGAGAAACAGGCAGCTCTATTTCATCACAGACTCAAGGACGAGTTAAAAGATGTGATTGCACAAATAGATCCTCAACCTAAGACATGTATAGATCTCATTAATCTTGCTATGAGATTGGATTATCGATTAAGTGAACGCAAAGGGGAACGACGGAAATACGATTGCCCTCCACCACGATTCGAGAAACCTCGTACTTCCTTTGGAGTATCAGGATCAGGGGCAGAACCTATGGAGATAGGAACTGTAAGAGCATCTTTAACACCAGAGGAGAGGGACCAAAGAAGGAAACAGGGCTTATGCATGTACTGTGGCAAGAAAGGGCATTTTGTGAAAGAATGCCTGTCCAAACCAAAAGACAAGGAGAATAGATATGGGAAGGTGACTAACATCTCGACTAAGAAATCGGAAAACTAAGTAGCCCTGGGATTGACGAAGGTAATGCCAAGGGCGGTGTCGAAATTCCTACTGTAAATGGAAAGAAAGATCATTTTAATATCGACATCCAGTTAGTTATTAACACCATTCATCACAATGTGAAAGCCTTGATAGACTCAGGGGCTACTGGAATATTCATTGATGTAGATTTAGTTTGTAGGTTGGGCATACCTCAAGTCGCCAAGAAAAGGCCAGAAATAGTGTTGACTTTGGATGGGAGAGACTTAACTTCTGGTCCCATCCGTTTTCAAACTTCAGACATCGAAGTTCTATGTCAAGGGAATCATAAAGAAATAATCTCTTTTAACATTATCAAAGCCCCTCAGTATGGTGTAATTTTGGGGTTACCTTGGTTAATGACTCACAATCCTACCATCGATTGGGCAACAAGGAGTGTACTATTTGATTCACCTTATTGTGAATTGACGTGTCATTCTCCATCGATAAGTCCTGTACAGTATCTGGCCATGGGGCATTCTATAGCTACAGCAGCAGATAAAGACATCGAACTTCCTGATATATATATGGAATACATGGATGTGTTTAGCGAAAAACAATCTGAAGTCCTACCGCCACACAGACAGTACGATTGCCAAATAGATCTGATAACTGGAGCTGTTGTTCCCTGTGGGAGGGTTTACGCTTTATCTGAGCTTGAAAATGAACACTTACGTGAATATTTAGAGAAATATCAAAACAACAGGTTCATTCGTCCTTCCAAATCCCCACTATCTCCACTATTTTTCATCCCCAAAGCTAATGGAGAGTTGAGGACTTGTATTGACTTTCGGGCACTAAACAAAGTAACAGTAAAGAACTGATATCCTCTTCCTTTGATTTCAGTGTTATTAGCTCAAGTGAAAAAGGCTGTGATCTTCACCAAATTAAATCTGAAGGGAGCATATCATTTAGTGTGAATGAGACAGGGGGATGAGTGGAAGACGGCCTTTTGCACCAGATATGGGTTGTTCGAGTATCTGGTCATGCCCTTCGGGCTCTGCAATGCTCCTGCGGCATTCCAATATTTCCTTAACGATGTATTGAGAGAATATCTGGATGTATTCGCCATAATATACATTGATGACATCCTGGTGTATTCATCAGAACATAATGTGCACGGTCAGCATGTGGGGATGGTATTAACGGCCCTGAGAGAGAATCATCTCTTTTGTAAACTCAGTAAATGTGAGTTTCATGTGGACAAGGTGGAATTTCTGGTGGTGATGTTGTCAGCTCAAGGACAAGAGATGGCGGAAAGGAAAATTCTGGCAGTACAGA
This sequence comes from Calotriton arnoldi, assembly GCA_963921515.1. Taxonomy (NCBI): domain Eukaryota; kingdom Metazoa; phylum Chordata; class Amphibia; order Caudata; family Salamandridae; genus Calotriton; species Calotriton arnoldi. The sequence continues at coordinate 255,639 of CAWUFW010014318.1, read as the reverse complement.
ATTGGCCCATTCCTGCCAACGATTGCGATGTGCAAAGTTTTTGGGCTTCGTGAATTTTTATCGCAGGTTTATCAATCAGTTTTCGGATATGGAAGCTCCCATTACAAAATTGTTAAGAAAAAGAATCCAGTTCAGTTGGACAGACGAAGCTAGTCACGCATTCAATAAACTGAAAGAAGCCTTTACATCTGCTCCCATTCTATCTAGCTCATCCTGATCCTGAAAAAACATATCTGGTGGAAGCGGATGCTTCTGAAGTGGCTATAGGAGCTGTTTTATCCCAATGTAATACTGTAAATGGTTTATTACATCCTATAGCGTACATGTCCCGGAAACTAAATGAGGCTGAGATAAACTGTACTATAGCTGAAAAGGAATTACTGGCTGATAGAGATGCTTTTAAAGAATGGCACCATTACCTCATGGGAGCTAAACAACCACGGTGTACACTGATCATAGGAATTTACAATTCATGAAATCAGCTTGTCTTTTGTCACCCAGACAATTGAGGTGGATGTTGTTCTTTGAAGTGTTCCATTTCATACTCAATTACAGGCCAGAGAGTGAGAATATAAAGGCAGATGCCCTCACAAGACAGGAATCAAGGCAAACACCTCAAGAGACACCAGCACATTCTATTATAAATCCCAAACAAGTCATTTGTACATTACAACCCGATCTATTCTTAGACAAAGTTTTTCGAGCCATAAGGGTTCCTAAATGGAAAGCATGGTTATTGAACCACAAAGATTGGAAGGTAAGAGATGGATTACCAATCCGAGGAACACAGTTACTAATACCTACAATTGAATTACAGAAAGAACTGTTGCAATGGTGTCATTCGGCGCCGATTGCCAGACATAATGGAGCCGAGAAGACAAAAGAGAGAGTACTAAGACAGTTTTGCTGGCTGTCTCTGACACAAGATATTCAGGACACGATTCGTAAGTGCAAAGTATGTATGCAGGTGAAATCAGATAGGGGAAAACCTTATGGGATATTACATCCTTTACCTACTACTGAGGTTCCTTGGGAACATATCTCCTTAGACTTCATTGTTGGGTTAGCTAGAGCCCAAGGGTGTATAACTATTCTAGTAGTGGTGGATAGTTTAACAAAGATGGGTCACTTCCTTGCATGCGCTAATACACCCACATCAGGACTAGTAGCTTAGTTGTTGCTCAAACACATTGTGAGATTACATGGGCTTCCGAAAGTGATTATCTCTGATCGAGTGACACAATTCACGCACAGTTTTGGAGGGTTTGTTGGTCTGCAATACAAATCTCACCCGCCATGTCCACGAGTTTTCATCCTCAGACCGATGGGCAAACAGAACATCTAAATCAAACCTTGAAACAATATCTGAAATGCTATGTGATCAGAAACACTGAGGCTTGGGTGGAATGGCTTTGGATTGCGGAAGTGGCTTATAACAGCGCTCAGCATAGTACTACTAAAATAGCTCTCTATTTCAGTACTTATGGGTTTCATCCCCGATTTTTTCCTCTGATACATCCTGGAACAGGACAAAAAATGCCTGCAGTAGAAACACGGGTTAAACACATCCAAGAACTCGTGAAGATCACACATCAGAACATAAAAGAAGCTAAAAACAAGTACAAAAAATACGCTGTTACACATAGACGAAAATAACCTCACTATAAGATAGGGGATGGGGTTTGGTTATCCACAAAAAACATTCATTTTCGAAAGTATAGTGTGTTTAACCCTCGGTACATAGGACCTTACAAAATCATCAAGATTGTGAATCCAGTAACTGAAAAACTAGCACTACCCAAACATATGAAAATCCACCCTGTATTCCATGTTTCTTTGGTTAAACCTTCTTACACTTCAATTAAAAGGTTAACCTCTCCAGTGTGGGTAGATCATGAACCCGAATATGAGGTGCAGGCGATTGTTAATTCCAAGAAGAGAGGTAGCAAATTATGGTATCTTGTAGCATGGAAAGGTTATGGACCAGAAGAGAATTTGTGGGAACCTGCTACAGGTGTGCATGCTCCAAGGCTGGTGAAAAGTTTGCACAAAAAGAACCCCACTTAACCAAAACCCTGACAGTGTTCCTTTTAGGGGGGATGTACTGTTACGATTGCATTCTTGTAGTACGCTGTCAGGTACATGATGATATGGCATCAGAGTAAAAACTAAATTTCCCAGCATGCTCACATTACTTCCGGGTTCGGAGGTGAAGTACTTCCGGCCTGGGCTGGAACTTGATGGATGCCGGTGAGGCCGGCTGTTGCAGATTATTTAGTGTCGGATGGAAGAAGACGGTCGAGTGCAGAGCGTCTACTTTGGGTTCGGTAAGGGTGCCCCGGGCACCAACATTTCCTGGATCTGCTGTTCGTTGAGTGCTGGATTTTGGTTTGTACGGGTGAAGGAACCCACCGAACATATTTGCTATTCTCTCTCCTTTTCCTCCTTTGGAAGCCAGTGAGGATTGCATCTGAGGTTTTCAGGGTAACTGACTAGATCATGTTTATGAAGTGTTGCCAGAAGTTTGTGGGAGTAAAACAGATTGACAATTGGTAGTGAGGTACTGCCAAGCATTTAACTAAGAAGACTGCAGCAAGAATAATCGTTCTATATAATTTGGGTTTACCGGAATTGCCCTTATTTTTTGAGTATTCCACAATCGTGTGGATTCTGGTTATGGATTCCGACGTGACAAATTCGGTCCTGACTTGAGTTAAAGCCTCAAAATACATTACATATGTTTTCCATGTGTTTCATGCCTAGTTGCTAAAAGGGATCTTCTAAGGATTGATGTGCTGGTCCCTGTGATGAAAGTACAGGCAAAAGACTGGGTATGTAAAGAAGGATACTAAGAACTGTTTAAAGCCTTGGTATAAACGCTTGTTGTTAATATCCTGTCTCTCATTATTCAGATGTACTGATGCAAAGTATTTCTACTGAATTGGAACAAATTGTGTTCCCAGCCTTTTCCAGTGAATACAGTGACTCCTGGAAAAGTGGTTCCTGTTATTTTCTTTTACAGGTATATAAGAAATATAGGAGGTGTAGGATATAATATTCATAAGCCACAGAAGAGTAGTAAGAAAGTAATTGCATGTTCTTTTGGTTTTCAGATCTCCCTCCCCGCAGTTCCCTTCCTATCCTTCCCTCGCTTGATCATATCAAGATTCTGAGCTAATACAGCCTACAGAATTGAGACGATCAAGAGGTGGACACAATTGTGCATCACTCCTATCCCGAGGTACAGGACTACAGAGGACACTATGGGAATTAAAATTGCAAGTGCACCCTTTTTTCAACCCCATATATCTCAGCCCCCACTTCACAAATCCCCCCAAAACTTTCCATATGCAACATGAATCACCAAAGCACTTTTTCTGGAAAAATTCGGGAAGATTCATCAAACAGGGCCAAAGTTATAGACAAGCTTTTCCTATGGAAACATGGTCCTAACTATAACTACCTACTGGTGACTGCCAGTAGGTTAGATATATATATATTTAATCTTGTATTTATTTATCTATATGTATAAGTATATAGGGTTATACATATTTGTTTGCAATAATGCCTTGTGTCAAGCGGATTAACCACATTATGTTTGAATATGAATTACAAAACGTTATAAAATTTGTACTATCGCAACAAATGCATCACAACTACACAGTCTGTCTTCTATGGTGATCATATGAACTCCTGTCAGGTGACATGTTGACACAATGGATTCAAAACACATGATTTGCTGCGCTCCCTCATGTGATCAAGGTCACGTGCAGTGACCAAAACGCGTAATTGCGGGTTGGAGCGAGTGAAATAAAGGAGATTTTTGCACAATTACTGGAGTCCGAACCCATTTATCCATTTCAAGTGGATTTGGTTGGGAAACGTCTCGGCATTGCAATCACGGAAGCAGGCTGCTTCCGGGTACTATGGACACCCTCCCTGTTTGAGGTCGAGCGGCGCACAGCCTAATCAAAACAGTACACTCTGACAAAGAGACGGCCGCAGCAACCCCCTGTTACCAGCTAAAGAACTACAAACTGTGTGGAGCGGCGGTGGGAGGCAAGTCGGAGGACTCGTTCAACACGGCAGAGCCAGCGGTGAGTAAAATTAGCGTATTACAGGTGGGGAGGTGTGCAAAGGAAACTAAACCACGTAGGGGTTAAAATCATCATCCCCTGGTGGGCTCGAGTATTTTCCAACATGTCGGAAGAAGCGCTGCGAGAGAGAGAGGCAGCAGCGGAGGAGCTCTTTGGCAATATGCCAAAAACAATGGAAGACAATACTAGAGGCAGACCATCGTTTGCCAATAAAGATAATGACAGCAAAATCTTATTGAAGAATTTAGAGAAAAAAATGCGCACAGAAATTACAAAGTGGTGGGAGCAATAGTCCTTTCAGAAATATGAGGAAGCAGGGAGAGTGCCTAGAGGACTTATGATCATGCTCGCACCAAGCTTTGATAATCCAAATCCCAAAATGCTAACTGAGTGGGGAGAAAGCAATCTAGACGCATCTATGAGATTGGTGAAAATTCTAATAAAGTATGCACAAATTGACCGAGATGAATTGATCAAGGAAATAGACAAATTAAATGGTGATCTGGATAAATGTGAAAATCAAGAAAATATCACAAAGATGAGAAATTAAATTAGAGCACGACTAAAGAAACACGAAGATACCATCAAAATAAGGAAGGCTTTCAAACTTAATCAGGATAAAATTGATACAAAACAGGCCAGATATTTACATTCGCACGAAAATTTAATAATGTGAAACGCCAACAATTTGTGAAGGCAAACCCAGCAGGTCTCAACGTCCATAAAACAGTCATGAGAGAAACAAATGAATCAGCTTCCACCTCAGACCTGAGCTCCTTAACAAGTGAGACGGAATCAGAGGATGGAGGAACGGTGACAACTAATGCAAGCATGGATAAGGGGAGACTTACGCTGGCGGAAGAGCTGGATTTTTTAAGTCTGGACAGGAGACAAAACCTAAGGCCGCGGAATCCTCCAAGGACACAAGAAAAAGGAGAAACAAAAGGAGAAGAGAAAGGAGGAAATGTAGGAAAAACAAAAAACAAAAGGCAACAATGGAGGCAAAAATAATGGAGAATGACAATACGGTCATTAACCTGTCAGAAGTCACGCTCAATAAAGCAGAAATCCAAATTCTATCGTTAGGATTATCATTTTGTCCCGAAAGCAACTTCAATTATGGACAAACAAGAGTGGACAACTTCAAATTTATCAGAAAATTAAAACTCAGGAAGTATTTTACAATTAAAGAAGGTCTCCAACAGAAAAAATGAGGGACAACCAAATAAGGATACCCAGAGAGAAAACCTACAGGGATCTGATCAAATATTTTGCTAACTATGTACGAATTGGCCAGTGCAACAAATGAAATAGAAACAGATGCTGATGATAACTCTACACAAGCAAGGCTACAAGATTTAGGAGTCAATACAGCAGTAATTGTGAGTAGTCCATTCAATAATGCATCCATCGGGATGTGCATCCCGGCTTACTATTCATTCGTGATACTATTGGAACTTCCATGTAACTGTAGTGTTAACTTGTGCATTTCTGTACTTAACTCAGTGACTGCTGCTTATGTTGCCAAATAGGTGCCTTTAACTTGCTATGTACAGAGCAGTCAGAACGTCAGTATGAGGTGCTAAATACACACCCCAGCTAAATGTACTATATATTGCGTACTCTCATGTGTCAAGATGCCAATGATTCTACTTTTTATGTTTACCATGTCTGATGATTGCTGCTATGAATTGTTTTTGTGATTTACTTGTTTTAAAAATAATAAAAAATAAACTTTAAAAAAAAAAAAAAAAAGTAGTCCATTTAAACCAAAAACGACTTTCTTACCAATGATGCCAAGAGACGCCATAGATATATTCCATGACCATGTCATTGATGATTTGAAAAGACTGTATACTAAAAATAGAAGACTGGGCACAAAATGGAAATACCGACAGCAACAGTATGATAGGTTAATGAAAAAAGTGAGAGAAAACGACGACATTGTAATAAATAAATCTGACAAAGGAGGGAATATTGTTATATGGCCCAAGGAGCAATATACAGCAGAAGCCTACAGACAATTGGACGATAAATTATGTTATGAAAGTACATGCAGTAGAAAGTACAATACCACGAAGGAACAACTTAAAAAAGACTTATCACAATGGAAAAGAGAGGGCTTAATCACAAAAGAAGAATTTGACTTCCTGCATAAAGAACATCCAGTACTCCCAATCATGTATCTTATACCAAAAATCCATAAAGAGACACTACCAGTACCAGGAAGACCAATTATTTCTGCAAGAAGCAGCGTGTCTGAAAACATATCGCAATATGTGGATTTTTATTTGCAGGAATTTGTTCAAAAACTGCCATCATACATCAAAGATACGGGCGATTTTATCAAGAAGCTACAGGACATAACATTGAGTGATGAATACATCTTGATGACGCTTGTCATTACTTCGCTCTATACGAGCATAGATCATCCAGTGGGCTCAATGCAGTACAGAATTTCCTAAATACTCGTTAAATAGGATTGTTAAAACATAATAAGATGTTGTTAGAATTAATAACATGGTGTTTATACAACAACTTTTTTCTATTTGGAAAAGAAATGTTTAGACAGGTAAGAGGAGTGTCGAGGGGGGCCTGCTTCTCCCCCAGTTATGCATGATTGCATGTAGGCTGGTGGGAGGAGCAGGTCCTCAGAAGGGAACACTGTGATTTGGTGGAGAGGCATGGTGTACAATAGATGAGATTCATTGACAATATTTTTGTAGTTTGGCATGGAAATGTAGATAGCGCAAAGCGTTTTGTAAAAACAATCAATGCAAATGAATTCAATTTAGAATTCACTGCCTACATTGATGAATATTCTGTGGATTTTTTAGATGTAACAGTACACAAAGCACATCACAAACTGGAAACAACATTACATCGCAAAATCACTGCAGGAAACTCAACACTTCATGCGAAAAGTTTCCACCCAAAGCATCTCATTAATAGTATACCTTACGGTGAACTATTAAGATTATGGAGAATATGCAGCACAGAAGCTGAGTTAGCAAAATGCCAACATGAAATGGTCACTAGATTTTCACAGAGAGGTTATAGTCAAACCACACTCAATCAGGCTATAACCAAAGTCAATGCAAATCTAAGTGGGAATGTGCAGACGAGGAGGATAAACATGAAAAAGACAACCCCAACCCAATCAAGCGCCACACAGAATGAGATAAATTTTGAAGACTCAACTGTCAGGCTAATAACTAACTATAGCCGGCAGGAAAACAAAATCAGAAGCATCATCAACAGGAACTGGTCAATAGTATTAACTGATACAATTATGGCACAGAAAAGTCTGAAAAAGCCCACATTAACATTCAGGCGGGCTTTATCTATGGAGTCAACTTCGGTTAAAAATAGTCCACAGATCAACCCCAGTACGTGGTGGCTAAAACCAAAAAATGGCTTTTTTAAATGTACATCATGCAGGGCATGTACATTTGGGGTGAATACTACAGAATACACTACCCCATTTAGTACAGAACCCACACTATTGAAAGATAATTACAACTGCTGCACAGAATATGCAATCTATGTGCTGACATGCACCTGCGGCTTGCGCTATGTAGGTAGCACTAAGCTGCAGGTGCATGTAAGAATACTCCAGCACTTAAGAGCAATAGTTCATTCTGACCAGACATACCCAGTGGCTAGGCACTTTAAAGCTGTACACCAAAATGATCTCAAATGCTTAACCTACTACGTAATTGGGTCCATACCACCTCTGAGGCGAGGTGGTAACAGAGAAAAACTACTTAGAAGATTAGAATCCAGAATGATTTTAGAACTGGACTGCAAGTCGCCTTTTGGGTTAAACAATAGTAAAGAATTACATCATTTTTTGTGAATTTCATGTGATAAAATGTATAGATTTGTGTGGTAGTCTTGGGATGGATTTTGTGAGGTTTTTATGAAATTTTTAGGACATTTTTATGAAATTTTATGGAAGTTTTATGGAGGTTTTATGGAATTCATTTTAGATTCTGTGGATATTCCAGACATATACACTCTAGGAATACACTGCGATACAACATGATCAATTAAACATGACAAATTAACATGGTATAGGATTATACCATTTACTTCTCTAACGGTCAAAAGATTTGGAAAAACAAAAAGGAAAAAAGGAATAGAGAGAGGAAAAATAGAACTAAGTTATTGTTCTTTATTTTGCTATAGTTTCCAGTAAGGAAAATGAGGAATTTTGATGGTCTTGCGTAAAGCAATTTCTGTACATATAGCTGTTTAGCCTCTGTATTCAACATCTAGCTGTAACATAATGTTTTTTATCCATCTTTTAAACAGTTGTTTAACTGTCTTTTAACAAATTTATAGGAGAAAATAAGCACTTTAAAAATGTAGGCACTAAGCACTTTGGGTAGCACTAAGCACTTTATGAAGGTATTGACAAGTTTTTGTCAATAGAATGATAGCACTTTGCGATACAAAATACAACATGATCTAAAGAGGAATTGGTGGTTGAGCATTTAAGCCGATATAAGTCTGACCACAGGGCAAGAAAAGAAAAGATTCCAATTAAACCAGTAAGATGCAATATTATTTATGAGGTGGTCAGTCATGTCTCTGTATGGGTATGACAATGACATTACAGGCTCTATGCAGTTAGAAATAAGTCCTCCCATACATGAGCAGTATAAATATTAAATAAATTTAGCAATTCATTTATTTATTTATTGAATTGATTGTTGGTTTAATCTTGTATGTATTTATCTATATGTATAAGTATACAGAACGTATGTGACCAGAAGGCTTTTAAGCTTCCTCACCCATCTCCCATGATCTATGCTAGCCTATCTAAGCCCGCAGTGGAGGAATCCTCAGTTTGCTTGTGATTGGAAGGCTTTTTTAAGCTTCCTCATGCATCCTCTATGATCCATGCGAATCTGTTTAAGCCCACAGTGGAGGAATTCGACTTGAAATATAACGAATACCTTTTAGTGGCTTTGTTTACCGCTACATATTTTGAACAAATATTCCAGGAGCGGTACAAATTGAAATTAGGTAATCATTGTATAAATCCTAAGAAGGGAAATATTCTTGTTGTCCTGAACAAGGTTGTTCTATCCTGCAATATCCACCAAAACGCGTCGACGCTTAGGGGTCGATTCCGATCTCGGCCGGAAGCGCACCTAACAGTATTCGTCCGGAAAAAATACCAGCCGAACGCGTGTTTCCCGACCGATTCGAACACTCGTCCGAACGAACAAGTACGATGCGCATAACACCCAGATTCCGAGCGAACCGTACTCACCCATTTCAGCTCCTGTTCCCCGCCCGAGCCGGATCCGTAAACGCTGATTCGAGTCGCACGGAAGCAAATACACAGCACCTTCCGGCCGGACTAGTACGATGCGCCTTCCGTACGCGCCGAACCCGTCGCTACGTCCGGCACGTTTGAGCATCCGGGAGAACCGTACATAAGCTCTGATTCGCGCCACAAGAATATCCACGACTACGAGACGAACAAGCCAGCGACGAGTACGAGTCGAAGACACGCGAAACCCGAACGAGACGACCCAAGCATGAATCCCATCGCGCAGGTCCTACCTATACTCTACATCTATTACCGGGACCGGCACGGACGCGTATGGCGCAGACGGTAAGTCAAACACCAACAACACCAACAAACGACACGTACCCGAAATATGTCACACACACATAGGAATGCACAAATGACGTACACTAGCAACAGCAGAACCATAGGGGTGGGATGCCCATCACCAATGCCATACACACCCACAGGGGGATGGATGCCTACCACTACCACCACCCCTACTCAGGGGGGCCTGGATGCCTGTCACTACTACCATCCCCACCCTTAGGGGGATGGATGCCTGCCACTACCACCACCCCTACTCAGGGGGCCTGGATGCCTGTCTCTACTACCATCCCCACCCTTAGGGGATGGATGCCTGCCACTAACACCACCCCTACTCAGGGGGCCTGGATGCCTGTCACCACTACCATCCCCACCCTTAGGGGATGGATGCCTGCCACTACCACCACCCCTACTCAGGGGGCATGGATGCCTGTCACCACTACCATCCCCACTCATGGGGGATGGATGCCTGCCACTACCACCACCCCTACTCAGGGGGCCTGGATGCCTGTCACTACTACCATCCCCACTCATAGGGGGCTGGATGCCTACCACTACCACCACCCCTACTCAGGGGGGCCTGGATGCCTGTCACTACTACCATCCCCACTCATAGGGGGATGGATGCCTACCATTAACACCATCCCCACTCATAGGGGGATGGATGCCTACCACCACCCCTACTCATAGGGGGATGGATGCCTGTCACCACTACCATCCCCGCCCTTAGGGGGATGGATGCCTGCCACTACCACCACCCCTACTCAGGGGGGCCTGGATGCCTGTCACTACTACCATCCCCACCCTTAGGAGGATGGATGCCTGCCACTACCACCACCCCTACTCAGGGGGGCCTGGATGCCTGTCACAACTACCATCCCCACTCATGGGGGGATGGATACCTACCACTACCACCACCCCTACTCAGGGGGGCCTGGATACCTGTCACTACTACCATCCCCACCCTTAGGGGGATGGATGCCTGCCACTACCACCACCCCTACTCAGGGGGCCTGGATGCCTGTCACTACTACCATCCCCACCCTTAGGGGGATGGATGCCTGCCACTACCACCACCCCTACTCAGGGGGCCTGGATGCCTGTCACCACTACCATCCCCACCCTTAGGGGGATGGATGCCTGCCACTAACACCACCCCTACTCAGGGGGGCCTGGATGCCTGTCACTACTACCATCCCCAGTCATGGGGGGATGGATGCCTACCACTATCACCACCCCTACTCAGGGGGCCTGGATGCCTGTCACTACTACCATCCCCACCCTTAGGGGGATGGATGCCTGCCACTACCACCACCCCTACTCAGGGGGGCCTGGATGCCTGTCACTACTACCATCCCCACCCTTAGGGGGATGGATGCCTGCCACTACCACCACCCCTACTCAGGGGGGCCTGGATGCCTGTCACCACTACCATCCCCACTCATGGGGGGATGGATGCCTACCACTACCACCACCCCTACTCAGGGGGGCCTGGATGCCTGTCACTACTACCATCCCCACCCTTAGGGGGATGGATGCCTGCCACTAACACCACCCCTACTCAGGGGGGCCTGGATGCCTGTCACCACGACCATCCCCACCCTTAGGGGGATGGATGCCTGCCACTACCACCACCCCTACTCAGGGGGGCCTGGATGCCTGTCACTACTACCATCCCCACTCATGGGGTCTGGATGCCTGCCACTACCACCACCCCTACTCATAGGACGGGTAATGCATGACACAACCAGCATACTCCCACATAAGGAATGTCTGAAAATTACATCTCCCCCCAACACCATGACAAGCGTGTGTAGTCTGTGTCAAATGCCTACAACACTGAACATGACATTGAACATACAATGTGACCCCCTATCACATGTGTCTACACATAAATGTGTGTGGCCTCCACAATGCAAGCAGACCATGACCACTGTAGCAATGGGGTCTAACACCCTATAATCACAGTGACCAAAAGGTAAGTGTGGGGTCCATAGCTGAAGCACATTTTGAACAGTGTGGCAATGGGGCCTAAAGCCCCATCACCACAGTGACCAAAAGGTAAGTGTGGGGTCCATAGCTGAAGCACATTTTGAACAGTGTGGCAATGGGGCCTAAAGCCCCATCACCACAGTGACCAAAAGGTAAGTGTGGGGTCCATAGATGAAGCACATTTTGAACAGTGTGGCAAAGGGGTCCAAAGCCCCATCACCACAGTGACCAAAACGTAAGTGTGGGGTCCATAGCTGAAGTACATTTTGAACAGTGTGGCAATGGAGCCTAAAGCCCCATCACCACAGTGACCAAAAGGTAAGTGCAGTCATGGCAAAAGCCAAACTGCATGGATGATTCCTGGTCACACAACAACAAACACATCAGTGGCATAGTAGTGCTTGTGTCCCATAGCAACATAGATTGGGTGAGGCAAACAGTGCAGTGGCAATGAAACATCGTTTTGGCCATGTGCATACAAACATTACCCATGGGGGCTCACATTGTCAACATTCACAAATAACACAATGACAGAAGTGACTATCATAATGCAGACCCACATATCTGCACCAATGGACACACAAATGTAGATATCCTGGGGAGACTGTAGATGTCAGGTGAACAAATACCATACCATGGCATCAATGGGACATACAAACCATGATCACTGTGCTGACCGATGACCTAGGAGTCCCAGGGACAGCAGGGGAAAGCCACCAAACAACATACAGCCAATGGCACACTCAAGATATGCCAATGCAGTGGTGCAAATGCACAAACACAAACAGGCAGACTCACACTGCATATCAAACACAACAGGTGAGGGGGGTGGTGTGCCAGTGTCCCCAGGCAAACACACAACACATGAGGAGGCCTGAATCCCTATTACACAGATGACAACACAGTGTCACACAAAAGTAACTCATGGATTGGATTCCCCTATGTGGGCAAACAGGCATTGTTAGATGAGAGGGAGCCCAAATTACACATGTCACACAAGCTTGTAGGAACAGCAACTAACACAGCAAGAGACAGACCCACCACAGCACTACCCCCAGGGACCCCACATTGTGGTGACACTAGCCTGCATGATAATCCCACTGTGATGACAAAGGTAGATGTCATTCACACTGTGAACCACAGCCATGTGTCCTGAGCAACAAACTACCATCACACCTACACAAGCACAAATCAATCAGCACAGCCTGCCAGCCAAGGCCAATATGGAGGTAGGGGTCTAGACGTGCAACAACTCACATTTGCACACACTCAACACCACACACCTTGATCTACACCAATGTGCAGCAGTGAAGCTCACATGGACTGGTGACATTGCACATGCACCTATGACAATCCCAGGGGTGGTGGGGGGAACTAAGGTGCAGAAACCCATCACACATGGCCAGTCAACAAGACTCGTGAATGTCTGACACACTGCACAGTACGCAGTACATGGGCATGACGTGAAATCCACCACAATCAATGGGCTCCCGGCCATAGTCACACACCAATGAAGAAGCCAAGGTAACACACAAAGAACACACGTAGACAACTTCCAACATTGCAGCTCTGACCCTGAGGAGTGGCAGCAGTCACACACACAACGTGTCACAATCACTGAAAGCTAACACAAACTGTAAATTACATGACTTGTGTAACCAACAAGTGCCAAGAGGAATCCTGACTGTGTCCCATCTGCGTTTGCCCACATCCCCAGCCCTGACAACAAAGACAACTAGGGATGACAACCTGATGAACATTAGTTTGCCATGCACCCACATCCTGGAGAAACCAGGTCCAAGATGCTGGATGAACACAGAACAACTCAGCAAGCATCACAAACAGGAACATCCGTAGGGACACAGCCTGTGTAGGAAAAGGGAAGGGAACACGCACAGACATGCTTACACAACACACAACTCGGGCCCAGGCAATGTCACAGGATTACACACTGCCATGAGGGCACTCCACTCCTGTGGAAGGTCCGCTGTGCCAAACCTTGTCTGTGCACGAATCAAACATGTCAGCAGAACACTCGGTCAGTGAGTCAACAACTACAACACACCGAAGGCTCTGCTCACATCAGCCTGGGTACGGGAGTGTCACGTCAGTCATCTGCATACACCCAAAACACGTGTCAAGCAAGTTGCACTGTATACACAGATGAGTCCTTCAACATTGATGTGCTAAACTGCATGTCCAGTGGAGATGGGCACACAGTCAGGGCAATAGAAACATTGAACAGTGGTAAGCCCACCAGATGTGCATCAGTGTAAGACAAAGATGTTAATTTACAAATGCAAAACGTACATCCCTGTGTCAAATGCTGAACATTACACCCTCAGACTGCAGCAAAGGATGCTATAGATCCAGACTACATCAGGACACATATCCCATGGACCACATGGAGTCCATCACAGCAACACTTCATTTTCCTGATCTGAACACTATTACAACTGCAAATGCATGATGATACTCATCTACATCATGTACATCAAAAGAAAAACCAAAAGTAAACAAAAAGAGGCTTTATTCAGCAAATGTCAAACAACATTTTTAACTCCAAAAGAAACTAAGGCCAATGGCCAGTCCAAATACACAGTCCCAACAGGGTGATGTGTGACAACTCGTCAGCCATTGCTTGCCTGCACTGGTACGGACAGGGGACATCCCCCTTGGAGGGGCATACGAGGGGCAGGCCAGGCACCGCAGGGACAGGATCAGGGGATGCTAGAAGGAGGCAGTGAAGGGGTGGTGGGTGCAGGAGTGTCACCGGCAACTGCAGTGGAGGTGTCTGACTCAGGGGGCCGGCACCACTGTAGGGCACAAGTCAGACGGGGTGGTTGTGGACTCCACTGCAGTGCATGACTCCAAGGGAGTGGAAGGGGGGCAGATGAGGTGGGCAGGACAGAGGGGGACCCGGTCTCCACACCAGTGGCACAAACAGGCAGAGCGTCTGGTCTGGGGGTGGAAGAGCAAGTGGCAGGGGGAGGGCCTAAGCAGTTTGGGGATGCGGTATCGGTGTGTGGGGGAACCTGGGGCAGGGTGTGGCGGTGGAACCTGTGGAGTGGTGGCCTGGGGGATGGAGGAGAGAGACTGGGTGGTGGAGCTGCGTGGTGGTGGTGGTGGGGTCTTGCCCTTCCTGGTCTGGGGGACTTCCGAATGGGGTCCTCAGTCTGCCTGCGCCTGGGGGAGGGTGTCCGGGGGCGAGGGGCACTCCCTCTGTGTGGGTGGACTTCCTCTTCCCCCGGTATGCTGGATCAGCAGGATCGGAGGGGAAGAGGCCGAGGTCACAGAGGAAGAGCTGCTGTGTAGGTGGGGTTGCAGGTGAGGCAAGGGAAGTGGTCTTGGAGGGAGAGGATTTGGAGGACTGCGGAGTGATTGTGGATGCCTGTGTGTGTGTCTGTTCCCCATCCCCTGTGTGTGTGGTATCAGTCCCCTGAGGATGCTTGTGTGCACGTCTTGCCTTTCTTTTGGGTGTGTCTGTGCTGCTCGTGTCTGTGTGTTTGGGTGATTGTGCAGGTGTGCATGTGCTTTGGACAGGTAGGGTACCAGGAAGTGTGGATGGGGCAGAGGTAGGAGGGGTGAGGGACTGTTGGAGGAGGGACACTGCTGCCGTCAGGGAGGAGTCCATGGACTTATTGCTCCTCTGTAGGGCAGACATACCCGTCGAGATGCCCTCCATGAACGACACCAGCTGTGTCAACAGAGTGGTGTGTGCATGGAGGACACTCAGCATTGCTGTCTGCCCTACATGGAGCTGCCGAAGTAGGTACACAGACTCCTCACTCAGGGCAGCAGGGGACACAGGGGCAGGGGGTGCGGTGCCTGGCACAAAGGAGACAAGCTCCCGGACACGGGAGCCTCCACGGACCTCTGGAATGGGAGCCAATGGGAGGGCGGTGGTGGTGGTGGCGGGCCCAGACAGACTAGCTGGGGTTTGGTGGCTGCTGAGACCCGCCTCCACAAGGGAGTCATCCTCCGAGCTGCTGTGGTCCTCAGCTGAGGTGGATGGTGCTGAGGACTCCTCGGCGTGGCTCCCCTCGCCCTCCGTGCCACTGGGTCCCTCCGACCACTCGTCGGCTGTTGACCCAGTCTGGCTCTGCAGCTCCTCCTGGTCCATGGAGCTGTCCCCTCCTGTGGCCGTGGATGTATCTGCAAACAATCAGGGAAACAGACAAACATCAGTCACCTGCACTGACCGCACACACCACAGTAAGTACAGCACATTACAGAGCAAGCCCTGGCATCCTTAGTTGAACATTGCCAAAAGTCCTCACCCAGATTCTGAGAAGCCAATTGTCAGTCTGATGGTCAACCATGGAACTCACACCCCTCCTGCCCTTGCACCCATCTGTCTGGTGCCTGTCTGATGGTAATACCCCAGTGTGGACACATGCACCACCTACACAGTTGTTGGACATTGCAGAGAACACGGTGAAGTATGTGAACATGCACACATCACATCTCTTGCCACTGAGTCAGTGCAGGTGTCCGGATAAAGGGATGGCCAGAGTCTAAATAGTAATGCATGTGATGCATACCAGCACCAGACACCATGATGCACCCATGTCCGGATAGTCAATGCCACAATGGGGTGCATGTTGCACATGTCACTCCCCTGCAGGATCACTCTTAGGGAGTGTAATGCCATGACACAGGCATGCGTGCAAAGTCATACATTACTGTCTCCAGTCACATGGCCATGGCAGCCAGCCAACAACAGTCTGCACTGTGTCACAATCCTAAGACATGGGGAATGCAAGTAATGTAAGTGACAAGTGCACATGTCCATCCCCCACAAACCACATCATCTGTACTCGTATTTGTCCACGTCATACCAATTGGACATATGGGAGACATGAAACCCAACTCTCAGAACCTGAGCACCTCACAGTGTGCTGTGAAGGAAAAACAGCTGCCTGAAAGTCACAGTCGCATACACCTGTGTGCACAGTCAAGTGATCAAACACCTATAAGTCACAGAAGTATCGTCTGTCATGGTCACATCTCAGATGGCATGCTGAGCCCTAACCGATAAACATACCAGTAGTCCTGACAACGAAGCCACAGCACAATGACACAGAGGCAGACAC
Organism: Calotriton arnoldi; assembly: GCA_963921515.1. Taxonomy (NCBI): domain Eukaryota; kingdom Metazoa; phylum Chordata; class Amphibia; order Caudata; family Salamandridae; genus Calotriton; species Calotriton arnoldi. The sequence continues at coordinate 238,822 of CAWUFW010014318.1, read as the reverse complement.
CTGAGGGAACATGTCACTGAGCACAACATGTCAGCTGATACACAGGAGTGGGAGTACAGAGTGTATTGTATGCCCTGGAGTAGGCATGACTGTCCAGCTCCACCTGTAAGAGGGATGAGCCCTGGACAGTAGGCAGGTGGCTAAGCATGTGTGACACACTTGACATACATACTCCTGAGGCCCAAACATTGTTCCCACCCGCAGCATGGGGGTGTGCCAAATACCCCAGGGACATGTGGTGATTCAGATCAGAAAGTGGACCACATATCAAAGTTACACCCAGATTACATTTCACGACTTAGGCATTGTGTGAGCAATCGACCCACCCATGAAGCCCACCACAAAGTCACGGGAACAAAAGCTGTCCCCCACCTTGAGCAAAGCAAAATGCAAGGACCCTGTACCCAAGTGACACAATTTCCTGACCGTAAGGACCACACCTGCGTATCAGATTAGGAGTGGGCATGTCACAATTGAGGGACATGGGTCCTGGACCACAAGACTGATGTACTGTGGAAGTTTAACCAGGCCAGAGGAGGGCACATAGCATGTCAGACAGAGTTCACAGTGCATTCATGGACTCACCCCCTCCTTGCTGCTGTCTGTCCTTCAGCTGCCCATCCAGGTCAGGGAAGACCACTGCCAGGATCAGGAGCATGTGGGGGGTCAGGGTCCGGTGTCCGCCCCTCCTGCGAGGAGGCGACAGCTTCAGCTGGACCCTTGCGATCCTCCGGGTCCAGCCACGAAGGTCCTGCCACCTCTTCTGGCAGTTGCGGATCCGGCGCTTGTAGACCCCCACGGATCTTACTGCCCGGGCCATGGTCAGCCAGATTTCCTGCTTCTGGTGGGCATTGACCTGTGAGGATGACAAAGTGAAAAGGCCATTACTACACATGCAACATATCCGTGCATCACACAGTCGGATATACATGTCTCAATCACAGAAGCATATGATGTACACAGGCAGTGCAACGATGGCTATGAACAGTTTGCCAGCAGTTACTACATGGTATCATTGCATGGGAAGTAAACCTTGTTGGAATGCACTGTTACTGCACTGTACCTGTTCAGTGCATGTGACTACACACTTTGGGGGGTGAGAACTACTCAGTGAGCATGCTAGCCAGTGGTGTGCACACTGTAAGTCTTGCTAGTCAGACAACATGCACAATTAGTAAGGCAGTGGACAGCACACTCACCTGCTCCCCTGGTGTCCCATACAGCTTGCTGTACTGTGGAAGGAGATTGTCCAGCAGGGCCTGGTTCTCCTCAAGGCTGAAGGCTGGGGCTCTCTCCACAGTACGTGCCATTGCAGTAGCCAGAGGATGCAGAGACAGCAGCAGTGTTGGTGGCAGATGTCGTCCTGGAGCATGTAGTGCAGGCAAGTGAGCCCTCAGGGGAACAGCCAGCATTATATGTGTGCTGCTGAGGCAGATACTGTCCCATGTGTCCAAAGTGATAGGTCCAAGTCGTTTGCATCTTCTGAATCTGACCAATCCATGGAATAGCAGCACTAATACACGCCCACAGCATCCTTCAAAACTTCAACTTCATGACACCCATTAATTTGCAACATTGTTGTGGCTGGCCAACTGAATTCACTGCATCAGACTCGTTGAAGCTTCGAAAACGCGTCCGTTGCCATGCCAGGCCCCAGCCAATGCATGCGCACCGTTCGGTCCATTGCTGTACAACGCGTATTCCGGGATACAACGCGTACCCGCTCACAACAGATGCAATGGGCCGTGCGGGCACACCGATCGGTCCATTGCTGTACAACGCGTATTCCGGGATACAACGCGTACCCGCTCACAACAGATGCAATGGGCCGTGCGGGCACACCGATCGGTCCATTGCTGTACAACGCGTACCCGCTCACAACAGATGCAATGGGCCGTGCGGGCACACCGATCGGTCCATTGCTGTACAACGCGTACCCGCTCACAACAGATGCAATGGGCCGTGCGGGCACACCGATCGGTCCATTGCTGTACAACGCGTATTCCGGGATACAACAGATGCAATGGGCCGTGCGGGCACACCGATCGGTCCATTGCTGTACAACGCGTATTCCGGGATACAACGCGTACCCGCTCACAACAGATGCAATGGGCCGTGCGGGCACACCGATCGGTCCATTGCTGTACAACGCGTACCCGCTAACAACAGATGCAATGGGCCGTGCGGGCACACCGATCGGTCCTTTGCTGTACAACGCGTATTCTGGGATACAACGCGTACCCGCTCACAACAGATGCAATGGGCCGTGCGGCCACACCGATCAGTCCATTGCTGTACAACGCGTCCCTGTACAGGTCACACGCATATGTCACCATGCTTGTCACTGGTGAACCTATGCCAGCCACATAAACTTTCCAGGGACTCAGGGGCACACCTACAACACCACACCCAGTCCACACTGTATCTAAGGCATGTAAGGCTGCATTACCTTTTCTGTGTATGGTGGTAAACACGTGGTTTTTGGGGTGGCACTTGGGGGCAGCCACACCCAGGCTGTGCACGTGTTCATTGGGACAGGATCCTTTGTGTGTTGTGCACCTGACCACTGTGATGTGCAACTGTTCATTTTGGAGCATGTGGCATGTCACATTTCCAGGTTGTGTATGTGTATGACATGTCACATACCCCCAAGCTCACATGTGGGAAGGCATGTACGTCACAGGGTGACCCATTGCCACAATGGTGATGGCCCTCCACAGTCTGTGTGCATGTTGTGTTTCCGATGTCTCTGACTCCATGTGCACAATGGGAGACAGTCTCCACATCCACATTGTTTGTGCATGGACTTTGATGTTGTGTGTGTGTGTGTCACAGACGTCCATGTCTGTCCTGCAGAGGCAACAGGGGCCACTACCTGTGGGAGCCATGTTTGTTTTTCTGACGTGTACATGATACGCCATGTCATGCCAGTGTCCATGTGGCAAGAGAGGGTCCCTGGGAATCTACCTGTCAATGAGTTGTGATGCCTGTGGCGCATCTGTCCAGACATGTCACTGTGGTGTGTGTGTGGAACGTGACAGCAGTAAATGGGTACCGTGACACAGCCTAATGGTTTCCCATAGCACACCCTGGAACCTGTTGTCAACACTTGTTGAACAGAGATGTTAGATGATGTCCATGTAGGTGCCATATATGTCCAAACAGAACGGCACACACATCAAGTACTTGTGTCTCGTAATGAAGTATCATGTGAATCTGAGTATGGTGGACAGCACATATGTGGGGTGACTGACAATCTTGCTTTCTTCACGTATGCACTGCAGGGCTCCAGCTGTCCATAGACCATTCCCTGACCTGGCAACGATGGTGGAACGGGACAGCATCCGACGGTACCGCTTCACCAGGCAGCTGATTGAGGATTTGGCAGTGCGCTTGGCCCCACATTTGCAACCTGGCCGGCTGTACCCTACAGCGCTGACCCCCAAGGTGAAGGTGATGGCAGCCCTACACTTCTTTGCCACCGGTACCTTTCAACACACTGTGGCGACTGCTGGTGGGATGTCACAGACTATGTTCAGCCGTGTGCTACGCGATGTTTTGGGGGCAATGTTGAGATGCCTGAACCAGTACATCTATTTCCCGACACGTCAACAACTCACTGACGTCAAGAGTGACTTCTATGCCCTGGGGAGGATGCCACATGTCATTGGCTCCATTGATGGGACACATGTGGCTTTGGTACCACCACAGGCACATGAGCAGGCATACCGGAACCTTAAACATTACCATTTGATCAATGCTCTGGTGGTATGTCTTGCAGATATGACCATCACACATGTGTGTGCCCGTTTCCCCGGTTCGGCACACGATGCCTACGTGATGAGGAGTAGTCGCATCCCGAGGATGATGTCACAGATGCAGAACCAGCGTGCCTGGCTTGTCGGTGTGTACTGACTTTATGCCATTGTGTGTGTTCTGCGATGTTGTATTCCGCCCACTTTTCCAACTCAGCTAATGTGCAATTGTCTGTCTGTAGGTGACTCCGGATACCCCAACATGCCGTGGTTGCTGACACACCTCAGGAACCCTGTGACACCAGCCCAGATGCGCTACAATGAGGCACATGGTCGGACCAGGAGAGTGATCGAGCGGACCTTTGGTCTCCTGAAGAGCCGCTTCCGCTGCCTGGACAAGACAGGAGGGGCCCTCCCATATGCCCCATCAAAGGTGTGCAAGATTGTCATCGTCTGCTGCATGCTACACAACCTGGCAGTGCGGAAGGAGTTGCCTCTCATCCTGGATGACGATGACCAACGTCCGCCACCTGTGGAGGATCCTGGCCTGGGCCACGATGCCAGTGATGATGATGATGATGATGGTGATGTCCGCACACAGCTCATCACCAACTTCTTCAGCTGAATGTGAGTATCCAGAGAGTTGTCATGTCAATGATTTGAGTTTGCATGATATGTGTGGGTGGTGCTCTGGTGCTGTTTGAGTGTGGCCATGTGCTACTTGACTGGATGCGTGCAGCGATGTGTCCTTGCAGGTAGTCTGTACTGCCCAACAGTGTTGACATGCTAACTTGGGTTTGTGTAGTTATCTTGTGACATGTATTGGGCATGAGTATTGCAGTTCTGTGCTGTTCTTCAGTGGTTTTGATTGTGTGTCATGTCTGTCCTTCACAGGGTGCTTACAGAGTTGTTTGGTCAACTTGGATCCCCGACTCCATGATTCAGCTTTCAGGGTGGCAGCAGTCGTTTCCCTACAGGTGATGTGCCACACACCCCTGGACTTTCTATGTTCTGCACTTTTTGACTTTGTGGCCAGATCCACGTGGGATTACCTTGCATTTGTAGTGGAAACAACATGTTGCAAATGTGTAATAAACCTGTGCTTCACTTTGGGATGTGCGTTGTCTGTGATCACACATCTGACTGACATTTGCTTGCTGCACCTGTGGGCTAGTTGACACAGACTCTGAATAGGTGTGGTGTCTGTGCATTCCACTGTATTTCCTGCCAACATCAGTGTAGGCAATGAGTCTGATGGCCCTGGTGTGTATGTGTTGTGTAGCCCTAGTGGTGTGTCTCCCTCATATGTGCCACGTCGCGTTGACTCACATGACGGTGTTGGACTTGCTGTAGCAGTTAGCATGCACAGTGTCATTTATCAGATCACCATCTCCATGACAGAAACCATGTTGGATTCACAACAGAGGCAAGTATGGTGTATTAGTGAGTTTATTTCCATACATGTGTGAGGATAGTGCACAGGATGGTGGGTGCTGTACATTGGTATTGGAATCCAAAGTTCCCATGTGAGTTGGAAGTCTTGGTAGCAGAAATGTCCTGAGTAAAGTCCACAGTCATCTGATACATTGGGCCAACTTAAGCTCCCCATGTCATGTGGGAGAGTTGGGTTGCATTCGACAGGGCGTGCAGTTTGCACACAGAGGAAAAGTTCCAGAACAGGTGTTGTGTTCCTGGGGGATGTACATGCCCATCGGCCTCTCAGTTTTCCTTCCTCGGACGGCCCCTCTTCTTTGGGGGGGGACCCTCAAGTGCAGGCTGCTGCGGTGCAGAGGACTCTCCGCCAGAGTCAGCCTCCCTCCCTGTGGCATTTGCAGTTGTTGCAGCACCAGATGTTGTGGGCACACAGGGAGGTGAGGGCATGTTGGTGCTAATCTGGCGGAGGCATGACAATATGTCCCTATGCACCGCTGTCAGTTGTTCCAATGTGTCCCACTTGGACTCCATGCCAGACATGTGTGTCTCGACACGGGAAATGTGTGTCTCAACACGGGACATGTGTGAGTCCAAGCGGGCATGATGGGCAGCCTGCTGCTGTTGAATGTCCTTGAGGATCCCCACTACCTGGCTGACCTCTCCGGTGCTATTCTGGCACGCATCCGCAATGCGTGCCAGTTGTGGGTCATCATGCAGTCCAGACCCCTCTGCAAACAGCGACCTATGTCTACCACCCCTCCCACCACCCCTGGCGACACGTGCGGGACCTGCGGTGGCACGCACAGGTGACCGTGGGCCCACTTGGGGGTTGTTACTGGGCTCGTTGTCGGTTGCTCCACATTGGGCCTGGGTCCCTGTGCTGTTGTCATTGGTGGTCCTTGGTCTGTCCGTGTTGGCAGGGGTGGCCTGTGTGTTGGCAGTTGTTGGAGGGGTGGGTGCAGGGGGTGCAGATGTTGGTCCTGCTGGTTCTGCATGATGACTCACACCGGAGGGTCCAGCTAGGTCTTCGCCATCCGAGGTGGGCAGAGGCTGATCCACACCAGTGAGCTCAGTGTCCCCCGGAGCCTGGGACAGGGACTCCTCATCGTCTGCTGCTGTGTCCCCATCACCACCTGTTTTTGGGAGAGACACACATTGTATGTTATGTTTCTACAGGCATCAATGGTTCACACACCTGACAGTTGTGACTGTACCTCTGGATGCGGGCCTGTACATTGCATTCTCCTAAATTGTGACAGTCAGAGGTTGATATTGGTGTAGCACATTGTCCTGCCAACTTGTGGCATTTCAATGTGAATGTTGAGGTGTGTGCATGACCAGCATTGGTGGTATTTGGTTGCCATCCGGCCCTCCTTCTCCCCCCAGCCCAGTTATCCCACCATGAAGCATGCCACCCTTGCAGTGGGTGCAGGTTAACTCTCAGGATGTCAGTCAGTCAGTGGTGTCCTGCTGTTGGTTTGTGCACAGTTCCCAGCAGGGCCTTGTGCTGACAGGATGGCTGACAGTGTTGTCCTGGCGGTTGTTTGGCTACAGGTCCCAAGAGTGTCCCTGTGCTTCACACAGCATAACCCAGGGTGGTGGTTCTTTGTGGGATCTTCAATTAGAGTGTGAGGCATTGCATTCTCCCAGGTGGGTTATGTGGAGTTAGTGTTGAGGGGGTGTGTGAGGAGAACTGCTTGTAACTATGGTCAGTGCTGTGAGTCCTCCTTCCCACCCAGCCAGATATCCCACCATGGAAGGTGCTTCCATTGCAGGGAGTGCAAGTTGACTTTCAGGATGTCAGTCAGTGGTGTCCTGCTGTTGGTTGGTGCACAGTTCCCAGCAGGGCCTTGTGCTCCCCACAGCAGTACCCAGTGTCAGCCATCTTGTCAGTCCTTTTCCACTCCCTGTGATGTGAGCATGGTTCAGGGTGGTGTTGATGGGCCAATTGTGAGGGTGACCAATATCTGTGACTCCAACTCCCATCATGCTATTGCCTACACCCCCTTCCTAGCATGCCCATACTTCCTTCCTTTTGACTCTGCTTCCCTGTGGGGTAGTGTGCCTGTGCTGACAGGATGGCTGACAGTGTTGTCCTGGCGGTTGTTTGGCTACAGGTCCCAAGAGTGTCCCTGTGCTTCACACAGCATAACCCAGGGTGGTGGTTCTTTGTGGGATCTTCAATTAGAGTGTGAGGCATTGCATTCTCCCAGGTGGGTTATGTGGAGTTAGTGTTGAGGGGGTGTGTGAGGAGAATTGCTTGTAACTATGGTCAGTGCTGTGAGTCCTCCTTCCCACCCAGCCAGATATCCCACCATGGAAGGTGCTTCCATTGCAGGGAGTGCAAGTTGGCTTTCAGGATGTCAGTCAGTGGTGTCCTGCTGTTGGTTGGTGCACAGTTCCCAGCAGGGCCTTGTGCTCCCCACAGCAGTACCCAGTGTCAGCCATCTTGTCAGTCCTTTTCCACTCCCTGTGATGTGAGCATGGTTCAGGGTGGTGTTGATGGGCCAATTGTGAGGGTGACCAATATCTGTGACTCCAACTCCCATCATGCTATTGCCTACACCCCCTTCCCAGCATGCCCATACTTCCTTCCTTTTGACTCTGCTTCCCTGTGGGGTAGTGTGCCTGTGCTGACAGGATGGCTGACAGTGTTGTCCTGGCGGTTGTTTGGCTACAGGTCCCAAGAGTGTCCCTGTGCTTCACACAGCATAACCCAGGGTGGTGGTTTTTTGTGGGATCTTCAATTAGAGTGTGAGGCATTGCATTCTCCCAGGTGGGTTATGTGGAGTTAGTGTTGAGGGGGTGTGTGAGGAGAACTGCTTGTAACTATGGTCAGTGCTGTGAGTCCTCCTTCCCACCCAGCCAGATATCCCACCATGGAAGGTGCTTCTATTGCAGGGAGTGCAAGTTGGCTTTCAGGATGTCAGTCAGTGGTGTCCTGCTGTTGGTTGGTGCACAGTTCCCAGCAGGGCCTTGTGCTCCCCACAGCAGTACCCAGTGTCAGCCATCTTGTCAGTCCTTTTCCACTCCCTGTGATGTGAGCATGGTTCAGGGTGGTGTTGATGGGCCAATTGTGAGAGTGACCAATATCTGTGACTCCAACTCCCATCATGCTATTGCCTACACCCCCCTTCCCAGCATGTCCATACTTCCTTCCTTTTGACTCTGCTTCCCTGTGGGGTAGTGTGCCTGTGCTGACAGGATGGCTGACAGTGTTGTCCTGGCGGTTGTTTGGCTACAGGTCCCAAGAGTGTCCCTGTGCTTCACACAGCATAACCCAGGGTGGTGGTTCTTTGTGGGATCTTCAATTAGAGTGTGAGGCATTGCATTCTCCCAGGTGGGTTATGTGGAGTTAGTGTTGAGGGGGTGTGTGAGGAGAACTACTTGTAACTATGGTCAGTGCTGTGAGTCCTCCTTCCCACCCAGCCAGATATCCCACCATGGAAGGTGCTTACATTGCAGGGAGTGCAAGTTGGCTTTCAGGATGTCAGTCAGTGGTGTCCTGCTGTTGGTTGGTGCACAGTTCCCAGCAGGGCCTTGTGCTCCCCACAGCAGTACCCAGTGTCAGCCATCTTGTCAGTCCTTTTCCACTCCCTGTGATGTGAGCATGGTTCAGGGTGGTGTTGATGGGCCAATTGTGAGGGTGACCAATATCTGTGACTCCAACTCCCATCATGCTATTGCCTACACCCCCCTTCCCAGCATGCCCATACTTCCTTCCTTTTGACTCTGCTTCCCTGTGGGGTAGTGTGCCTGTGCTGACAGGATGGCTGACAGTGTTGTCCTGGCGGTTGTTTGGCTACAGGTCCCAAGAGTGTCCCTGTGCTTCACACAGCATAACCCAGGGTGGTGGTTCTTTGTGGGATCTTCAATTAGAGTGTGAGGCATTGCATTCTCCCAGGTGGGTTATGTGGAGTTAGTGTTGAGGGGGTGTGTGAGCAGAACTACTTGTAACTATGGTCAGTGCTGTGAGTCCTCCTTCCCACCCAGCCAGATATCCCACCATGGAAGGTGCTTACATTGCAGGGAGTGCAAGTTGGCTTTCAGGATGTCAGTCAGTGGTGTCCTGCTGTTGGTTGGTGCACAGTTCCCAGCAGGGCCTTGTGCTCCCCACAGCAGTACCCAGTGTCAGCCATCTTGTCAGGCCTTTTCCACTCCCTGTGATGTGAGCATGGTTCAGGGTGGTGTTGATGGGCCAATTGTGAGGGTGACCAATATCTGTGACTCCAACTCCCATCATGCTATTGCCTACACCCCCCTTCCTAGCATGCCCATACTTCCTTTCTTTTGACTCTGCTTCCCTGTGGGGTAGTGTGCCTGTGCTGACAGGATGGCTGACAGTGTTGTCCTGGCGGTTGTTTGGCTACAGGTCCCAAGAGTGTCCCTGTGCTTCACACAGCATAACCCAGGGTGGTGGTTCTTTGTGGGATCTTCAATTAGAGTGTGAGGCATTGCATTCTCCCAGGTGGGTTATGTGGAGTTAGTGTTGAGGGGTGTGTGAGGAGAACTACTTGTAACTATGGTCAGTGCTGTGAGTCCTCCTTCCCACCCAGCCAGATATCCCACCATGGAAGGTGCTTACATTGCAGGGAGTGCAAGTTGGCTTTCAGGATGTCAGTCAGTGGTGTCCTGCTGTTGGTTGGTGCACAGTTCCCAGCAGGGCCTTGTGCTCCCCACAGCAGTACCCAGTGTCAGCCATCTTGTCAGTCCTTTTCCACTCCCTGTGATGTGAGCATGGTTCAGGGTGGTGTTGATGGGCCAATTGTGAGGGTGACCAATATCTGTGACTACAACTCCCATCATGCTATTGCCTACACCCCCCTTCCCAGCATGCCCATACTTCCTTCCTTCCTTTTGAGTGGACTTCACTGTGTGTGAGTGTGACAGCAATGGCAAGATGGCTGACAATGTGGACCTGTTGTTTGTTGGTGCCCAGTTCCCAGCAGGGCCTTGTGCTCCCCACAGCTGAGGCCAGTGTCAGACATCTTTGAAGTGGCTTTTCAGTGCCTGTGAGGTGTGCATGCTTCAGTGTGAGCTTGCTGGGCCATGTGGGTGGGGGATGTTGAGTGGTGACTACCACTCCCATCATGCTATTGCCTACACCCCCCTTCCCAGCATGCCCATACTCCCTTCCTTTTGACTCTGCTTCCCTGTGGGCTAGTGTGCCTGTGCTGACAGGATGGCTGACAGTGTTGTCCTGGCGGTTGTTTGGCTACAAGTCCCAAGAGTGTCCCTGTGCTTCACACAGCATAACCCAGGGTGGTGGTTCTTTGTGGGATCTTCAATTAGAGTGTGAGGCATTGCATTCTCCCAGGTGGGTTATGTGGAGTTAGTGTTGAGGGGGTGTGTGAGGAGAACTGCTTGTAACTATGGTCGGTGCTGTGAGTCCTCCTTCCCACCCAGCCAGATATCCCACCATGGAACGTGCTTCCATTGCAGGGAGTGCAAGTTGGCTTTCAGGATGTCATTCAGTGGTGTCCTGCTGTTGGTTGTTCCACAGTTCCCAGCAGGGCCTTGTGCTCCCCACAGCAGTACCCAGTGTCAGCCATCTTGTCAGTCCTTTTCCACTCCCTGTGACGTGAGCATGGTTCAGGGTGGTGTTGATGGGCCAATTGTGAGGGTGACCAATATCTGTGACTACAACTCCCATCATGCTATTGGCTACACTGACTTCACCAGCATACACAGAATTCCTTCCTTTCAGTGAGCTTCCCTGTGAGGTGGTGTTCTAGTGGTGGCAAAATATCTGACAGTGTTTGTTGGTTATATTTGTGCCACTGCCTTGCTGTATTTGTTGTTAGGTTTGTACATGTCATGACACAGTTACATATCACTATGAGATGGCAGGTATTGTGTTTGTCTGACTAGCATTCACATCTTGGGATGATTATCTTTTGGTTGCTGTGGATTTGCTAAGGCTGCATGGTTTGACTATCCCCTTGACAGTGATGTGTGTGTATTGTCACACCATATTGTGTATGTTAGTTGTGTACTCACCAGGCTCTGGGATGTTTGTTAGTCCATATACGCTCACTGGTGGTAGGATGGCCCGCACCTTCTCCTCCCAGGGCCTGAGGTATACAGGTTTTGCAGGAGGGCCACTGCCGGTGTGCCGACTCAGGAGGTAATCCTTCTTCAGTAGGTCCCTGACCCTCCTGCGCACATCATACCACCTGTTCTGGATGTCTTCCTTTGTGCGCAAACATGGGGATTGTGCGTTGACCCTGTCGACGATCCTCTCCCACATCTTGGTTTTCTGCGACATGGGGGTCTGTTGGACCAATGTGCCAAACAACTGTGGCTCTACCCTGAGGATCTCATCTACCAGGACTTCCAATTCACTGTCTAGGAACTTTGGATTCTTCTTTAGGGGCATGGTGATGGGTAGTGGTGGGGATTGATGTGTGTGTGTGTGCAGGTGAGGGTGTGTGAGTGTAGGTTTTGCTGGGTGTATGTGAGGGTGCTATTTGTTGAGGTGCTAATGGTGTGTGGCTTGTGTGATGGATGAGCTGTGAGTGTGTCTGTGGTTGCTGTCTGATGGTGTTCTGTGCTGGCAGGTCAGTGGAATTTGCAAAGGATCATGGTAGGGATTTGTGGCCTTTATATAGGTGGAGTTGGGAGTGTGGCCTTGTTCCATTTTTTTTCCACCCCTGTATTTATTGGCTTTGTGATTGCTTGTTTGGCCCTTTTTTTTGTATTTTTTCCTTAGTATTTTTTGTGCATGTAGGAGACGTTCTTCTGACCGAGTAGGACGCTGCAGTTGTCTCGTGCGATGTTCTCCGAGTCGTTCCCGCTGTGTTTCAGCTAGGTTTCATGTGCGGCGTACGAGTTGGTCACGGAGTTTAGTGTTTTTTCGGCTGGCTTTTGTATGCGTGTCGGTCGTACGGCTTGTGCTCCGTGCGAGTCGGTCTGGTTTTCCACGCATTGCATCGTACTGCGCGGGTCGGAGTTCGCGGGTACGTTTCGTTCGGGTTGATTCCTGGTGCGTGTCGGTCGGTTCGATTCGCGTGGTTTCCCGGCCGGATAGCTTGTTTCCGTCCGGGTCGGTCGTTCGTTTTGTGTTCCCTACGAGTCGGTCGTGATTCACATGCATTTCATCGTACTACCCGGGTCGGACGGCGCCGGTACGTGTCGGTCGGACGAAACTCCCGTACCGAGTCGGTCGGTACGTTTTCCGGCCCTTAGTGTTAAATTTGAGGAACGAAGTTTCACATGTGGAGATTTTTTTTTTTTACAAGGTGTTCCCTTTATGGATTTTTACAAATTAACATAATATTATGACAAATGTGTATGTCTTTTGTATTGTCTCTCCTTTTAACTTGTGTACCTACGGGAAAAAAAAACATTTGTATTTTCTGGATGACTTTATTGAATATATTTTGATATTAAATTTCATAATGGACAATTGACTCTCTGTCTCTCTCAAGACTGGATGTATGAGTGCATGGTAATTGAAGAAGTTTCTGAATAATTGAGGTGTATGACTTTAGGTCTCCAAGAGAATTCACTTATTCCTGTTAAGTCTAATACAGAACCCTGTCTCTTGGAGTAGCGGGCCTCTCTCTTTTGCATTTACATGAAAGTAAATTAGGACAGCAATTTGAACATAATGGGGACCAGAGCATATAGCAAGGACCTATTGGCAGATTTGTATAACAGGGATGATTTAGAGTAGTGTAATGCTACATGCATTTATATATTGAGAGATCATGTGGTGACAATTGACTCCATGTTGCTTTAACTGTATTTTGTGAACACGGTTTCATCTTGAGTCTGTCTGACCCTGCCTTTCTTCTGAAAACTCAGGCAGGCTGAGTTACTTGCGTACACACAGAAATGTTCATATTTTTCACTTCACCAAGCGGGAGAAGATAAGCTGCTAGACAGTGTGGGCTGTGTAGAACAAGGATGAGAAAGTGAAGAATTCTGTCTCAGCCCTCATTCGAGCCTGGCAAGCTCAGTTGAGTGACCTCGACGCAGTACAGATGAAGGGAGGGGCTGCTGCTAGTAGCCTTTCTCTGTGTTAGTAAAAGTAAAAAGACGGAGACCTCTTGGCATTTTGACAAGAACTCTTCTCAGGGGTGGACGCACCGCCTGGAAACCTTGTCCCGGTTGAGAACTCCTGTCAATACTGTCCCCTGGGTTCTTCCAGTCATGCTGGCAGGATGATGCAAGACAAACAGCGGGTGAAGAATTACATGTTCTAATTACTCATTCTTGTGTGCATACAGTTATCTTTATGAATTTATTCTTATGTGCATTCAGTTATCTTTCTATGCATTTATACTTCTGTATACACATTTACTATATGCATTTATTCTACATGTGCAGTATTGCTATTTGATATATGGGGCTTGCTGCAATAAATGTTTCCTTTTACTTGGCAAATGAGTGTGGAGCTTTATCTACATTGTATTTTGGTATGCTAAAGTGTGCAGAGTCTTATTTTGAAGAGTGTTCACGTTGTATCATGGTGTTTTGAAGTCTTGCTCAGGTGTTCTGAAAGTAAAGCAAGACATTTAAGCATCCCATGGCAGGATTCGTAGTGAAAGGGGAAGAATGTTTGGCAGAAAAACAAAAATGGATAAAGCAGATTCCCAGATACCAAATGAATTACCAGGATGGGAATTAGTTCCATATAATCAGCTTGCTCATGAATGGTCACATTGTGCTGGGTTGAGTGAGAATTGGAGTGCATGTTTGCTTGATGCACAGTCAGAAAATGTATTAATTTGATTTCAGAAAAAGTGCCAATTGTAAAAGGCAAAGAGTTTTGTACTTTGGGTCATAGATGCTGGATCCTCCTAAATGCTTATAGGAAAATGCATGAAAAATTTACTCAGTTAAAGAAGGAGCATGGAGCAATGGAAAAACAGCTACTGGAAGCCAACAATACTTCAGTAATGCTGTCATGTCAGAACAAATTGTTGCAAGATAAGTTGGAAATGTATCAGCTTGTGGCTGAAAAAGTGGCTGTGTGTAGATTCTATTGTGCAAGATGAGTTTAGGAATTTTCAGGGAAATGCACAGACCACTTTACTGCAGTTAGTAGAAGGTGGATGTTCACGTAAATACCCAACTTAGTCAGATTGGCTGCCAACTGATAACCCCTGGTTTACACAGAGGGATACAATGGAGAGAATGAAAGAGGATGTAATGAAGATTGCAATTTTCATAGGTGTTGCTCACGATTTGATGAATGGATTGCTAAATACATCAGGGAGAAAAAAGACAATTCCTTTAGCTTCCCCAGCCTACAAACATGTTATAATCACATTGTTGATAATCAAACAGGCAATCCCTTGTCTCAGGTGCTTGAGGCAGTACGTGAATTGGGAGAGTTGGAGGAGTGGAACAAGACTGAGAGGTCCTCCCGGTCTGAAACTCATACTGATAATAATAGAGTGCCCAAGGGAGACATGTTTATGGCATTGTTGAAAGACGGAGTGTTGAGGAAAGAAATTGATGGCATTAATACAAAGAGTATGTGAAAGATGTATCGGAGGCAAGGGCTGGATAGAAAGGAAGGGAGTAGAAAGGTAAATAAGAAAAATAATAAGCAGGTGAATCAGAAACAGGTGGAGTCAGAGTTGAAGGGGGAGACACAAGGAAAAGTGCAGATCCAACTGGACAGGACTGTGGGGCACTTGAAGAGAAAAGGGTGGGAGATAAACCCCGCAAAGGTACAGGCACCCTCTCAAATTGTGACATTTTGGAGTATCCAATGGCATCAGGGATACAGAGAGGTGGTGCCACAAGTGAAACAAAAGACTAAAGAATTTGCTGTGCCACGAAATAGGAAGGAAGCCCAGAGGTTCATTGGATTGTTTGGTTTTTGGAGACAGCATATCCCTCACTTGAGTCAGATTTTGGCCCGTTTGTACAAGGTTACACAAAAGAAAAATGAATTTGAATGGGGAGAGCAGCAACAGAATGCATTTGAATCAGCAAAGGAGGCTATACAGAGTGCTTTAGATTTGTAGCCAGTACGAGAGGGGGATGTTGAGCTGAATGTTACAGTCCAACGGCCGTATGCCAATTGGAGTTTGTGGCAGAAGCAAGGAAAGAAGAGGGTGCCTTTAGGATTTTGGGCAAAGAAGTTACCAGATGCTGGAGATACCTACACTCCATTTGAAAAGCAGTTGCTTGCATGTTGTTGGGCCCTGGTGGACACTAAACAGCTAACCCAGGGGCACAATGCGATTTTGAGACCTGAGATTTCAATCATCATGCAATGGGTGATGAGTTCCTCCAAAACACATAGTATAGGGCATGCGCAGGAAGCCAGCATAATCAAGTGGAAATGGTACATACAAGACAGGGCCCCGAGTAGGCCCGAAAGGTACTGAAGTGTTGCATGAGCAGGTGGAGCAGGCCTCAGTGGAAGATATGGAGGTCTTACATATTGTGCCTGACATACAAGAGTCCCCTGTGAAGTGGGATAAGCTGGTTGCATCATTGTCTTCAGAAGACAAGAGACATGTACGGTTTACTGATGGCTCAGCCAGGTATGTGGTGGCTAAGAGGCATTGGAAAGCAGTGTCATACAATCCTGTAACCAAGAAATTGTTGACTACTACCGGAGAGGTAAATAGTAGCCATTTTGCAGAACTGCATGCTGTATATCAAGCTTTGAAACAAGAATTGTCTTGAAAATGTTTTATCTATACTGATTTGTGGTCTACTGCCAATGGGTTAGACATCTGGCTTCCCACATGGCATGCCCATAACTGGATGATACATTCAAAAGAGGTGTGGGTTAAGGAGTTGTGGCAAGAGATCTGGGAAATGTTACCACAAAGCACAGTCATTGTATATCACGTAGATTCCCACTGCCCAAAAGATTCATTAGAACAGTTGTGTAATTCCTTTGCAGATGAAAAAGCCAAAATTTTGGAGGCCAAGGTGGTGATACCTGTTAGGTTTGAAATTCCCCTTTCCCGTAATGCACTTGCTATGCTATATTAGGTTAGCAATATGTGGCTAAATAGACACCATTTGTATTTACGTTATGCAACCCACTGAGTTATCCTCGCAACATGTAAGCTTTAGTTAGCTCGCGTGACTCCATTTTGTATTTCGCAATCACTGGAAGACTGCTTGGGCTGTGCTTCTACTAGGCCTTATTCTTCAAATCTGCTTAACTCAGCAACGCTTTATTTCATTATTATTTCTGCTTTCTGTTCAAGGCTGTAACCCGACTTGCTAATGAACTGATGTTCTTTCTTTGTATTCCAATCTCAATGTGTAGCTCTGCTCCCACGTTAGGAGATGCTGAGACTCGGCACAGTGGCCTTGGAGTACTGATAGTGCACCCATCTGGCAGGTGTTAGCTCATCTCTCTGTGCCCCCTTTGTTCATGCCCGGCTCAAGCCGGTAATTTTCCATTTAGAGGCGTGGCCGAAGTCTCCAGAAGGGTTTATTATGTATTAACGTACCCTGGGGCATCAGTCCCCTCGGCAGACATCTTAGGGTGAAGGTCTGACTGGGCTCCTCTGCAGAGTATAAATCGAATAAAGTAAGTTTGTATTTCTCTACTGTCTGACCGACTCTTCATTGTGGGAAGGCATAGCAGGTGGTTGTGAAAGACCCACGTGGCCTTAGAGGGCCACGTCCTTCAGTTGGCGCCCGAACAGGGACCCCACGAAGTGTGGCCCCCTCACCCATAATCGGGTCACAGGGGCCGGGGTGGTGTCTGGTCGGTCGGGCGGATCGGGGCCCCATATACTCAAAACCGAGCTTGGTTCTCGCAGCTGCCCCACCCTTCCGATTGGGCGGATCCTCGGCTAGTGGTCACCGGCTGGGGTCCTGAGAAGGCGAAACCTTGGAGCTGACCATTTGGTCTGAAGAGTCGTCAGTGGAGAATAATTTGACTCGACCTGTGTGCACCAAGTGAGTGACTTGATTCTTGGGGAAATGGCGCCATTCTTGGTTGACACAAGCCTGTGGGTTGTGTCCTGATGCAGTCTTCGGACTGTCTTGTCTGCAGTTTCTGAACTGCCTTGCTTGAACGGCACGAGTCGACGGGCTGTCTCTTGGTACGGTTTAATACCGTCTTGGTTTGTACTTGGTGGGTTTGTGGACCCTTGAAAAGGGCACAGAGGGTTTGCGAGCAGTCTGACGGACCAATTGGTAATTCGGTTTGCGCATTGAAAAGGTCTGGGGCTGTTCGCAGACAATCTGCCAGGCCAACTGGTAATTGGCGTACATTCGAAAAGGTCTGGGGCTACGGCCTGTCCTCTTGAACTTGGTACGGTCTTTAGATGGCCGTCTTCCTTGTGATGCAGCCTCAGGGCTGACTGGTGATGTGCTCGTGTGTCTAGGTGTTGCGTGGTCTGTGGACTGATGCTGATGACGATGCTGGTAGGATGTGCGTTTGAGTATGGAGCGGCTATTCCTGTGCCTTCCAGACAGTTGGTTTGGTTTTTGAGGGATTTTGTTACTCTATTTTTTCTGTATTATCGTTGTTGGTGTTGTTTGTCCGTTAGGGACAGTGCCTGTGCATTATATTAAGATGCCTTGTTTAAGTTAAGCTGTTTTGGATGCCGGTGTTGTTCTTCTGATGCTCGATTGGAAGAGAGCCAGCCCGCACCTCCGGAGGGTACCCCAAATTTTGACATATATGTTAAGCATGGTATTGGCCCTATTATGTTTAGCGCATTGTGGAATAAATATACGAGGGACAATGCTAAGCTGCAATTGCCACTTACTGGCTCATTTGATGAACAGAAAATAAATTTCCTGCAGGATAAATTATTTGCTAAAAGGAGTAGGCAGTCCATGTTTGATTCTTTGTGTGGCAAAAAGAGGCAAAGCAGCGACGCATGCGAGCAGAGAAAGAGGTTCGGAGGAAGCAGACACAAACGATTACGCAAAAGGCGGTAGCCTATGAAAGGGAGAAGACAGAGAAAGGCATAGAGCGTGCAGATAGGAAGTTTCGCTTGCAGACTGACAAAAGTTATGTTGTTAGGGAGGAAGGAGATGAGCTTGTTGAGGAGCTTTTGGACTCTCGCCCCCCACCTCCTTATGCACCACAGCGGTTATGTCCTACGGTCCCCATATCCCCGTCCTCGACCTCTGGGGCTGTTCCCTCAGATGCTTCTGGTACTGCTGCCCCGGCCCCAGCCCCACTTGCTTCTCCGACCTCGGCCCCACTTGCCTCCCTTGTATTCCCACCGGCCACATGAGCGGACACTGTTACTTCCCCCGTCCTGTCTCTTCACTCTCCTGATCCGTCTCTTGGCTCTGCCTCATCCACTACTCTCCCTTTTACACCTACAATTTTGTCCCCCTATATGATGGTGCCTGTCTCTGCATCCGTTACTTCCCCTGTGAGTGTACCGCCCCAAACCCCATTGCATACTGAAACGCCTGCACATGGATTTCCCGGAGCCAACTGGGCGGCGGCGCGAGACCGCATAGAGAAGGTGTTGGTGCGCTCTGCTGTGGGTACTGAGGAGAAACAAATGGTGGCAGATCAGGCAGCTCAATGGGCCCGGCACCCGATTTATAGTGTGGAGGATGTGTGGAGTGTTATGAAGGATTATGAGCCCTTCGTACAGCAGCATGCCCTTAAGCACATGTCCTTTTCTAGAAAACAGTGGTCCCATGGAACGGTATAGTATGGGAGAGATAAATATAGACTCAATCAGTTCTATATTGGTAAAGACTTGTCCAGCCGGACAGAGGTCTACTTTAATGTTACAATTTATCAGAGTAAAACTTTTTCATAAACACACAATAGAGTAGGTGGACACAATCCTGTGCCCTCACTACACCTACACAGAACACATACGATGTGACAGCAAGACAGAAAAGGCTCAGTACGGCCAATCGATTTGTCATATATGGCATTAGAACATAGGGCCAACAAATCGTCTTTTACACCTTACACAAATAATAACACATTAAGGTAGTGTATAAGGTGATGGGTGTCGACGACGTTTCGATCCATACAGTAAATACAAGGATCATCATCAGGACTTAAACATAAGCATGCCTGAAGTGAAAGCCTGACGAGGGCAGGCATCGGAGCAGGTCCTATCCTGCAGATGCGCTGGACCGGTCTCGTATCTTAGGAATTAAGATCCGTAGTATGAGAGGTTTCTGGGGCGAGATGCGGGTAGATATCCAATATATCAGGGTGCAGCGACGGCGTGATTCGATCCTCGTGCTGGAAGTCGCAGTGAAGCGGACTCGGAATATGGCAATTAAGGCATCCTCAATGGGAAACCTCGCATGGTGGTGTGAGTGCCGGAGCCGGGTCAGCTACTGAGGGAAAGCTCAGTAGCTGACCGGCTTCCGGCACTCACACCACCTTGCGAGGTTTCCCATTGAGGATGCCTTAATTGCCATATTCCCGAGTACGCTCACGGCGACTTCCAGCACGAGGATCGAATCCACGCCCGTCGCTGCACGCTTGATACATTGGATATCTACCTGCATCTCGCCCCAGAGAACCCTCTCATACTACGGATCTTAATTCCTAAGATACCGAGACCGGTCCAGCGCATCTGCAGGATAGGACCTTGCTCCGATGCCTGCCCCTCATCAGGCTTTCACTTTCAGGCATGCTTATGTTTAAGTCCTGATGATGATCCTTGTATTTACTGTATGGATCGAAACGTCGTCGACACCCATCACACCTTATACACTACCTTAATGTGTTATTATTTGTGTAAGGGTGTAAAAAGACGATTTGTTGGCCCTATGTTCTAATGCCATATATGACAAATCGACAGCCGTGCCTGAGCCTTTTTCTGTCTTGCTGTCACATCGTATGTGTTCTGTGTAGGTGTAGTGAGGGCACAGGATTGTGTCCCACCTACTGATTGTGTGTTTATGAAAAAGTTTTTACTCTGATAAATTGTAACATTAAAGTAGACCTCTGTCCGGCTGGACAAGTCTTTACCAATATAGAACTGATTGAGTCTATATTTATCTCTCCCATACTATACCGTTCCATGGGACCACTGTTTTCTAGAAAAGTGCTATTTCCCAAGGTCCCTGGCAGACTTCATTTGGGTTCCCTTGTCCTTCTCAAACATACTTAAGCACATGTCCGCCACACTGATAGCGTTATGGGAGCAGTGTTTCCCGGGTACTGCACCGCAGATTATTTATGACATATGAGACAGAGTATATGTCACAGACATGGCCCCGAATGAAGTTTTTAGCAATGTGTCTACACTAGTGGGTTACCGAGGCAGGCTACTCCAAAAGGTTCCGATGTTTGGGACACAGCACCCCATGAGGGAAGTCCATCCCATTTACCACCCTGAAGTACCAGAATTGCGCGACTCTACGGATACCGTAATAAGACCGCGAGTCGATGCTCGGTTTCAGGAGCAATGGATCTATACTCCTTGGAAAAGGAGCGAGGTCCTTTCCCTAAAAAGCCAGTTACCGGATCCAAGGAAAAATCCCACTGCATATTATTAAGAATTGACAGAGGCGGCCTCCTCCACAGTGATGACGTTAGCTGACGTAGAGCTATTTTTTGGCTTGTTGGTACCGGTAGATATATGGAGACAAGTCCACACGCAGGACCATGCCCTTGAGTTGGGTGGCGCATGGGACGAGATTAGAGCGCAAGCCCGGTGAGAAGTCAAAGACAGAGTTATTGGCTTTACCGGGGCGTATTATCGCCTACATGCACTCACTTATCCCACCGAAGAAGGTGGATTGGGATAAGTTGATTGCGTGTTGTCAGAAGAAGGACGAGAGTGTGTCGGATTTCTTTACCAGATTTGAAGGGGTGTTACTAGATTTTAGTGGTCAAGACTTGTCACAGGAGGGTGGTGTCCGTTTGTTCGTGAACAGGTTTGTCACTAACTTACTCCCTGAGGTTGCCACTAGGTTGCAGGCTTCAGAAAGTACCTTGCGACTTCCTCTCCGTCAGTCATATTGAGTATGGTGCAGTATTATGAGCATAGAGAGAATGAGGACAAGGACAGGGTAGAGAAGAAGTCGAAGGATTTAAAGACGAGGGTGTTGATGCAGCAAGTTGCGAGAGGAAGAGGTAGAGGATGAGGTTCGGGTTCGGGCCCATGGCCACCCCAATCTAACAGGGGTGGTGCTTCAGGTGCACCCGTGGGACCCAACCAATGTGTGTACTGTAAAAAGGAGGGACTCTGGTGGAACGAGTGCCCAGAATTGTTGCAGAAAGGTGGGGCTCCGAGAGATCAGGGTTTTGGAGGCAGAGGACGAGGGGGAGGAGGCCGAGGGGGGACACAGTCAGAGGACACATCTTACAACAGGCAGAGTGGAAATTATTTTGACGACCCTCGGGGAAGACAGGACTACCACGACGACTACGATATGGATGAAGTGACGGGGTTTTCTCATAGCTAGGACAGCCAGGGGCAGGGCAAGGGACCAGTTCCGGTGCCTGTAGATCAGTGTGGACCGTACGTTACTGCAGATTTACAAGGTACCTCCGAGAAATTCCTAGTCGATACAGGGGCTATGAATAGCTCTGTTTCCTGTTCACTGGTCCCCGGGGCAGCTCTGTCTGGCCAAAATAATGTTTTGGTGGGTTTCTCAGGCGTGCCGGTTGTTAGCCCCATTTCCAAGCCTCTTGCTTTGACTATCGGTCCCTTTACAGTTGACTCACCATTTCTACTGACGTCCAATTGTGGGGAGAATTTACTAGGACTGGATCTGTTAAAAAGATTGCATGCGACGATTTATTGTTCCCCAGACGGCGTTTACATGACTGTTGGCCCGCGAGTCGCCTATGCCAAACAATGCTTCGCAAAGGATGACCCCCTCCCTACCGAGTTCCGAGATGTGCCACACACGTTATGGGCTGCAGGTGATACTGATGTGGGGTTGCTTCAGATCCCGCCAGTCTCTATACAGGTACAGGATAATGCCAGATTGCCCCGAATTCCTCAATACAAGATATCCCAGGCAGGCGAAAAGGCCTTATTGCAAATAATGCAGGAATTGATTAAGTCTGGGGTGGTTAAAGAGACAGTAGCGAATGTGTGCAATAGCCCTATTCTTCCTATTCTTAAGAAGGCTCCCTTGGACTATTCTGACACCCATCCTATGTGTACCGCTTTGTTATTGATCTTAGAGCGGTCAATAAAATAGTTGTTCCCCAGTATCCTGTGGTACCTGACATCACCACAATCCTGACCATGATTCCCCCGACAGCAAAATTCTTCTCAGTGATAGATTTGAAAAATGCTTTCTTTAGCATACCAATCCATCCAGATAGCCGCTATCTGTTTGGATTTGCAATAGCCGGTCGGAGTTTTAGATTCTGTCGTGCTCCACAAGGCTATACAGAAAGCCCCAGTATTTATAGTCAGGCTGTGAAAAAACAATTGGATTCTTTAGAGCTTCCCTCTGGTAATGTGTTGTTGCAATATGTCGATGATCTGCTAGTGGCCTCAGACACTGAAACAGGCTGTAAAGACGCCACAGTAAAATTACTGCTACATTTGGCACACCACGGACACAAGGTGTCCCTTTCGAAGTTTCAATATTGTCGACAGGAGGTCACCTACTTAGGTCACCTACTGTCGAAGGAGGGTCGCAGACTAACACCTGAGCGCATAGCTGCTATTACTAATATGCCTGTTCCTAAGACCCACCGCGAGGTACGCGCGTTTCTGGGGATAACTTCGTATTGTCGTCACTGGATCCCGAATTTGTCCTTACTAACAAAACCCCTTCTTTACCTCACTACCAAAGACGTGCATGAGCCTTTGCCTTGGACACCTGCATGCCAGCAAGCTTTTGAACAATTAAAGACTGCGCTTTGCTCTGCTCCTGTACTTGGTACTCCTGACTACCAGAACCCTTTTGTGCTCTATGTACATGAGGCGGACGGTTGCGCGCTTTCTGTCCTAACACAGGGTTTCGTGGTAAGCAGAGACCCTGCGCTTACTTCTCTGCCATTTTGGATAATGTCGCCAGAGCGCTGCCGAGCTGTCTGAGGGCTGCCGCGGCGGCAGCGGTATATATCAGACAATCGGCAGGGCTTGTTCTTGATACTGACCTCACAGTTATGGTACCTCATGCTGTGGACACGCTTTTGAACAAGACAAAGACGCATCACCTCACCAGTGCGCGTCTCACTGGATATGAGCTAACATTATTTGCTCCGCACATTACCATTAAAAGATGCGCTACTTTGAACCCAGCCACGTTACTACCCCTCCCTTCGGAAGAAAAGGGCAATGATGTCCATGATTGTTTATTTCGGACTGAGGAAGAAACGAAGGGACGGGTAGACCTGACTGATGTTCCCTTATCTGACCCCCAAGGGGAACTATATGTTGATGGCTCTTGTTTCAAACTGCCGGATGGCACTACTACTGCAGCCTATGCAATAACCACATTACATACCGTAGTTGAGACATCCCGTATTCCATACCAGTCGGCCCAAGCTGCAGAGTTAGTCTCCCTTCTGAGGGCCTGTGAACTGAGTGAAGGGCTGGCTGTTAATGTTTACACTGACAGCCAGTACGCTTTCGGGGTGGCACATAATTTTGGGTGCCTCTGGGCAGAGAGAGGGTTCCTGACATCCCATGGGCAAAGGATACAGCATGGTCCCCTAATACTTAGGTTATTGTCAGCATTGACACTCCCAGACAAGTTGGCTATAATCAAGTGCAGCGCACACAAGGCTGTTGTAGATGATGTTGGAAGGGGTAATGCCTTTGCGGACCAAAAAGCTAAGGAGACAGCTAGATCGAAGATGAATAAGATGTTTGTGGCAGGTCCTGCTAGATGGGTTCCAGGCAATGGGATGTTTGAGGATACAGTGGAAAGTGTGAAGGAAATACAGAGAGAAGCGACTGTAGATGAACTGGAGATGTGGGAGGAGAGGACAGGGCATTTGGACGAGGATGGGTGTTGGACCGATTTGTCAGGGAAGCAGAGATGGTTGTTGCCAAATGCATTTGTCCTCCCTGTAGGCTCCATGGCTCATGGCCCGGCGCACATTAGTGCGAAAGGAATATGCAAGCTACTAGACCCAGTATGGCAGAATGAGAATAGCCCTAAGGTTGCCGCACATTTGGTAAAGCACTGTATTATTTGCCTAAAGCACAATCCTGGGAATGTCACCCCTACACCTGCTGGTAATTTTGCACCACCTTCCTTCCCTTTCGAGGTTCTCCAAATGGACTTCATCGAAATGGAGCGAGTGAATAACTTGAAATATGTACTAGTGGAAGTTTGTGCATTCAGTAAATGGATCGAGGCCTACCCAACCAAAGAGAATACGGCCATGGCAATGGCAAAAGCACTTTTAAAAGAGTACTTCCCATGCTACGGATTGCCACGTGTGATCTGGAGTCACAATAGGAGCCACTTCAATGCCAAAGTCATTGATCTGGTGTGTAAGGGATTACAAATCACGCAGAAATGTCATGCAGCAAACCACCCCCAATCAGCAGGCCTTGTTGAAAAGTACAATGGTACTCTCAAACTGAAGTTAGCAAAGATTCATGAAAGTACAGGATTGCAATGGCCAGATGCGTTGCCTTTAGCATTGTTGTCCACAAGGGTGATAGCGCATTCTAGGACAGGGCTGTCACCCTATGAGGTCGTCTTCGGACACCCTGCCAATGTCTGGGGCGTCCGAAGACCCAAGCGTTTTTCTGAGATAGAGTACCCTCTTTTGTTTGACTATTTGTATGCCTTGTCTAAAGATCTCCGTTCTCTTCACCAACAGATACACGCCGCTCTACAACCAGTGCCAGAGGGCCCCAGGCACCAGATCCAGCCCGGGGATTTTGTTATGGTTCGGCAGTTCCAGCGCAAAACTTGTTTGGAGCCGAGGTGGAAGGGGCATGCCCAGGTGCTTTTGGCCACCCGCACTGCAGTAAAGATCGACGGCCGAAAGCACTGGGTCCATGCCTCCCACGTGAAGAGGGTGCCCCTTCCGCTTCCATACGACGCATGGGTGCGAGACGGGATCGCTGATAAGGAAGGGGTGCTGGTTACCCGCTTCGTCCCTTTTTCTGACGCCCGGCTGAGAGGGGCGCAGACAGACAAGGAGAGTGACGAGGCCTTATTCAAGGCAAATCCCCCTGAGATAAGGGCCGCCCCGGATGCTCCAGTTCCTGGGGTACAACAACCTGAGTCCCGATCCCCAGCTGAATCCGAGTTCTTGCCCCTGTTTGTGAATGACGAGGAGCCTGGGCGTACCAGGTACAATCTGTGGCCCCGACGGAAGGACAGTGCGCCAGCAGGGCAATCCAGGAGTTAGGGAAGGACTTGAGCTTATGGTATAGGTGCTGTGCCCCTGGTGCCTACTTTAGACTAGAGTGAAGAACACTGGTGCACTGCCCTGGACACTGGACAGGATCGCTGAGGGTATTTGCCCAGGAGGGAGGTTGCCCTATCCTGAAAGAAGAAGGATTTGTTTTCTGGTAAGGGCCGCAATTGTTTTCCAGTAAGGGCTGCGATCGTGCAGCTCCACCGTGGGAGTGTTTGATGAACAATAGGAGCCTGCCTGTGAGGCTCATAACGGATACAAAAAAGAAGAAATACCCCTCTGGCCGGTTGTATTGTGGCTCCAATTCCTAAAAGCATTTTCTAAAAATGTATCCCTTTGGTCGTCCCATTCCTGACGAGGAGCAGCCCTTTGCAGCTCCGCATCCCACTTCACATGGTCCCGCTTGGTCCTCCTGGTCCCCCAAGACTAAAATAGTGTTTATGGTAATAATTTTGCTCTCTCTGATATTTGTATTTGGGGTAGTCTGGTATCTAGAGGAACAACACCCTGTGCATACTTTGATAGGGACTACCCCGGTTCCAGCTGAGCACTCGTTTATCACATTGGCCCCGCATAAAGAAAGACATAGACAAACTTACGCTCATAATGCATTCATTCAAATGCTTCATCAGGTACACAGTACTACTAATGCCACGAAGTGTTGGGCATGTGGACTGCTCCCCTCAGTTATGCATAATAATGACTTACTTATATCGATGCCCTTGTCCTATTTAGGTAGCTGTGACGCTTGGGTCCAACTACTATCTATGGTTTATATGCATTATTATGCGACGCAATGAAAATGACACAGGCTGACTATGAGGCAGTTTTAGATTATATAGTGGTACATCAAGGATATACACCGGGGGCAGATGGAAAGGAGGGTACCATACACCCTGACGTCTGTATGAATGTTTTCACAGTCCATGAAAATGTCACATGGTTACGAAATGAAGTACTAGACTTCCAAGGATTCAATGTCACTGAATATTTTTAATGTTTTCAAGAGCGCAATATCACTGAAGACAAAGCTATGCCCATTCCCGTGATAAATGCAACAGCTAGTTTCTGTGTTCAAGGGTCAGGGAATGTTTCCGTAGGACAGAGCCATTGTAACTATACCTATCAATTGAATACGACTAGTAGTCCACCCTTACTGACACCTCCGAATGTATATTTCATCTGTGGGGAACAAGCTTATACTTGGCTCCCCAGGGGGTGGTCTGGTCAGTGTTATCTCTCCTTCCTCCTGCCCCCTGTTTACATTGCACCGTCCACTTACCACAAAGATCATAGGTTGCATCGTAGGGATCTTTTCGTGCACCGAATCAAAAGAGTTGTTAATATAGATGATATTGATCAAACGGATACCTCCCTACAGCAATTCACTGATATAATGAAGGATATTGTGCCATTCTGGGGTCCCATATTCAATAGTCGCGACATACGTCGACTTGCCAGAGTAGTTGAGGGAGTCATTAACACTACTGCAGGTATATTGACTAATATTACATTCGAGCTTCAAGCTACAAGGCTCGTTTCGCTTCAAAATCGGATGGTTTTAGACGTCATCCTAGCTGACAGGGGTGGAGCATATCGCGTCATCGGCAGCAGCTGCTGCGTGCACATACCCGACAGTGCTCCGACCGTATATTCTGCCATACAGAAATTACACAGACTCGCCTCAGAGGTCCATCAAGACAATGGTTCATGGTCCCTTACAGGCTGGCTCTGGGGTCTGCTGGCTTCATGGGGTTGGAAGATATTTCTTGTCCTGATAGCTATCGCAGGGGTCATCTTTACCTGTTGTTTATGCATCAGTTGTCTCCCAGCCTGTTGTACTTATTGTGTGAGTAAACTCACCCCCAGCATTATGCTCCCCAAACAGGATAATAAGTACTCCCCCATGATGATGCAAGAAATTCAGTCAATTATGTTGATAGACGAAGGAATATTTGACTACTAAATAGCGTTTCTTTCATACTCATGTTTGCTGCGTTTTCATTTTGCAATATGAATGACTATGTAATTTTCCCTTTCCCACTTAGAATTGTAAAGACCCTGCCGGATAGCAATAAAGCTTTTAGCCACATATGCTAAAAGGAGGGTCTGTTAGGTTTGAAATTCCCCTTTCCCGTAATGCACTTGTTATGCTATATTAGGTTAGCAATATGTGGCTAAATAGACGCCATTTGTA
The DNA here is from genome assembly GCA_963921515.1 of Calotriton arnoldi. Lineage (NCBI taxonomy): Eukaryota > Metazoa > Chordata > Amphibia > Caudata > Salamandridae > Calotriton > Calotriton arnoldi. Next base: position 211,191 of record CAWUFW010014318.1, on the reverse strand, counting down.
TTTACGTTATGCAACCCACTGAGTTATCCTCGCAACATGTAAGCTTTAGTTAGCTTGCGTGACTCCATTTTGTATTTCGCAATCACTGGAAGACTGCTTGGGCTGTGCTTGTACTAGGCCTTATTCTTCAAATCTTCTTGCCTCAGCAACGCTGTATTTCGTTATTATTTCTCCTTTCTGTTCAAGGCTGTAACCCGACTTGCTAATGAACTGATGTTCTTTCTTTGCATTCCAATCTCAATGTGTAGCTCTGCTCCCACGTTAGGAGATGCTGAGACTCGGCACACTGGCCTTGGAGTACTGATAGTGTGCCCATCTGGCAGGTGTTAGCTCATCTCTCTGTGCCCCCTTTGTTCATGCCCGGCTCAAGCCGGTAATTTTCCATTTAGAGGCGTGGCCGTAGTCTCCAGAAGGGTTTATTATGTATTAGCGTACCCTGGGGCGTCAGTCCCCTCGGCAGACATCTTAGGGTGAAGGTCTGACTGGGCTCCTCTGCAGAGTATATATCGAATAAAGTAAGTTTGTATTTCTCTACTGTCTGACCGACTCTTCATTGTGGGAAGGCATAGCAGGTGGTTGTGAAAGACCCGCGTGGCCTTAGAGGGCCACGTCCTTCACACCGGATTCTGATTTGGTGGCAATGGCTAAGTGGGTGCACCAAAAATGTGGACAACTGGGAGAGAAAGCCACTAACAGGTGGGCAGAGAATATGGGAATATATATTCTCCTAGATTTGATCAAAACTGCGATTATGCAATGTCCCATTTGTCAGCCTACACAACAAAGACCAGTGCCACAGGTGGTGAGAGGTCAGTTAAGTAGAGGAAAGCTGCCAGGACAGATATGGCAGATTGACTACATTGGGTGAATGGAAATTAGTCGGGGTTATCAGTATGCATGTACAGTGGTGGATACTTACTCCAGCTCCTTGATAGCCTTTCTGTGTAAACGTGCCACTCAGCAGAATACTTTATAAACATTGGACCTACTTATTTTGTATTATACTATGCCATTGCAGATCCAAAGTGACAATGTGTCTCATTTCAAAGTAAAATTGGTGCAGGATTATTGTGCACACCACAATATAGAGTGGGTACTTCATATCCCTTACTACCTGCAATCTGTGGGTTTGATTGAAAGGATGAATGGATTGTGGGGGCGTGGCCAAGCCGCCGACTGTAATGGCAGCGCAGGCTTGAAGCTCTGCGGCAAACCCCTGTCGTTATGTCCACGCGTGGGACGATCCAGGCACCAATTGTCCACGAGACGCTGTAGGAGGGGGCATCGACTTGTCTGGTGCGGAGTGGTGGGCTGTGGCTGGTTGCAGTGCGGATCGGCACCGGTGTGAGAAGCCTGCACGGGATGGGGCCTGCAGACATGAGTAAAGCCGGGGACTCGGGCAGCGGGTGCCGCCCGCGCCCCTGCGTTCCCACCACTGACTGAAGAGATTTTGGCTGGTTTGCAGCAGAAGGCGGGGTAAGGTGAAGTGGTGGGGGGCATCCATAGCACACCAGCTTTATCCCCGTTAGTCCTGCAGTCACTCCCCAGAGGCTCCGCGGTGATAGGGTCCACGGGCGAGCCTGGGCACCGGCCGCCGGGCCGGGTACTGCAGGATGTCATCACCGGCCTCCCCCCCCCTTGCTGGTGCGCCTTCATGAAAGTCAGGCAAGGCCCCCCCGCCCGGTAGCACACGCCGAAGTACATCAATGGGAGTATAAGCCCCTTGGCAGCCGCAGGAAAACAGCAGGAAGCATCCAGGCCTCGGTCACTGCCATAGCCTGCCTGGTACAGCACGGAGAGACCTGAGAAGGAGGGAAGACCAGCACGGCTGGCCAGATGGACCCATTTACCTGTGGCATGGGCCGTAAAGACCCCAAACAAAGCACCCTACCCTTTAAGCCACCAGGCAACAGTGCAACAACCCAGCAAGTAAGCATGGCGGAGGTGGGTAGATCGCACACGGCTGGTGCAACGGGGTCTAACACCATACTAACGGAGCTAAGGGCGGGCTTCAGGGCATTGGACACCCGTTTTGACACTCTGGACAAATGATTGGAAGCCATGGGAGCCTGGCTCGACAACCAGGAGGGACGCTTAACCACGGCTGAGGGCAGAATTTCAGACCTAGAAGACGGCACTGCCAGACCACCAGAAAAATGGAACGAATGGAGAAACTCCTTAAGTCAGTCGCAATCAAGAATGAGGATTGCGAGGCAAGGGGCGGCGTAACAACATACGAGTCATGAGAGTGCCTAAATCCACCAACACTGGGCGGCTGGACCGGTTCATGGAAACATTACTTACCGATCTATTTGGGGCGGAATCCTTCAGCACCACATTTGTAGTAGAGCGTGCGCACCGCATTCTTGGGCCTTGGCCGAATCCGGGTTGCCCACGAGGCCCATCATAGCTCGCCTGCTCAATTTCAGAGACAGGGACACCGCCCTGAGCATGGCGCGGGAGAAGGGCAAGTTAGAGTGGCTAGGGTCATCTATCTCTCTATGCCCGGACTTCACAGCAATGGTGCAGGAAGCAATACGAAAATGGGCTGGGGTGAAGGCGAATCTCCAAAAGCTGGGGCTGCGCTATGGGATGTTGTACCCCGCACGGCTTAATGTGGACGTGGATGGACGGGACCGAATATTTGATTCCCCCCATGAGGCCCAGGAATTCTGCCAGAGCTACTCCAAGTCGGGCGGCAGCGCAGAACGCCTTCCCCACAGCAATCGCAGTATATTCCGGACTCAGGTGCAAGTGTGGATCTCTTCATGGCCAGTTGAACGAACTAGTTGTCCCTTATACAGGCAATTTCAGACCTGTGACTATGTGCATGTTGCAATGCCTGGATCAGACTACTGCATAATAAGTTTGGGATATAGTGGACATTCCCCGGGACCGGACTCTGTACATCTCTTCAGACGCTTATGTGCCAAGTACAATGGGGAAGCGGCGTGGCGTAGCCACCACCCGAGTGCGGATGCACATGTTCAAGTTGGCGCAGTATAGTATATTGATTTTTTTCATTTATATTCTAATTTAGCTGTTGAGGGGTGGGACTTTCCCCTGAAGTTTGGTATGCGGGATGGGTGGTGGGTGGGGGGAAATGGAGTTTTCAAGCAATTGTTGGCCAAACGGTTTGGTAGCGATGTTCAATTACAGTGCAGAAATAGTAACACAGATGCGGACACATCTATTACTCAGAATATAAGATATGGTTAACAAGGTGCACCCGGAAGTAAATGTAGTGTTGATGTCTTGGAATGTAAGGGGTCTTAATAATGCCTGCAAATGTAAGCTAGGAACTAACTATATGCACCATCACCAGGTGGACATTGCTTTCATACAAGAAACTCACCTAGGACCCTCTGCGAAGTCTTCATTGGCAGGTAGTTGGGGGGAACATCGGTACTTTGCTGGATATAACTCGTATGCAAGGGGTGTGGCGATATTGATACACAGACGAGTGCCGTTCAGGGAGGTAGAGGTGTATCGTGATCCGGGGGGGCGTTATCTGCTGGTCAAGGGATGCCTACTTGAACATTCAATATTGTTTGTAAATATTTATGCGCCGAATGTTGATGACCCTGATTTTTTTGATTCCATTCATACCCACATTAAGCGAATGGGGGCGGACCAAATATGCATGGGTGGGGATTTTAATTTACTGCTGGACCTGACACATGACAGCACAGCAAGCACAGCATACACAAAGCCTAGGGAAAGGAGAGCGTTGCTTGACATCATCGATAGTTACGGGCTGATGGACTCGTGGAGGCACCACAGCCCTAGTCAGGACGGATACACGCATTATTCCGCACCATATAACACATGGACCCGGCTGGACTACTGGTGCCTGTCGGCAGGGGTGGCGCTGTGGGTTAGCGTAGTGACATAACTCCCACGCACACTGTCGGACCACTCCCCTGTCGTACTACAGCTGAGAGTTCCACGTGCAGGGGGGGTAGCACGACCATGGAGATTCCCCGACATGGCCCTGAGAGACATGGTATTCGCAGCAGAATTGAGCGCTGCGATAAGTGAATATTTTACACTGAACATGGGCACGGTAACCTCTAAAGCCACGTTATGGGAGCCGTTTAAGGCATACACTAGGGGAGTGTGCATATCAAAGAGCGCAGTTGTACTTAGGGATCTGAGACGCACAATGGCAAGAATAGAAGCGCAACTGGTAGAACTTGATCGTCAGGATGCGCAGCCTATTGGTACCCCGAGGCTGCAGCGCCGCACAGCCCTTCTGGCGGAATTCCGGGAGGCAGCAGAGCGAGAGGCACATTATCTCTGCAAATATGCGACTGCTAGGCGATATGGGGAGGGTGAACGACCGGGCAGGACCCTTGCCAGACTAATGAAGCAGTCCTGCAGGCCGACATGCATAGCTGAGCTGACGGGCAGTGATGATTCGCGTATAACTGGCAATGTGGGAATTCTTGGAGAGGTGCTCACATATTACCCCACATTGTACACCTCCAGAACTACTGGGCACCCGCTGGCTTACAATGACTACTTAGATGAGGTCTCAATGGTCTGGATGGAAAAAGCACACCAGGAGTTTCTGGTGGAGCTCTTCTCGGAGGACGAGGTGATTGAAGCCATAGATGCACTGGACGGCTCTAAGGCTCCGGGGCTTGATAGGTTCACTGGTTGCTTTTATAAGAAATACAAAGCTATCCGTGCGCCATAGCTAATAGATGTTTATCAAGAAGAGGTGGATGCCAGTGTGCTCCCACCCACCCTGAGAAAGGTGGTTATAATCCTTCTTCCGAAACCTGGTAAGAACCCACTGAGATGGGGATCCTACAGACCGCTGTATCTTTTAAATTTTGATAATACGATCCTAGCTAAGATATTAGCAATGAGACTAGCCCTAATAGTAGAAAGTCTGATCTCGGCCGCACAATCAGAGTTTATTCCTCATAAATCAATAGCACTCAATCTCCGCACGTTGTTTGCCACACTGCACAGGATATCACCATCGGTTCCGGCAGCTGCTGTGCTGCTTGATGCGGAAAAGGCTTTCGATTCGCTCAAGTGGCCTTTCCTGTACGCCACACTGGGTCGCCTGGGGGTGCCGGACCAGTTTTTAGCAGTTGTTAAGTTATTATATACACAGCCCATGGCGTGCATACGACTTAATGGTACGTTATCGTCCGAGTTTCAACTTACACGGGGAACACAGCAGGGATGCCCACTTACCCCTTTATTGTTTGTGATGGCACTAGACCCGCTGGTGCGCCACCTGCAGGAGCGGCACAGTCATCGGGGCTTACAGTTTTACACTGGACCCCTACTGCTCACGCTATATGTAGATGATATCATATTATACGTGTGACACCCGGATGATAACCTGGCACTGCTTCTGCGCAAAGTAACTAGATATGGCACCCTATTTGGCTTATGCATTAGCTGGGAGAAATCGGAGGTATTCCAGTTGACAGAGGCACCCTGTGGCAGGCTTGTGGATTATCCGCTGAAGTGGTGTGAGGACTCCATTACATACCTCGGGATCCACATACATAGAGAGAAGGATCGTATACTACAGTTGAACTATGGTCCAGTAATTGAAAAGTTGGGACGCAACATAGAGCGGTGGCTGTCGCTGCCCCTGTCAATGGCGGGTAGAATAGCTATTGTTAAAATGGTGGTCCTCCCACAATTTCTATATCTTTTCCACAATATCCCAATTCCGTTATATAATGGATTTTTTTCAACCCTTCGTACACTACTGATGCGATTGGTGTGGGGTGGTAAACACCCTTGCATTAGCTGGGACACACTAATGCTGCCATATGAGAGGGGAGGGTTTGGGGTACCAAATTTTCATATCTACTATCTGGTGGCTCAGGCGAGCTGCACTCGGTACTGGTACCATGTGGATGCTAGCATTCCCTATTTGAGGCCGGAGGCCGATTTGACGCTCCCGACGTCACTTGAGACCCTGCTACCAGTCGGGTACCCACGAGATGCACAGGACTTTCAAACTCTCTCTACAACTAGTTGGGAATGGCACAAATTATTAAATATAACTGGATCACGTATACTGTACTCATCTGACATACCGCTAGCAGGTAATGGCTGGATCCCCATTCTGCAGGGAACGCTTGTAAAGCGCACGATAGCCAAATTCCACTTGGCAACATTTGGAGACCTATTCCCTAAAGGGCATATCTTCTCACGCACGGACGACCCCCGCTTTCGAGAGGCTACAATCATGGATCACTTTGTTTTGCAGAGACTTCAGAGAGCTCTGAGAGCTAACATTTACAGCTATCCGTTAGAGCCCCCGGAGCGCCCAATCCTGACAGGCATCATCAAAAACGGGGATGGGACGCATCTTATAACCAGAATGTATAGAGCTGCGGTGGTCTTGCTGCCGTCCTGAGACTCTGGGGTACGCGCGGCTTGGGAGTGGTACCTTGGCCATCCCATCACTGATACACAGTGGGGTAGGTGTTGTACACAAATTTGCCGGGTCTCTCCCAACCACCGTCACAAACTGTTGCATTTTAAATTCCTTTGCAGGGCATATAAGACACCCAGCGCACTACATGGTATCGACCCATCTCGATCACATTCCTGCCCCAGGTGTTGCTCCCCAGATGGGGACTTTGCACACATTATGTGGACATGCACTAAAATAGGCGATTACTGGACAGCAATATTTATGGAAATTTCCAGAATGATAGAAATGGTGATCACACCCACGCCATTAATGGCATTGCTCGGGTACACGCATGACCTCCCCAGATCCAAACGATGGTTTTTTGCAATCGCACTGCTTATTGCCAAGCGCGAAGTAGCCATTAATTGGGACAGTAAGTGCACACCTACAGTACACTCATGGCTGTGTAGTATGACCGATTAAAACACCAACAGTGACACCTATGCACAGTTACAACCACCTACTGCTAGGCCCTTCGACATATGGCAACCATTCCATTCTTACCTGCAGGAGTTGCAGGATACTGGTGACACTTCAACACCGCCGCGGCTCACTCCTGCATCGAATGGGACCGAGAGGGGTACACCCGGGGCAGCTGGGACACCGCAGGACTTGTAACCTTAATATGTATGCTCTCTGCCCCCCGCAGGACGGGTATATTGTACTCAATGTTAGCCTTGAATATCTATGTATGCACCCTGACTTGTAATTACTTTAATAGGGGACACCCTATACTGCACTGTAACTATGTTTATAATTTGTGAAAATCAATAAAAAGAATTTTAAAAAAGATGAATGGATTGTTGAAAGCTCAGCTGAAAAAGTTGGCAGATGGGTCATTAAAAGGTTGGAGAGATAACTTGCATGATGCATTGTTAATTTTGAACAACAGGCCTCTGACAAATGCGGAAACTCCCTTAATGCGAATGTTGACACCAGCTTTGCTGATTCAGCCTCACATGGCGACTAACATTTTCTTGTACTGGGAGACAGTACAAATTTTGGATTGCGCTATTATAAATATGCACCATTCAGGTTCTCGATTCTTCGCAGTGAGGGCCTGGAGGGGAGCGGAGGCTGATGCAGGCCTCCCCTGTTGACAGTTTTAGTTGGCTATGGGTACCAGGCTTAAGCATAATTTCCCAGCAATGAGCGACTGCTAAATGACACCCTTTATTTTTTCACTCTAAAGGATGGTAATATTTTCTGAAGCTCAGAGACATGGATGTGTGATCTGCATTGTTTGTTTAACCCAGAGTAGAGATGCCTCTTTGTGAAAACAGTAATCCTGAAAGCGATTAACCAGTGACCGCAAGCAAAGGCCAATCCAAGGGGGCATATTAACAACGGCCAGCGATAATTATCGCTGGCCGTGCTTAGCGATAATTATATTATCGCAGGCTATCTCTGGCATTTATCGCCCTGGTAGCGCGTTATTAACAACGCTTTACTCCAGGGCGATAAAATTCCAGAGATAGCGAGGTTATCGCCCTTTTGCAGGGAACATCGCTGGTTTTCCAGCGATGTTCCCTGCAAAAGGGCGATAACCTTGCTGATACGACCCTGTGGTTGTATCAGCAGAATCCACCTCCTATGCCTAACATAGGTAAGTCAGGATTATAGCAGACGTTAGATTTTGGCAAAAACGGCCGTTTTCGCCAAAATCTAACGTCTGCTATAATCCTGTGGGCTGCCTTGTAAATATCGCGATGTGAACATCGGCGATATTTGCAACGTAGCCCATCCGGGGTACGCCAGTAACGCCCACTTTGCATCTCATTAGAGATGCAAGGATGGGCGTTGGGGGAAAGAGCGATAGTGCAAGGATTCACGCGATAGCGTGACCTTGCTGATTAGGCGATAGAATTATTGCCAATTTCCGTCCGAAACGGACGCTAAAGCGGCGATAATTGCTTATCGCCTCGTTGTTAATATGCCCCCAAGAGATTTAAGAGTAACCCTGAGATTGTAGTGTGAAGTGAAAGCTGACCTTGCATGTGGGGATTAAATGACGAAAAGCAACCTTACGAATTTGAGAGATGTAAAAGCAAAATATTGAGCATGATAGACCATTTTAGGCTAATTCTGAAAGGCCCGTCATTTAAAAGCTGTATGCAAAGTATTGTTATAATATTTCTCTGTGCAACATTGAAGTCATTGGCATGAGGAAACATCCAAGGAATAGTAAATTCAGAAAATGCAAACAGCAAAGAAAACAAGGAATAAGTTCATGGAACTCCGTTGCCATCTCCTTGGATTAGACATTCTCTGGGAGAAAAGGTAAAGAGGGTATTCAAAGGTTAGCCAAATGATAACCACTCTAGATATTGGTATTTAAATGGGAGGTAATGTAGCAGAAATCCAAAGAACACAGGACGGAAGCTGGTATTCGGTCCTAGAATAACCCATTCCTAGGTAAGGAAAGAGTTAGCACAAGCTAAATTAAAAATCGAGAATTACCCACTGAAATAGAGAAGTACAGCACCTATTCTTCTTCCACAGTGAGACGTGCAACGTGTTTCCTATTTATTTTATTGTCCTATATTAGTGTCCTCTTTAGTCAGGACCCCATTCCCCTTCTGCTTATTCACTGTGTGTCTATGGTTCTGGTGGGGGTTGTATTGGCACAAAGGATTGAATGGCCCATGCTGCCTCAGCAATCCTGGAGAGAAGAACGTATCTTCTGACACTATCCTGACACCATCACACATAGATATATTTAAAACTGGGTAATGTCCTGCATTGATTGACATTTTATATAGTTTATACTTGCCTCAGGTCTTCATATATCTGTTAAGACATTGTAATTGGTCTGGATAGTTAGGAGTATCTCTGGATCGCCAATGTAACACAACAGCAATAAAGACAACACACACAATTCTTCTCAATAGGGTAAAAGCAGCACGCAAAAGTTGATAATGCACTTCTTGTAAAATAATGTGTGTGATTTTTGAGTGAACAACATACCATCCATGACAAACTGCCCCCATGATGTCTGTGGGGAAGTGATTGGCACATCTAAAATATTTCCATACAAGAGGATTTCAGTGGACCATTACAATTTTGTTGTGTGCTAGTATATTCTCTAGTACGTTATTTCATTGCTTTCTGACTAAATATATGAGTCTATTAGTGGAGAGAGGGAAGAAATATTCTGATTTTTTATTGAAAAAGCTTTCTTGGGAGATATTGACTATGGATGTATCCCTGTGTTATACCAGCTGTTAGATTTTTTCATGTGATATTCTGCCTTATCCTTTTGTGGTTCATAGTTGTCAGTGGGAATGTATCAGCCTGTGTTCACATGGCCAGGATAGGAATAATACATTAAGATGCAGTTATGAGTCACTGAGGAATTGTGAGATGTAGGTGTGAGAGTGGGATGCTCATCCAAGTACAGGACTTACATGAGAAAATGTGGTATCCTCTAGGAAGGGTGCAGGCTGGTAAAGGCAACATTTGATGTACTTCTCAAAGCTTATATCCACCTTCCTGCCTTGCAGCCCTGGAAACAGTCGGAACACTGCGGTCTTAACCACGCGGGTTCAGACTACGCAAGCTCAACTATGCTTGCCTTAACCACGCATATGCCTTAAACATGCATATGCATGGTTAAGGCAGTGAGCGGTCTAGCTGCTGCTACTGTGGTGAAGGCGGAAGCAGGAAGACGCCAGGAAGAGACGCAGTGAGGTGAATGGGGCTGGGGGTAGTTTTCAGGGCTAGGGGGTCTGGGGGGGTCGGGTAGTTTTAGGGACAGAGTAGGGGGTGGAGGGTGGTTCGGGGTAGTGTATGTAAATGGGCAGGTTTTAGGCCTTAGGGCAGGGGAAGGGAATGGGTAGTTGGGGTAGTTTCTAGGGCTGCAGGGGTGGGTAGGTTTCAGGGCAGTGGAAGGGGTTGGAGTAGTTTTAGGGACAGCGCAGGGGAGGGGTAGGATTTGTAAAGGGGCAGGGTTTTAGGCATTAGGGCAGGGGAGGGGAATGGGTAGTCAGGGTAGTTTTTAGGCTTGGGGGCGGTCAGGGTAGTTCTCAGGGCAGTGGAAGGGGTTGGTGTAGTTTAAGGGACAGCACGGGTGGTGGGGTCAGGCTAGTGTAAGAAAAAAGGCAGGGTTTTAGGCCTAAGGCTGGGGGAGGGGAATGGGTTGATGGGGTAGTTTTAGGGACAGTGCAGGGGTGGGGGGTCGGGGTAGTGTTTGTAAAGGGCCAGGGTTTTAGTGTCAGCACGGGGTGGGGGCGGTCCTGGGTATGGGGGGAATGGGTAGTGGCGACCTTAGCCACACACACCCTTCACCATTCATGCCTATACCACAAAATTGTGTGGTAAAGGAATGCGTGGTAAAGAAATGCATGGTTAAGACGCATTCGTGGTTTGGGCTCTATCATACAACCTTGCGGCCCACATCATACAAGATGAATCATGTATACCTCTGACAAAGATTAACAGAATAAAAAATCTGGTAGAGCTCTATGCTTGACTTCTTTTTATTTAGGTCCTTTGATTACTGTTGATTATCCTTGTTCACTGCAATGCTGATTAATAGTAAAACCCGAAATTCAGCAGGCAGGCTTGCTCCCCTTGCAAGTAAAATTTAGCTTGAATGTGTATTTCCAATTATAGCTGTTCCTGTTTGCCTTGAAGCAAAGCGAAGCTGTCTTGTCACATTCACAAGCAAGTCGTCCGCAATCATTTGAGGTGCCTCCTGCAGCAAAGGAAAACAACAACATGAAGTAATTCCAGAACTTTGTTGCGAAAGTTCAAGTCATTGTAAACATCAGCAAATAAGCCACTATGCAGCCCCTAAGGAGACAGTTATACACTGAGGGGCCTATTTATCAAAAATTAACACAACACAGCAAGTCACCTTGCTGTGCTGCGTTAAAGGGCAAGAATGCACTATATTTATTACAATATGGCATATTCCTGGCCTTTCCCCACCGCTGGGGCACAATGGGCTGCCTTGCGCCAATGCAGGCACCCTTGCACCATGGTGCAAGGGTGCCTGCATTGCATGCAGGATTGTTTTTGTGCAGGGAGGGGCATCTTCCTGCACAAAAACAATCCTCAGAGGCATATTCCTCTTTCTACGTGTGCTGCACAATGCAGCACACATAGAAAAAGGAAGTAACAAGGAAAAATGAAGATATTTCTCCTCCTTATGCCTCCCCAGGAAGGCGTATCTTTTGGCGCATTCCCAGGTCTACCAGTGATGGTAAATCTGGGAATGCGTCAAAATCCATGGGAGTTGCTTGGGAACACCCGCGCACCGCCCATGGAACGCCTTCCCAGGGCAGAGTAACGCAATGCATCGATTTGCGCTGCGTTGCTTTACTTCTGCTCTCTTAAGTCACACAGGGCCATGCAAAGTGGCCTTGCGTGGCTTGAGAAATCTCATTTTAGGGTTTGCTTTGTGCATGCACCACGTTGCGTGTGCAAATGTGACACAAACCATTCACAAATAGGGCCCTCAGTTTAAACATACTCATAAAAGAAAGGGAAAAAGTGAGTGCTACAATACATCTGCTGTTTTTCCTTGGGGTCATATTAGTGCAGTTAATGTAGACCGCTACACGAAGTATGGATAGCAGTAACACTGGCTTAAGATAGAAATACACCTTGAGAAGCAAAGAAGGTTTACTTAGAATTCGTTGGTTTAAAAAACATATATTTCTTATAACAGTCCGCGCTCCTGGCAAAATTTTAGTTAGCAGTTAAACTGGCTAGAATTATCTATAGAATGGAAAAACAGGATGGGAAAATGCTTAGGGCCATATGTACTAAGGTTCCATTTGCACAAAGCTGTCGCATTTTTCGCACTGAATTTTTGCAGATCAAATCAGATTTTGCAAACAACCTATGTACTAGTAGATCAGTTTACAAAATAAGACATTGCACTGGGTCGCAGAATAGCCTGCATAACTAATATTCTTAAGACAATTCACAATTTGCCTTCCCCTGTGACTGGCTGCAATCACAAGAATGGTTGGTTGCAAGAGACAGCAGACTACGACCCCTGTGATTACATTCCACAACAGAAAACTTTTATTTTAAGGCTGACAATGCTACTTAAAGGAACCTGGGCGGTTTAAAAAAAACGTTTTCAATTTTGAAAAATTCAGGGGGAGCAGGCAGTGTTCCCCTAGACTACTACATACTCACACCAAGACTACCACCCCGATCCACAAAGGGGAAGTGATCAAAAAAGGACCCCTTCTCCTTTGCGAATCAGTTACCATCCCAACTTTGGAATTTGTCATTGATCAATAGTTTGAGACTGGAATTGTGGTCGCAAACCATTGATTCATACCAAAACAGCTCACAATTCGGAAGGAACGTCAATTTCATTCCCCTTACAAATCGCGATTCGATATAGGTCGCTAACCCCGTTTTGCGATTCTGATTTTTTTTTACCATATTGCAATATAGGGTGACTACATACCAAAAGGGGACTTTATTGGAAGCAAGCCCTGTGATTTTGTGACTTGCAGGGCTTGCAACCGTAAAATCTCACAGTTAAGCTGGCCCTTCATAATTAAGAGCTCACTAAGATAACATGTTATGGTGAGAAATAGGTGCAGCACATGGAAGGTGCACAGTTGGCTCTATGTGTTTCAGACCCATTTGCAAGAAGTGGTATTGAGCTTCAGCTGGACTGTGCTCACATTTTACTTGAGTTTGAGTATGTTTTTAAATCAGATTACTGATTGCTGTGCTTGCTCTTACATTTTGACTAGGGTTTGTGGGTGATAATGCTGTGTGTGTTTTCAGTCAGGGAACATTCTAGTGTCAGTCAGAGTTGCAGAGAGTATGTGATGTCATAAAGGAATTATGGGATGATTTAACTGAAAGATGTGCATGTTATACAGTTGGGGGTCATTCAGGACGAGGGGAGTGAGTGGAAGAATATGAAGGAGCTGTTCCATCCGGTCTCATGAAGAGCCTTCCATCATGTAGTCCTGAGGTATGTTTTGATTTAAGAAATCTCCCAGGGACCCCACACATGAGAGGGATCCTAGTGTCCTAGATTGTTTACTCAATTCGGTAGTACACACGCTTATGCTCAAGTGTGGCAATGTGATGAAAGCTACACCTTGTAATTACATTACTATAGGTGAACCAACAGGATCCCAAATAACGCAGAATGACCAAAGGTTAATTTCAGATGAAGACAATTAAGGCAATAGGTAGGACACAGTGAATGAAGACATGTGATGGGAATTGACTGTTTGCTCACTTAGAAAGTCAGCACTACCTACAACATTGTATAGTGACACAAATGGTCTGATGCAGTCTCAGTAATACCTCTATAAAAAGAAGATAATGGGCCTGATTTAGAGTTTGGCCAGACCGGTTACTCCATTACAAACATGTCAGATACCCCATCCGTCTTATTACAAGTGCCATAAGATAAAATGCACTTGTAATAAGGTGGGCAGGGCATCCGTCACATTTGTGATGCAGTAACCTGTTCATCAAACTCTATATGAGGCCTTGTGTGTTGTAGAGGTTTGGGCTGCGTTCAGTGTAGTGTTCTATCTGGAAAGAGAGAGATGTCCTTAGACAAACAGAAACAGAAGTATATGTTTTCATATTTGCATTTATAAGAGGTCAGATTGACACTTCCCTAGATCAGATCTCTTAACAGGGGATAATACTCATTACATTTATCTACTGGGTCAATTTAAACCTAGGATGTGTTTAGTGAGACATTGTATTATGTTTTAATATTAGATTAACTCTTTTAGAGTGTTACCATTGTGGTCTAAAAAGGAAAGGCTTTACATAACCTGAAGAATTACATTATGTGAGAAAGGATGAAATGGTTGTGATCATCCTACAACAACACATTAATAACCCTACCAAGGGAGCACAATTCCAACTTTGAATGCTCCACGTTATCAACCAGCTCCTACTAGTCTCTGACTTCAAACAAGTCCTCCAAGTCCTAGCTTTATCTAGAATGGCATATGGTATTCCCCAGCTAAATGAAATCCTTATAATCCATGTGCACTTGTTTCCCTCAAAGAAACCTTACACTTTGCAGCCAGACTGGTCACTGGTTCCACAAAATGTGATTGTGTCTTGTCAATGGGCATGTCAGGAGACATGGCTTACTCATTATGGGCCAGTGTGTGTGGGGGTGCAAACCCTCTCACTCCAAGGCCATTTCATCAAAGGAAAGCCTGGTGTGAGGAATGCACTACACTATGGTGCCTTGCCAGCAAACTACTTTTCCCACCTTTCCTTGAACTTTCACTGTAGGAAAGTGCCCCTTTGTGTATGGTCACCCCCCCCCCACCCCCACTTTTTGCTCTGAATGCTGATGCTTACTACTCTGATAGTGCACTGGAGTCTGCTGCCCAGACCACAGTGCCTGTGCTCTCTCCCAAAACTGTTATGTTCGAATTGGTAATCTCAAATTGCCAAATACATTGCCCCCTGGTATATGGTGCCAGGAGTACCCAGGGCACAGGTGGTAAAGGAGTGCCCAGGGCTGCAGCACGGTTTTGTGCCACCCTGGGTGACCCACGCAAACTACTGATGGCAGGCCTGCCATTTAAGAATGTAGGAGCAGTGAAAACTGTTCGAACTCGACTGTGCCCTCACTATGTGTGGCACAGTTAAATGGACTACCTATAATATATGTTAGACACCCTGACCTTATGACCTTAACCCTGTAAGGGTTCCATTGAACTCGACATGCAAGTGACCGATTGTTACTAGTTGTTTTTGCTATTGACTGCAATGTTGTCTTGTCTATGTATTTTACTGCACTGAATTAATATTGCTTAAAACATCTATAACGCTGGTTATATATATTCTATTCCATTTGTTTTGGTGTCTAAATTAAGATAAAATACACTCTATTTTTATAAGTTGGTGTTGGATTTCTCTTGAGTAGTGTCAAATACTTTTCATCCATGTTTGTACTCTGAAATGCTTAACACATGTTCCTCTAGTAAAGCCTGACTGCTCTATGCCACCCCACCAGGACTGAGCTATGGATGTATTAGTGTGAATCAAAGGACCATCTTTGAGGTATTGTGATAATATTACATGGTAAGACTATCCAGCCATACCACATAATATTCCACTTTTCTACATTCACGTTTTTTAGAGATCATGCTGCAATGTTGCTGAAGCCAGGGCCTTCCTATTTGTAATCAGGATTTCGTTTTGTACTCTTTAACTTTGAACTATTTTGAACATTTGAATGTAAGCATTTTTTGCTAGACTTAGCAATTGTTTCATGTAGTTTGAGGGTTTGATCCTGTGAAGGAACATAGAGAATTCTCACATCAAGGTAAGGATTACACATGATCTGAATATGCGTAGGGTATAAGGTGTTCTTAGCAAGTATTATGCATGTGCCAACAAAAGGAAACTCAGAATATTAACACCTGTTAATTTCTTTCTAGTGGCACAAGAATCAAATAGAAACCCAAGTGTATTTTCATAGTGCATAGATGCAAAGCTTGAGGTAGTTGCTTTACCAAAAGATGAAAGTGTTGATAAATATATATAAAGATACTAATTTCTTGTTATACTCAGAGGCGCTCCTTGTAGACTTGTATACTGTAAATATTTAGGCCATGATCTAATCTGAAATTTTGTTGCAACTATTTTTAAATAGGCACTGCCCTTACCGGTGGCTCTACTATTCAGAAAAGTTACATCACACACACCTACATTTATGCACAGTTTCATAGGTTGAAATGTGACTGCTGCAAACCCACCAATTACTGAGGAAATTACTCCTGTGTAAACCCTGCTGTCTCCCCCAGGTGTTGTCTGTGCTATACAAAACTTCCAAATAAATAAATAAATAGTGGCATACAGGATCCCAGGGCTGGAGCAACTGTACATTCTTCCGTTAACCCTGCATCGCTTAGTTGTCCCTTACAATGAATATGGGCTCTAATGATTGTCTAACAGATGAACAGCTTAAACCTGTCACTAATTTCAGAGAAGGTGAATGGTGACATTTACTAGAGACAATTCATAACAAAACAGCTGACTAATGCCTAGGTTGTATTTCTGTATGGGATATTCACAGGCAATGATTGGAAAGAAGAAAATATCATATATATTCATTATGGATTAAAATATGTTTGAGTTGTTACCAATTCCCAAAACTTAGCGGCACATTTACTAAACTTTCACACAACGCAGTGCAGCAAGCACAAATGCTGCAATGCGTTGCGTGAAAGGGAGAGAGCAGAAATGCTCCAGATTTGCAAAGATATGGAGCATGTCTGCTTTCTCCAAGTGCAAGCATCTGCACCATAGTGCAAGACTGCCCTCGTTACAGGCATGATTATTTTGTGCAGGAAGGAACATCTTCCTGCACAAAAACAACCCTTAGAGGCATTTTCCTCTTTCTGTGCGTGCTGCAGCATTCAGCACATGTGGAAAGAGTACATAACGAGGAGAAATAAACATGTTTCTGCTTGTTATGCCTCACTAGGGAACCCATAGCATTTTGAAGTATTCCCAGGTTTACAACTCTTTGTATATCTGGGAATTTGCCAAAATTCATGAGTGGATGCATGGGAATGTCCACACTCCACCCATGGAACACCTCGAAATTTGAAATGTGACGAAATGCAGCACAAATAGCTAACTTGATTTACATTTCTATACAAACACATACAAGGCCATGCAAACCAGGCCTTTCGTGACTTTGTAAATATTACTGAAGCCTTTGCGTTGTCCTTCCTTTGTTTTGTGTTACACAAGGACAACGCAAAGGCTTCATCAGTGTTGGCGGTACAGCCTTACACAGAACCCTAGTGTTGACAGAAATTCTTGTGGATTGCAATGCATTTACCATTCGATCATTTGGGGTTGTAGGAGTGTCTCTTTGCCTCCTGCATAGTGAGTTAAAGACATAACAAAGCGGAGGCACTAATAATATATATATATATTATTTACCCAGTGGCAGGTGCCACTGGGTAGTTATAGTTAAGATTGTGTTTCCATAGGAAATGCCTTTTTTGTGTTGGTAATAACTTTGGCCCGTTTGAAGAATCTCCATTATACTTTCTAAACTAAGTGCTACTTCCGACTAGTTTGCATATGGAAACTTTGGGTTGATCCGTCAAGTAGGGGGCCGAGAAAAAGCGGGGTCGCAAACGCGTTTTCCCCTTTTATTTTTGCATAGGAACTTTAGACACAGCTGCAGCCAAAACTGCTGAACAAATTTACATGAAATTTGGCAGAAAGCTCAATCTTGGTCTAGAAAGAATGCTTTTTGTGATATGGTGTAAATCCGTTTAGTAGTCTTTGAACAATTAATGCTTAAAACGTTGTATATCAACAGACACAGAGCATCAGGCTGAGATGTGATTGGCTGCCACCACATCATCAAGGAACTTATGGCAGCTATATTAAGACTTGGACTCAGTCCCAAGTCCTAAAAAACACAATAAAAAGATATAGAGGGCAGGTTAGGGATAACCTGACTCCCTAGACCTGATTGTGGGGTCCCAGAGGGACCCTGCCTGGGAGCCACAAATGTGCTTTTTAAAACATTTTGGTGCAGATTCATGGCAAAATAAAAATAATGGTGCTGGCTCCTGTGCCTTTCCAAACAATACCCCCAGGGTGGGACAGGGCCCAGAGGGGTATTTGAATAATGGTTGTGAGGAGGGCGGTATGTGGCCCAAGTCCCAAAGCCTCTCTGAGGCCACGAGGAACCAACCCATGGGGCTGATATGTCATTATAGCGAAGTCTGAGCCTAAAAAGGCCCCTGGGATCCCATCCTCTGAGACTACCATTTTAATAAAGGGGAGGGAGCGTGCGGCCCCAGAGGTTGGCTGCCTGCACCACAGCCAGAGGCCATGTGCGGCAGAGCTTGGCTTATGTGTGGTAACAAAACATTACTTTACGTTAAAAAAAACCTAAAAATTTACTGAAAAAAACAAAGGTTAAAGTAAGGTTGTAGCTAGTTGAAATGCTCAGTAATAACTTAATGTTTTAAACTCTGAAAACCACAGGAATTCACTAGTTATCTGTATAGTTATCTCAAGTAACTATAACTTGTGCTCTAAGGTAACTATAGTTTGCGCCCTCACCATGACCTGCTAATTTCACCACAGATTACATCTCTTTAGACATCTTCTATGATATCATTGATATATTTATATATTTCCTACTAGGGGTCAACAGTAGGTAGTTATAGTTAGGACCTAGTTTTGATAGGAAAAGCGTTTTTTGACTTGCCTATATCTTCGGTGCTGTCTGACGAATCTTCATGAAACTTTCCAAAGAAAGTGTCATAGTAAGTCTTGTTGTGCTTGGGAAGTTTCGGTGTGATCTGTGAAGCAGGGGTTGAGACAAAAGGGGCTCAAAAGTGTGTTCTCCCATTTTAATTCCCAAAGGAACACATAGTCGAACCTACAGCCCGAACCGCTGGACGGAATTGGCAGAAAGGTGGATGTTGTTATACAGACTGATCTTTTTGTTATTTAGTGCAAATCTATTCAGTAGTTTTTGTGAAATTTAAGAAGAAAAAGTTAGTGATATCTGTGGTGGCAAAGCCTTCGCGAAAAAAGACAACCTTGTCCAGGGAAATGCACAGCTCTGATTGCCTGCTAATACTTCAACCTGGAAGTGTTGGCAGCCATCTTGGGACTCAAGTCCCCCCAAAAAAAGTGAAAAAAGGGGGCAGGGTAGGAATACCCTGGCCCCATAATTTTGGCCCAGGGGTCCCAGAGGGACCCTAACAGGCCAAAAAAGCATCTTTTTTTAAAACAATTGCTGCAAAATCAAGATATTTGTGAATTTGCAGCAAAAAGTTTGTTAAAAAGCAAGCATGGGCTCTCGCACTTGCTTCTGAATAACCCTCGGGTAGGCCAGGTCCTGGGGGCATATAATACAAATAGGAGGGGGGGAGCCCTCCTGGGTCTTATGAAAGCCACGGGGAAGGCCACCTCCCCAAGGCACTTCTTATTATGTAGGTGGGTGGACCCACTCGGCCCGGCCGCAGCCAGGGACCGCAATCTCCCTGGGACATGTGTGAAATAATGAGGGACCGCGTGGCCCTCTGCAGCCGCATGGACTGCCACCTACCCGGGGCATGTGTAAAATAATGTGGCGGGGAACGGCACCTTCCCAGGGCATATGTAAAATAATGTGGCGGCCCGCATGCCCCACCTTTTGGCCCCGGGGACCGCCAACTCCCTGGGACATGTGTAAAATAATTCAGGGGGCCCTTGTGGCCCCCCTGCAGCCTCGAGGGCAGCCACCTCCCTGGGGCATGTGTAAAATAATGTGGGGAGGCCCACATGGCCCCCTCGCAGCCCCAGGGACCACCACCTCCTCTGGGCATATGTAAAATAATGCTGGGCCTGCCGGCCCCCCCCTAGCCCTGGGGACCACCACCTCCCCGGGGCAAGTATAAAAAGAAATTGTGGGCCCTCGTGGCCCCCCATTTGGCCCCGGGGACCGCCACTTCTCGGGGCTTCAATAAAATAATGAAGGGGGTCCATCGTGGCCCCCCTGGCCCCAGGGACCACCACCTCTCTGTGGCTAAAACAAATGCTGCAGGGGTCTGCACAGCCTCCCTGGAGGAGCCATCCAAGAGGACTTCATCCCCCAGACAGCAGTATGCCAGGAGACACATTTGCAGAGTGGTGGAGTCAGGGGGTGTGACCTCCGAAGACCTCTCAGCAGCCCCATTGTGTGGGCCATACTGGAGGTAACAGAAGGGCCTGTTGGCCCCCAAGGACTCTCGGGAGCCAAGGGGACTTCATTCCCCAACCATCAGTGACCCAGGAGGTGTGTTTGTAGAGTGGTGGAGAAAGGGGGTAAGCAATCTCGCAGTGTGGGACTTACTGGAGGTAAAGGAAGGAGTTGCAGGCCCCCAAGGACGTCTTTGTGGGCCAACTACTCCTCCTGTTACATTCAGTAAGTCCCACACTGCGGGATTGCTGAGAGGTCTTTGTAGTCATTTGAGATGCCATTGGTGATGTAATCAGTGATGTCACTCACCATGTCATGAGTGACGTAATATGTGAGGCCTAAACTTAACTATAATGTCATTGTAACCTTTGTTTTTTCAGTGAATATATATATAGAATATATATATATCCACATTGCCTACTGACATTTTCCAGTTGGTATAGTTAGTGCCTAGTTTCCATAGGAAAAGCATTTTTTGTTTTGCTAATAACTTTGGTGCCGTTTAGCGAATCTTCACGAAAGTTTCAAAACAAGTGTGCCAGTCAGTTTAGCTGCTGTTTGGAAAGTTTTGCGGTGATCCATCAAGTAAGTGGCTGAGAAAAAAGGGGGGGTCCCAAAACACGTTTTCCCCATGCAATTTCCCATAGGGATTTTACAACTACAGTCCAAACCGCTGAACGGAATTGCACCAATTTCGGCAGAAAGCTACATCTTGGTCCAGAAAGAGTGCTTTTTGTATTTTTGGGTAAATCTGTTAATTAGTTTTGGGGTTATTAAAGTAAACAGATTTATGTATATCTAGAGACATGGATCAGCAGTGAATTTGCGGATCCATGCAGCAATAGCAATGCTGTGATTGACTGGCTGCAACCTGAGAGAAAAGTTTCGGCCACCATTTGGTGCATCGGAACACGGTTCCCAAGGGAGAAAATAAAATGTAAAAGTGATCGATGGGGTCAGGGTAGTGGTACCCTGAACCCATGGGACTCCTGGAGGGTTTTCTGAGTGGCCCCTCATGGGCAAGAAATTGTCTATGCATGTCGGGGCTCAGGTTATAGTTACTTTAGGGCATGAGTTACAATTACTTGAGATAACTATAACTTTAACTGCTGAATATCTATGGTTTTGGGTGTGTAAAATCTGAACCTAACTATAACGTTCCTGTAACCCTTGGTTTTTTCAGTGAATATAATCTCCACTATCACCCTCACGCGCGTGCACACACACACTCACACACAGACACACATACACATATATATTGCTGTGTTAACATTAGATGTGAACTATAAATGTCTATGTATTAATAATACCCTCCCTTATTCAAAACTACTCATTTGCAAATATTCCTGACAGTGCAAGGTAGTGTGATCACCTTCTCCTGTTTCTTTTTACGGTGCCATGGGAATAGTTAAGCAGAGAGTAAGGGGGACCTGTACCACTTTATGAAATCAGTTTGTGATACAGCACCTAGAGTTCGGTAGCACAGGTACATATGAAAAATGAGAGCATTATAAAGACTACATGGTTTAAACAACAGCCTTAACCTAAAGCTATGTCTCTGACCACTTAGGGCCCCATTATGATGTTGGGCGGAAGGCCATCTGACAGCTCGTCAGTGGCGGTCCGCCCGACATCTGAGGCATTAGTCCGATCGTTGTATTAGGATACAGGCGGTCAGACCGATGCCTGCGGGGGGGAATCTGCTCTGTCTCCGACAGGCTCAAGGCGCACGTCAGGGTGGAGGGCAGATTGTAATCCCCAAAATGGAGGCAGTGCCTGCTCAGGCACCGCCGTGGGGATTACGATGCACGTATCTGACAGCCTTTCTATGGTGGTCCGAACGCCATAGAAAGGTTGTTGGAAATGGTTTTTGGATAACCCTGCAGCCTTCGCTATGAGGGGAGCACCTATGGTGCCCCCCAAGCATCCATTCATCGTGTGGCAGGCATTGCATGGTGCCTGCCACACGGTGCACGGATGTTCAAAAAGTGTCATTATCCTATTGCGTCTTGTGCTTGTGTAATATTTTTGAAGGAAGGTGATGTAATGAATGGTTCTGTCTACCTTTTAGGAGTGTTTTAGCTGATAAACTGATTTTTAATGTTTTTCAGCAAATTACACTAATTTGGAACAATGCATCCAATTTTTCCTTTAGAGCATGGTGGTATGTTGTTTATTGTGATTACAAACTAGATAAAGTTTATAAATCACCACTATTATTAGCTATTATGAGAGAAACGATACTGTTACAGTTAATACATTTTCTAAATAATTCCTCATATTAATTTACCTTAAAACATATTGAAAGTATATGGTTTATCAATCCATTTAGTAGATTTTTATTTTTGTACTATAATACATATTATAATATATTTTTATGAAATTCGCCATTTTTTTTTAGTTTTGTATTTCGGATAAACCTATGGAATATTTATTATATATTGATACATGAAGGTTACAATTTACAACTTTCCTACGTTTTTCCCATTTTCATTTTTATTTCTTACATTTTATCAAAATTCCTTAAAGCTTACCTTTTCCTAATATATCCCACTCTTATGACATTTTTTGTAAATAGCTATGATTTTCCATATTATTATTTACTTATGATGAAGGCTTCGGGCACAAGCCGAAACGCATTGTTTGTTTTGCACCAAGAAACCTGTATACCGGGCATGGAGTGTCGGGTGTTTCTCCTTAGAAAACTGGACACTGTGTTTTGAAAATTGCTGGTGGCTGCCACAAACCACCACGTGCACTGGTGCTGCAAGGGTGGATGTGATTGGCGTATTGGTGGCATCATCTGTGACATATTATTTATTTAGGTACATTTACTGTGTTATATTGTGATATATTTGGCATGCCAAATGCTAAAGCTTTTAAACTGTAGGAAAAACTAAGCATTTGGAGATGGAATCAGACTAGACTGTTCCTACTGTAAATAAAGGCTTCATACTTGATTACACCTAGTTTTCAGTGTAGCTTTGCTATGTTGAGGAAGAGCGAATGTGAATTTGAAAGAACTCAGAGAGGTACAGACAAATATTTAGTTTGTGCAAATCTTCCCTTTAGATTCACTTTGTGCATGCACTCCATTCAGAAGCAGCTTCTTAAAAACTCAGGCCCTCCTTTAGAATTCTGGGAAAATCATTATGTTATCAATATGTATTACAGCCTGTATTTTGTTACATCTTGAGCTAAAATATGAAATATGTTTGACAACAGTTTTATCCAGTGCTTAATTTGAGCCGGTGGTTTCCGGTGCATGGTATCGCCACTTAAGTGTCACTCTGCCACTTATGATAGCTGCCACTTGGCAGCTATTTTTGTTTAATTGAAAGATGAGTAGAACAACAGCTGTTATTAATTCAAAATACATTAAAAACAACTAATATCTGCAGCCAAGCCATTCTTATTGCTTTGGGGGTCTCGAACAGTCTGAATTGTCACACTTATAGCAGTGTGATGGTTAGTGGTTGTGTAGGTACTCTCATTGGCAGCTTTGGCAGTGGAAATGGGTGGTACAAGCTAAAAGGGCCCTGGCACTTATTATTTTACAAATTAAGCAGTGATTTTATCACAGCTTTTGGTGCTTTTTTCCACAATGCTAACACAACCGCATTTTACTGGTGGTAATGGGACACAGATTTTCTGTCTCATGTAGTGGCATTAGTATTTCACCAATACATCACTAGCCCACCAAACAAGCAGTATGATGCTTTACTCTAAATTTGTGTCTACAGGACATATGTGTGGAAACAAAGGGGGTCATTACGATAGCGGGCGGATCGCCACCGCCTGTATGGCGGTGGCGACCTGCCCGCTATTTCTCTCCGCCCGCATTCAATTTCCCCCCGCCATATTACAATGGCGGGGGGACCCCGGCGGACGGAAAGACCGTCTGCCGGTTTTCCGCCGGTCTGACAGGAGACTGGGCGGAAAAGGGCTCTGATATGGTGGCGGTGTCTGCAAGACACCGCCATCCATATTAGCATGCAGCTGGAGATGTGCCTTCCCATGGCGGTGTTGCCGCCATGGAAAGGCATGTGGTCTTTGCCTTTGGGGGCCCATAGCGGGCCCCCATATAGTTGGGGTGGTGGGGGGTGCACATGGGGGTACCTATGGTACCCCCCTGCATTGGCATGGACAAAGTGGCAGGCACCGCGCGGTGCCTGTCACCTTGTGCATGCCGATGCATGACGTCTATTCCCAGCATTGTGGCGGACGGTGCTGTGAGCACCGCCCGCCACAATGCTGGGAATAGGGCTTGCCACCACCACGGTGGCTGTGGCATCCTAATATCATGTGCGGGACCGCCGCACCCCTTGCGGACGGTCCCGCATTCCGTTGCGGTGGCGGGCGGACTTTGTCCGCCCGCCATCGTAATGATGCCCAAAGTCAAGTATGTATGAAGACAGTAGGATCTGGAAATGGATAGAACCAATAAAAGGATAGGGACTAATTTGGACAGGAAATACAAAATCATGTTCTAAACTGCAAGATGAGGGATTGCCGCTGACATCTCTGTAATCTGTGACTCATGTGTTCAAATGCGGGCAGGGCCAGCTAAGTAGAAAGCTAAAAATGAGAGCCCCCCCTCTCCTTTATAGTATGACTTATGAACATCGTTCAAGCACTTTGCCCAATGTTTGTAGGACTTGAGTTAATTAATAAATATATCCCTGCCTCAGATTTTATGCATTTTCCCCAAAGTTTGTAGGACTGGAGTTAGTCTAGTAAATGTAACCTTCTCCAATTATCTACACTCTCCCAAATGTTGGAGGGTCTAGAGTTAGAATGCTAAATCTGATACCTCCAAATACATACGCTTATCTCATTTTTTGCAAGGTTTGTGTTAGAATAGCACATTTGACACTCATAAATATAAACACTTTCCCTAATGTTTGTAGAACCGGGGTTAGAATTGTAAATTTGTCTTGCCCCAAATATATGACCTTTCCAAACATTAGTGATACTGAAGTTATAATAGTACATGTGCTTTCCCTAATGCTTGCTACAAACTGAGTTACAATAATAAATGTAACCCCCCATTCGAAGTATATTTTATTTTTAAAATGTTCAAGGGTGTAATACATATTTCATAATTCAGGAATTGTTTAGACTTTATCTTGGCTTCTTTTATTGAGCCATGACTTTTTAATATATATATATATAATGCTTGTGTTATGAATTAAATAATACAAAATGTTAATATTTATTAAATGATTGTCTAATCAATTAATATTGGGTACATGTCTTGAGTTATATGACTTTTGCTATAAAATATATCCTTGATCAAAATAAATAGTTATACATTTTTCATATTTCTTTAACACATAATAATTATTTTTTATT
Organism: Calotriton arnoldi; assembly: GCA_963921515.1. NCBI lineage: Eukaryota > Metazoa > Chordata > Amphibia > Caudata > Salamandridae > Calotriton > Calotriton arnoldi. Next base: position 185,695 of record CAWUFW010014318.1, on the reverse strand, counting down.
AACAATGTACTTTATTTGTGAATATAATGAATTCTATTTATTTTGCTGGATCGATAAACATGTTAAAAGATTAAGGGCCTGATTCAGATTTTGGCAGACGGATTACTCCGTCGCACCCGTGATGGATATCCCGTACACCAAAATATAAATCCCATAGGATATTATGGCATTTATATTTTGGCGGACGCGATAACCATTGTGATGCAGTCCCCTGTCCACCAAAATCTAAATCAGGCCCTAAATTTGTTTTACACCTACAAGAACGCCATGGCAGAATACCACCAATGCATCAGAACCACCAAAAGGACCTTCATCCAGAACAAAATCCTCGCCAACTCCAGCAACTCGAAGGAACTCTTCAGCATCATTCAGTAATTCACCAAACACCCCAGCGAAGCCATGGATGTCACACACTCCCAGGACCTCTGCAACAAACTTGGCTCCTACTTCCATCTGAAAATCAAGTCCCTCTATGACAACTTCAACTAACAGACACCAGACACCGAAACCACTCCTTCCTCCGGCAACGACAGCCAGCCTACCATCTCCGCCTGGACCCCGGTCACCACCGAAGACACTGCCATGACCATGAAAAGCATTCACTCTGGAGCCCCCATGGACCCCTGTCCACCGCACATCTTCCACAGAGCCGTCGCCGCCATAGCACCCGAGCTACGACGCACCATCAATGCCATCTTCAAATCCGGCACATTCCCTGACTGGAAACGTGCAGAAGTCAAGCCCCTCCTCAAGAAGCCCTCTGCAGACCCGACTAACCTCAAAAACTACCGACCCATATCTCTCCTCCCATTCGCGTCCAAATTCACCGAGAAGATCGTCAACATCCAGCTAACGAACTTCATCGAAGACAACTCCATCCTCGACCCTTCCCAATTCGGATTCCGCAGCAACCACAGCATCCAGACGGCTCTCCTCGCCACCACAGACGACATCCGCACTCTCCTCAACCAGGGCCACACCGCGGCCCTCATCCTACTAGATCTATCACAAGACTCCATGACGCCGGCATTCAGGGAACCGCCCTTGACTGTATCTGCTCCTTCCTCACCAGCTGAACCCAAAGAATCAGACTCCCGCCCTTCCTCTCCGAACCTACAGCGATCAACTGCGCAGTACCCCAAGGATTGTTGCTCAGCCCCACCCTCTTCAACATCTACATGGCCCCCCTCACCGCCATCGTCAGACAACATGGACTCAGCATAGTATCCTACGCTGACGACACCAAGCTCATCCTCTCTCTCACGAAGGATCCTCACACCACCAGACTTATGTTCCAGGATGGAATGAAAGTCATTGAATCCTGGATGAGCAGCAGCTGTCTGAAGCTCAACTCGGAGGAGACAGAAGCCCTCATCCTCGGACCCACCCCCTCAGCATGGGACAACACCTGGTGGCCCACCGCCCTTGGCAACCCCCCCACTCCCACGGACCACGCCCGGAACCTCAGCATCATACTCGACTCCTCCCTCACCATGACCCAACAGATCAACACCATCCCCTTCACTTGCTTCAACACCCTCCACATCCTTCGCAAGACCTTCAAATGGATCCCCCCCGAATCCAGAAAAGACTGTCACCCACGCACTCATAACAAGCAGACTGGACTACAGAAACGCCCTCTATGCCGGAATCAACAAATCCCTGCTCCGCAAACTCCAGACAATCCAGAACACCGCGGCCTGACTCGTCCTTGGCATCCCATGACATGAACACATCACCCGATACAAAAGGGGATGATGGACGGAACGCTTGAGCCAATCAAACACTCACCCCCAGTCAACTGATCTGGGTTTAATCCATCATCATTCTTTAGCTCACTCCACCACCCCAGTTCAGACATGGCCACATGCAAATCAGTCTGACCCTGTGTCCTCATGGGAACAGTCCAGCCCGAACTGCCAAGCCATGTCTTCCCTGGACCGGAAACAAGCATCCTAGGACCGGTTTCTGGCATTTCAGCCGTCATCAGCCAGGCTTGCTTGAATCCAGTGGCAAAGTGAGCAAGGGACCCACGTCTGGGCATACCCGCCAACTTAGGGCGACCAAGCGTTACAAAAGGGGATGATGGACGGACGCTGAGCCAATCAAACACTCACCCCCAGTCAACTGATCTGGGTTTAATCCATCATCATTCTTTAGCTCACTCCACCACTCCCAGTTCAGACATGGCCACATGCAAATCAGTCTGACTCTGTGCCTCATGGGAACAGTCCAGCCCGAACTGCCAAGCCATGTCTTCCCTGGACCGGAAACAAGCATCCTAGGACCGGTTTCTGGCATTTCAGCCGTCATCAGCCAGGCTTGCTTGAATCCAGTGGCAAAGTGAGCAAGGGACTCACGTCTGGGCATGCCCCGCCAACTCAGGGCTGACCAAAGCGATACAAAAGGGGATGATGGACGGAACAGCTGAGCCAATCAAACACTCACCCCCAGTCAACTGATCTGGGTTTAATCCATCATCATTCTTTAGCTCACTCCACCACCCCAGTTCAGACATGGCCACATGCAAATCAGTCTGACCCTGTGCCTCATGGGAACAGTCCAGCCCGAACTGCCAAGCCATGTCTTCTCTGGACCGAAACAAGCATCCTAGGACGGTTTCTGGCATTTCAGCCGTCATCAGCCAGGCTTGCTTGAATCCAGCGGCAAAGTGAGCAAGGGACCCACGTCTGGGCATACCCCGCCAACTTAGGGCGACCAAGTTGATACAAAGGGGATGATGGACGGAGCAGCAGAGCCAATCAAACACTCACTCCCAGTCAACTGATCTGGGTTTAATCCATCATCATTCTTTAGCTCACTCCACCACCCCAGTTCAGACATGGCCACATGCAAATCAGTCTGACCCTGTGCCTCATGGGAACAGTCCAGCCCGAACTGCCAAGCCATGTCTTCCCTGGACCGGAAACAAGCATCCTAGGACCGGTTCGGGCTGGACTGTTCCCATGAGCCACAGGGTCAGACTGATTTGCATATGGCCATGTCTGAACTGGGGTGGTGGAGTGAGCTAAAGAATGATGATGGATTAAACCCAGATCAGTTGACTGGGGGTGAGTGTTTGATTGGCTCAAACGTTCCGTCCATCATCCCCTTTTGTATCGCTTTGGTCACCCTAAGTAGGCGGGGGTATGCCCAGACGTGGGTCCCTTGCTCACTTTGCCACTGGATTCAAGCAAGCCTGGCTGATGACGGCTGAAATGCCAGAAACCGGTCCTAGGATGCTTGTTTCCAGTCCAGGGAAGACGTGGCTTGGCAGTTCGGGCTGGACTGTTCCCATGAGGCACAGGGTCAGACTGATTTGCATTTGGCCATGTCTGAACTGGGGTGGTGGAGTGAGCTAAAGAATGATGATGGATTAAACCCAGATCAGTTGACTGGGGGTGAGTGTTTGATTGGCTCAAACGTTCCGTCCATCATCCCCTTTTGTATCGCTTTGGTCACCCTAAGTTGGCGGGGGTATGCCCAGACGTGGGTCCCTTGCTCACTTTGCCACTGGATTCAAGCAAGCCTGGCTGATGACGCCTGAAATGCCAGAAACCGGTCCTAGGATGCTTGTTTCCGGTCCAGGGAAGACGTGGCTTGGCAGTTCGGGCTGGACTGTTCCCATGAGGCACAGGGTCAGACTGATTTGCATATGGCCATGTCTGAACTGGGGTGGTGGAGTGAGCTAAAGAATGATGATGGATTAAACCCAGATCAGTTGACTGGGGTGAGTGTTTGATTGGCTCAAACGCTCCGTCCATCATCCCCTTTGTATCGCTTGGTCACCCTAAGTTGGCGGGGGTATGCCCAGACGTGGGTCCCTTGCTCACTTTACCACTGGATTCAAGCAAGCCTGGCTGATGACGGCTGAAATGCCAGAAACCGGTCCTAGGATGCTTGTTTCCGGTCCAGGGAAGACGTGGCTTGGCAGTTCGGGCTGGACTGTTCCCATGAGGCACAGGGTCAGACTGATTTGCATATGGCCATGTCTGAACTGGGGTGGTGGAGTGAGCTAAAGAATGATGATGGATTAAACCCAGATCAGTTGACTGGGGGTGAGTGTTTGATTGGCTCAAACGTTCCGTCCATCATCCCCTTTTGCATCGCTTTGGTCACCCTAAGTTGGCGGGGGTATGCCCAGACGTGGGTCCCTTGCTCACTTTGCCACTGGATTCAAGCAAGCCTGGCTGATGACGGCTGAAATGCCAGAAACCGGTCCTAGGATGCTTGTTTTCGGTCCAGTGAAGACGTGGCTTGGCAGTTCGGGCTGGACTGTTCCCATGAGGCACAGGGTCAGACTGATTTGCATATGGCCATGTCTGAACTGGGGTGGTGGAGTGAGCTAAAGAATGATGATGGATTAAACCCAGATCAGTTGACTGGGGGTGAGTGTTTGATTGGCTCAAACGTTCCGTCCATCATCCCCTTTTGTATCGCTTTGGTCACCCTAAGTTGGCGGGGGTATGCCCAGACATGGGTCCCTTGCTCACTTTGCCACTGGATTCAAGCAAGCCTGGCTGATGACGGCTGAAATGCCAGAAACCGGTCCTAGGATGCTTGTTTCCGGTCCAGGGAAGACGTGGCTTGGCAGTTCGGGCTGGACTGTTCCCATGAGGCACAGGGTCAGACTGATTTGCATATGGCCATGTCTGAACTGGGGTGGTGGAGTGAGCTAAAGAATGATGATGGATTAAACCCAGATCAGTTGACTGGGGGTGAGTGTTTGATTGGCTCAAACGTTCCGTCCATCATCCCCTTTTGTATCGCTTTGGTCACCCTAAGTTGGCGGGGGTATGCCCAGACGTGGGTCCCTTGCTCACTTTGCCACTGGATTCAAGCAAGCCTGGCTGATGACGGCTGAAATGCCAGAAACCGGTCCTAGGATGCTTGTTTCCGGTCCAGGGAACACGTGGCTTGGCAGTTCGGGCTGGACTGTTCCCATGAGGCACAGGGTCAGACTGATTTGCATATGGCCATGTCTGAACTGGGGTGGTGGAGTGAGCTAAAGAATGATGATGGATTAAACCCAGATCAGTTGACTGGGGGTGAGTGTTTGATTGGCTCAAACGTTCCGTCCATCATCCCCTTTGTATCGCTTTGGTCACCCTAAGTTGGCGGGGGTATGCCCAGACGTGGGTCCCTTGCTCACTTTGCCACTGGATTCAAGCAAGCCTGGCTGATGACGGCTGAAATGCCAGAAACCGGTCCTAGGATGCTTGTTTCCGGTCCAGGGAAGACGTGGCTTGGCAGTTCGGGCTGGACTGTTCCCATGAGGCACAGGGTCAGACTGATTTGCATATGGCCATGTCTGAACTGGGGTGGTGGAGTGAGATAAAGAATGATGATGGACTAAACCCAGATCAGTTGACTGGGGGTGAGTGTTTGATTGGCTCAAACGTTCCGTCCATCATCCCCTTTTGTATCGCTTTGGTCACCCTAAGTTGGCGGGGGTATGCCCAGACGTGGGTCCCTTGCTCACTTTGCCACTGGATTCAAGCAAGCCTGGCTGATGACGGCTGAAATGCCAGAAACCCGTCCTAGGATGCTTGTTTTCGGTCCAGGGAAGACGTGGCTTGGAAGTTCGGGCTGGACTGTTCCCATGAGGCACAGGGTCAGACTGATTTGCATATGGCCATGTCTGAACTGGGGTGGTGGAGTGAGCTAAAGAATGATGATGGATTAAACCCAGATCAGTTGACTGGGGGTGAGTGTTTGATTGGCTCAAACGTTCCGTCCATCATCCCCTTTGTATCGCTTTGGTCACCCTAAGTTGGCGGGGGTATGCCCAGACGTGGGTCCCTTGCTCACTTTGCCACTGGATTCAAGCAAGCCTGGCTGATGACGGCTGAAATGCCAGAAACCGGTCCTAGGATGCTTGTTTCCGGTCCAGGGAAGACGTGGCTTGGCAGTTCGGGCTGGACTGTTCCCATGAGGCACAGGGTCAGACTGATTTGCATATGGCCATGTCTGAACTGGGGTGGTGGAGTGAGCTAAAGAATGATGATGGATTAAACCCAGATCAGTTGACTGGGGGTGAGTGTTTGATTGGCTCAAACGTTCCGTCCATCATCCCCTTTTGTATCGCTTTGGTCACCCTAAGTTGGCGGGGGTATGCCCAGACGTGGGTCCCTTGCTCACTTTGCCACTGGATTCAAGCAAGCCTGGCTGATGACGGCTGAAATGCCAGAAACCGGTCCTAGGATGCTTGTTTCCGGTCCAGGGAACACGTGGCTTGGCAGTTCGGGCTGGACTGTTCCCATGAGGCACAGGGTCAGACTGATTTGCATATGGCCATGTCTGAACTGGGGTGGTGGAGTGAGCTAAAGAATGATGATGGATTAAACCCAGATCAGTTGACTGGGGGTGAGTGTTTGATTGGCTCAAACGTTCCGTCCATCATCCCCTTTTGTATCGCTTTGGTCACCCTAAGTTGGCGGGGTATGCCCAGACGTGGGTCCCTTGCTCACTTTGCCACTGGATTCAAGCAAGCCTGGCTGATGACGGCTGAAATGCCAGAAACCGGTCCTAGGATGCTTGTTTCCGGTCCAGGGAAGACGTGGCTTGGCAGTTCGGGCTGGACTGTTCCCATGAGGCACAGGGTCAGACTGATTTGCATATGGCCATGTCTGAACTGGGGTGGTGGAGTGAGCTAAAGAATGATGATGGATTAAACCCAGATCAGTTGACTGGGGGTGAGTGTTTGATTGGCTCAAACGTTCCGTCCATCATCCCCTTTTGTATCGCTTTGGTCACCCTAAGTTGGTGGGGGTATGCCCAGACGTGGGTCCTTGCTCACTTTGCCACTGGATTCAAGCAAGCCTGGCTGATGACGGCTGAAATGCCAGAAACCCGTCCTAGGATGCTTGTTTCCGGTCCAGGGAAGACGTGGCTTGGAAGTTCGGGCTGGACTGTTCCCATGAGGCACAGGGTCAGACTGATTTGCATATGGCCATGTCTGAACTGGGGTGGTGGAGTGAGCTAAAGAATGATGATGGATTAAACCCAGATCAGTTGACTGGGGGTGAGTGTTTGATTGGCTCAAACGTTCCGTCCATCATCCCCTTTTGTATCGCTTTGGTCACCCTAAGTTGGCGGGGGTATGCCCAGACGTGGGTCCCTTGCTCACTTTGCCACTGGATTCAAGCAAGCCTGGCTGATGACGGCTGAAATGCCAGAAACCGGTCCTAGGATGCTTGTTTCCGGTCCAGGGAAGACGTGGCTTGGCAGTTCGGGCTGGACTGTTCCCATGAGGCACAGGGTCAGACTGATTTGCATATGGCCATGTCTGAACTGGGGTGGTGGAGTGAGCTAAAGAATGATGATGGATTAAACCCAGATCAGTTGACTGGGGGTGAGTGTTTGATTGGCTCAAACGTTCCGTCCATCATCCCCTTTTGTATCGCTTTGGTCACCCTAAGTTGGCGGGGGTATGCCCAGACGTGGGTCCCTTGCTCACTTTGCCACTGGATTCAAGCAAGCCTGGCTGATGACGGCTGAAATGCCAGAAACCGGTCCTAGGATGCTTGTTTCCGGTCCAGGGAAGACGTGGCTTGCAGTTCGGGCTGGACTGTTCCCATGAGGCACAGGGTCAGACTGATTTGCATATGGCCATGTCTGAACTGGGGTGGTGGAGTGAGCTAAAGAATGATGATGGATTAAACCCAGATCAGTTGACTGGTGGTGAGTGTTTGATTGGCTCAAACGTTCCGTCCATCATCCCCTTTTGTATCGCTTTGGTCACCCTAAGTTGGCGGGGGTATGCCCAGACGTGGGTCCCTTGCTCACTTTGCCAGTGGATTCAAGCAAGCCTGGCTGATGACGGCTGAAATGCCAGAAACCGGTCCTAGGATGCTTGTTTCCGGTCCAGGGAAGACGTGGCTTGGCAGTTCGGGCTGGACTGTTCCCATGAGGCACAGGGTCAGACTGATTTGCATATGGCCATGTCTGAACTGGGGTGGTGGAGTGAGCTAAAGAATGATGATGGATTAAACCCAGATCAGTTGACTGGGGGTGAGTGTTTGATTGGCTCAAACGTTCCGTCCATCATCCCCTTTTGTATCGCTATGAACACATCACCCAGCACCTGCGAGACCTCCACTGGCTCCCCGTCGAGAAGAGAGTAACCTTCAAGCTACTCACTCACGCCTACAAATCCCTCCACAACACTGGACCCCAATACCTCAACGAAAGAGTCTCCTTCCACGTACCCAAGAGAGACCTATGCTCCGCCGACCGCGCCCTCGCCGAAACGCCGTGCATCCGCAAAGCCAGAGCAGGTGGAAGAGCCTCCTCCTACATCGCGACAACGACCTGCAACGAGCTCCGGATCATCATCAGATGCTCCGCCACTCTGCACACCTTCAGGAAGAGCCTCAAGACCTAGCTCTTCGGCTGACTCGGAGCTGCACCCTCCCCCCCCCAGCACCTTAAGACCATCACGGGTGAGTAGCACGCTTCACAAATCCCTGATTGATTGATTGATATATGTTCTTAATATAGTTTTGATATAGTTTTGAAAATGTAATTTCTATTATTTTTGGTTTCCAAAAAATACAAATAGATTAATTTATTTTATGTTTAAGCAGAAACATATTAGAGGTTTAGATCTTTTTTAATTATGATAAATGAGTAATACGTTTAATTTGTATTAATTATAATATATTATTTATTTTATCTACATTATGGTACACCTTATTTTTGTAGTTAGTATCTTGGTTGTTTGAATATTCATTTTGATTGTCTATATTGTTGTATTCAATATTTTGGTAAAATATACATTATAATTCTGTATATATGTCAGTATTTTGGTAGTAGATGTTTCTGGGATTTGAATTATCAGTATGGAAAAACGATATTTTGCCAGTAGACATTTTCTCCTCGGTATCTTTTTAGGTTGATATTTTTGTAGTCAATATATAGGACTACAATGCAATGTGACACGTCCTCAGAAGCCCACTCTGTGAACCAGTCAATCCTTTCTATATCAAGCTTTTACTGTTCCTGTAACTCTTTACAGCTAAACATGTACTTGCTCAGCATCACAAAACTCCTTATGTTAGAGGGATATGAATAAACACAAGATCTCACCACATGCTACGTTCCCACCGCTCATGCTGAATTTGTAGCTGTCGGTCTTTGGTTTGCATCCTCTTCCCTCTAATTTTACATAGCAGCAGTCGTGAGTTTGACAGCACCTTAGAAAAGAAAACTCAAAGAATGACCACTTGAGCACAACAATCAGATTATCATACATATCCATACACTCCATACTGATACTGATGTACTGAACCTAACACCCGCATACCCTTATCAGTTAGGAGAGCTACACTTACCTTAGCACAAGCCACAAAAGGGCAACAAGTGCGCATGGGTATGTTGATTACATTGGATCTCTCAGTGCCCCTTGGGGTGGGGCACTGAGAGCTCAATGCCCTTTTGTGGGCCTTGCAAGTCATTTCCAGTATAGGTAAATAACCCAATAAAATAATTTTAACTGCCTCATAGATTAAAAAAATATTGAACTGCAGCATAAGGGAATATGCTCCTGCCTGGTATACACACTTCTCAGCTAAATCTGATACACTAGTATAGACTAAACATTTTAACAAACCTTATATTTTAAGAAGTATGCAAAATTCCAGATGTAGACCACTAGGAAGACATCGCCTTACAGAACCTTATGTCCGCTACTGTAGCTACTAGCAGGCTGTATTTCCCGGACAGAACAATTACAGGGGTCATGTGGCTCTCTTACAGCAAGAACTCTTAGGATCCTTGGAAATTAGTGGTCAAGGTAATTAGCCCTCAATATGTAGTGCATCTCACCTAGGCATCCTTCAGTTCCTGGGCAGATGTGGACAAACAGTCTGAGGCCAAAGATAGGATTGCTCTAGTTATAATGCAACACATCAGCTACACTCACAACAAAGTACGACTGTCCAACAAAGGTTTTGTTTACACAACCTTTTATTACTCTCTCATGTTTATAATATATAGTTACAGTATTAACAGAATTGAAGTCAATGTAAAGCAGAAAACACATCCCAATATACCAAAGTAATATATCAATGACACAATTAATCAGTAATGTCACAATGAGAATATTAATCTCATGTGAGTACTGGCCAGCAGTTAATGCAGATTTTAAGGGTAAGTAATTGTTTTTTGAATTATTGTTTTAAAATGTATATGTCTAAATTAAATTTATATGTTTAAATTGTTTTATTATAGAATACATATTTAAACTTGTGATTTAAAGTGCTGTAGAGTTTTATTTTATTATTTGTGTGTTCATAATTAATATATTAAATAAGGCACATCAATATTATAAATTAGAATACTTTCATTTTTTTTTTTAAATGATAACCTTTAGTAGTTTTCCTTATAATTTCCCATAGGGAGATCCCCACCTCAGTTGCGGAGATTTTCACCAATAGGCGAAGGGTCAATAGTAGTAACTTTACATTTGTAAATTCTGTTGCAAGAAGCTCCACTCCCTCACTTGATGGGGTGAACACATGTAAGTCTACACCTTGGTATAAATCTCGACTAGAAAATAGTGCATACCAGAAAAGTGGAGCATTACATCTAGGAGTAGGAGTAATTATACACATGATATATATGCATGAATATTTTCCTTTGTGAAATGGGTGCATTATCTACAATACAATGCACTGAGTGGGCTTTGGGTCAGAACCTCACTCAAGATTGTATGGCTTTCTTGTCTACCTCAGTCCGCTGTTCCATGTTCAATGGTTTTCCTCTCTATTCTTGTGTTTTTTCCCATCCCAGAAGCATTTACTCTTTACAGTGTGTATGGTTGTAATTAATAAAGGTTTGAGAGGGAAGTATGCATTTCTGCCCTGACTACATCATGAGGGGTAAAAGGAGAGGTATTTACTCTACCCAGGAAAATGCTAATATGCTGGGGTGAAGTATTTGCTGGGTGGGCAAATACCTCATAGTCCAAGTTTTTCTTAAGAAAAAAATAATTACAAGTGGAATCTGTGTATTTTGCAGACCAAAGATGACCTGCATCAGGATTTAACACACATTTTCCTACAGTACATTTCAGCAGGACTAACCTGCCAAAATGTACCTGCGCAAAATTGTGGGGTGTACTGTAATTACCACATTACTCATAATTAGGAGAGCTAACATAACTCCCATTTGGAAAGGAATCGGAATTTACGCTCCAACACCCACAGTCCAAGGAGTCAGAAATCCAATGTAGAACTACATCCCCTTTGTTAGACCTGCCATCCTTAGGGTGATCTTCCCCCAACTTGTTGCATGCTTTTAGGGTTCTGAGCACTTTGCCTCTGCTGACCAGTGTTAAAGTGCATGTGCATCTCCCCTAAAACATGGTGACATTGGTATATACCTGATTGCATATTTAGTTTACTGGTATGTTCCTTGTAAAGTGGTATACCATATTCACAGGGCCTCAAATCTAAATGCTCCTGGTGGGCCTGCAGCACTGATTGTGCCACCCACACAAGTAGCCTTTCAAACTTGTCTCAGGGCTGCCATTGCAGGGCTCGTGTGTGCAGTTTACTGCCACATTGACTTGCCATTTAAAACCACTTGCAAAGCTTTAAACTCCCCTTTAATTACACATAGGTCACCCCTAAGGTAGGCCCTAGGGAGCCTTATGAGCAGGGTGCTGTGTAACTAAAAGGTAGGATATGTGCTTTAAAGTTTTACATGTCCTGGTAGTGGCAAACAGCTAAATTTGTTTTTCACTACTGATGGAGCAAGGACTCACAATGAGACTTGCTCGGAAGCAATCTTCACACACTATTAATTAATTGTACTAAAAACCCTTGTAATGTCATTATTAATAATGTGCAAACACTATATTTTATCTGAGAGACGCTTGCCTATGTGTTTTCACTAATAAGTAATCCTTGTCTAATCCAAAATGGCCGCTAAAGCGCGGGAACTCTACTGCACATGTGTCAACCATGTCACATGGTATGACGTCTTTCTTTGCTTGGAGGGAAACTTTTTGCTTCTGCGCAGTGTATGCTAAAATGGCTGCTTAATGATCTCACATGACAAAGCTTTCGCATTGCTGCAATTAATAATGTGGTTTTCTAACGCTACTAATGCGGGATAAATTTTATAATTAAATGGGAACAGAGTAAAAGTAAGGGGTATACAGTGAAAACATTTATTTTTGATTTTAATATGTTTCTTCTTTGATTTCTATTAGTTCATAAAGTGGGCCTGGGTTGACTAAACAGCAGTTCGAGAGCCATGTGACCTGCGCATGCGCTCTGAAAACTAACAAAGCAAAGCGATGAAGTCAACTTGGAAGACATCCAAGGACATGACCCGCTGATCACCTTCACAGCCATCCGAAATGTCCTATACGTTGATACATTTTGTATATACTTTGTATTAAAATCATTGTGAAACGGGTGGGAAATAAAGCAAATGTATTAATTGTGAGGGGCGGTATTTTAAAACAAAGGGCTTAATAAAATTGATCTAAATTGACATGGTGTGAGGATCAACCCCCTGTCCAATCAGAAATAGTGGGCCCATAATTTTGAAACATTAATGGGAGGTACATGGGCGTAGAAGGGTATAATAGATATAGAATTAGCTAATTAGCTAGAGCTAGGATACAGATGAACGAGAGCACCAGAGCACAGAATACGCAAAGGGTCTTTGGGGTTTGGAGCTCAGATGCTGACACAGATGAGAGCTGATCGATTGAAGACTGAACCGCTGTCTGAAGAGGTCCTGAGGTGGGGGTGGCGGACTCCATTAGAAGAAGACGCGGAAGAACCGCGGAGGAACGAAGTGTCAGAGAGGGGAACGACGCAGGCGTCGTTGATAGAGAGGTCATCTATCCTGTCCTGAACCTGGTCCGGAGGTCTTGGTCTTCAGCCTTTCTTGGGGACCCTCTTTCCAACTCCTTGGCCAAGGGGTTTGGTTCTCGCACCTTTAGGTAACTATAAATGCAAATCTTTAGTTTGCACTGCTGTCTCTATCTTCTCCTTTCTGAGGGACCGTCATTTGTGATCAATGAGTGACAATAGTGTGCTTCCTCCTTGATATGCGATTAAGTATTATGTGGTTTGCAATTTACTCTGCTAAAGAATTTAGATAAACATTTTAAAACTTCCTGAGTCAGTGGTTATTTCAGGTGGTTAATGAAAATTGTATTTGCGGAGATTACTAGTTAGCGTGAATGAATGGACCCAGGTGAGTATTTAGCGTATGAATGCTTGTTGCTAGTGACCCGCTGGATCAGTTTTCTGGATATCAGAGGATGGTTCTTCTTTGTTAATTGGGTAATGAGAATTTTATTTTTATGAACTAACATCCGTTTTAAAAGTTTTGTTTTATGTTGTCTCGAAATCCCCGGGGAATTTGAATAGCGGATGGTAAGTGGAAGCCATACTGCAGTGAGGTTATCTGTCAGGCAGAAATAGTACTGAAAAGTTAAGCAGGGCTATCAGTACTTGTTAGGGACTCTGTGCGTGTATGAGTGACAGCAAAGGAATACGCTGGTGAAATTTTGATGTTATATCACCTAGAAAGGGTAACATTGAAGGAGTAGCAGGTATTTCCGAAGCTTAGGTGAAGAGTAAATGGAAGTGTTTTGCTCGTAGTGTATGTTTAGTAAACGGAAGGGTTTTACTAAGGGGCCGATTCCGATCTCGGTCGGAGGCGCACCCAATACCATTCGGTCGGGAAAAAAGCCATGCGAAAGCCTGTTTCCCGACCGATCCGTACAGCACACCGAACGAGCAAGTACGATGCGCACAACAGCAAAAAATCCGGCCGAGCCGTACTCACCCAAACCAGGTCCTGTTCTCCGACCGAGGCGAATCCGGAAACGCCGAATCGAGTCGCACGGAAGGAAAAATGCAGCCCCGTCCGGCCGGACAAGTACGATGCGCTTCCCGTACGCGCCGAACCCGTCGCTACGCACGGCACGTTAAAGCATCCAGGAGAGGCGCACATAAGCTCCGATTCGCACCACAACACGATCCACGGCTACGAGACGAACACGGCACCGACGAGGACGACGCGAAGCGACGAGGACGAGGCGAAGCGACGAGGACGACGCGAAGCAACGAGAAGGACGAACGACACGAACCAACCATGAATCCCTTCGTCCCGATCATACCAATATTCTACATCTACTACCGGAACAGGCACGGACGCGTACGGCGCAGAAGGTAAGCCAGACACCAACCACAAAACACATACAACACGTACACGACACATCACACACATACACGGGGATGCTGAATATACTTGCAACAGCAGCACCATAGGGGCGGGATGCCCATCACCAATGCCACATATGCACACAGGGGCCTGAATGCGCACCACCACCCCTACCCAGGGGGGGCAGGATGCCTACCACTACTACCACCCACACCCAGGGGGGGCTGGATGCCTACCACTACTACCACCCTCACCCAGGGGGGCTGGATGCCTACCACTACTACCACCCTCACCCAGGGGGGCTGGATGCCTACCACCACTACCACCCTCACCCAGGGGGGCTGGATGCCTACCACTACTACCACCCTCACCCAGGGGGGCTGGATGCCTACCACTACTACCACCCTCACCCAGGGGGGCTGGATGCCTACCACCACTACCACCCTCACCCAGGGGGGGCTGGATGCCTACCACTACTACCACCCTCACCCAGGGGGTGCTGGATGCCTATCACTACTACCACCCTCACCCAGGGGGGGCTGGATGCCTACCACCACTACCATCCAGCCCACCACTACTACCACCCTCACCCAGGGGGGGCTGGATGCCTACCACTACTACCACCCTCACCCAGGGGGGGCTGGATGCCTACCACCACCCTTAGCCCGGGGGGCTGGATGCCTACCACTACTACCACCCTCACCCAGGGGGGCTGGATGCCTACCACTACTACCACCCACACCCAGGGGGGCTGGATGCCTACCACTACTACCACCCACACCCAGGGGGGCTGGATGCCTACCACTACTACCACCCTCACCCAGGGGGGCTGGATGCCTACCACTACTACCACCCACAGGGGGCTGGATGCCTACCACTACTACCACCCACACCCAGGGGGGGCTGGATGCCTACCACTACTACCACCCTCACCCAGTGGGGGCTGGATGCCTACCACCACCCTTAGCCCGGGGGGGCTGGATGCCTACCACTACTACCACCCTCACCCAGGGGGGGCTGGATGCCTACCACTACTACCACCCTCACCCAGGGGGGCTGGATGCCTACCACTACTACCACCCACACCCAGGGGGGCTGGATGCCTACCACTACTACCACCCTCACCCAGGGGGGCTGGATGCCTACCACTACTACCACCCTTAGCCAGGGGGGCTGGATGCCTACCACTACTACCACCCTCACCCAGGGGGGCTGGATGCCTACCACTACTACCACCCTCACCCAGGGGGGCTGGATGCCTACCACTACTACCACCCTTAGCCAGGGGGGCTGGATGCCTACCACTACTACCACCCTTAGCCAGGGGGGCAGGATGCCTACCACTACTACCACCCACACCCAGGGGGGCTGGATGCCTACCACTACTACCACCCTCACCCAGGGGGGCTGGATGCCTACCACTACTACCACCCTCACCCAGGGGGGCTGGATGCCTACCACCACTACCACCCTCACCCAGGGGGGCTGGATGCCTACCACTACTACCACCCTCACCCAGGGGGGCTGGATGCCTACCACCACCCTTAGCCCGGGGGGCTGGATGCCTACCACTACTACCACCCTCACCCAGGGGGGCTGGATGCCTACCACTACTACCACCCACACCCAGGGGGGCTGGATGCCTACCACTACTACCACCCACACCCAGGGGGGCTGGATGCCTACCACTACTACCACCCACACCCAGGGGGGCTGGATGCCTACCACTACTACCACCCACACCCAGGGGGGCTGGATGCCTACCACTACTACCACCCTTAGCCAGGGGGGCTGGATGCCTACCACTACTACCACCCTTAGCCAGGGGGGCTGGATGCCTACCACTACTACCACCCTTAGCCAGGGGGCAGGATGCCTACCACTACTACCACCCACACCCAGGGGAGCTGGATGCCTACCACTACTACCACCCTCACCCAGGGGGCTGGATGCCTACCACTACTACCACCCTTAGCCAGGGGGCTGGATGCCTACCACTACTACCACCCTTAGCCAGGGGGGCAGGATGCCTACCACTACTACCACCCACACCCAGGGGGGCTGGATGCCTACCACTACTACCACCCTCACCCAGGGGGGCTGGATGCCTACCACTACTACCACCCTTAGCCAGGGGGGCTGGATGCCTACCACTACTACCACCCCCACTCATAAGATGGACAATGCATGACACAACAAGCACACCACAACCTAGGGAATGCAAGATAAAGACATCCCCCACCACCATGACAAGCGTGTGTAGGCTGTGTCAAATGCCTACAACACCGAACATGACTTTGAACATACAATGTGACCCCCTAGCACATGTGCCACACATATATGTGTGTGGCACCCACAATGCAAGCAGCCCATGACCATTGTGGCAATGGGGCCTAAACCCCCATCATCACAGTGACCAAAAGGCAAGTGTGGGGTCCATAGCCGAAGCACATTCTGACCATTGTGGCAATGGGGTCTAAACCCCCATCATCACAGTGACCAAAAGGCAAGTGTGGGGTCCATAGCTGCAGCACATTATGACCATTGTGGCAATGGGGTCTAAACCCCCATCATCACAGTGACCAAAAGGCAAGTGTGGGGTCCATAGCTGAAGCACATTTTGACCATTGTGGCAATGGGGTCTAAACCCCCATCATCACAGTGACCAAAAGGCAAGTGTGGGGTCCATAGCTGCAGCACATTTTGACCATTGTGGCAATGGGGTCTAAACCCCCATCATCACAGTGACCAAAAGGCAAGTGTGGGGTCCATAGCTGAAGCACATTTTGACCATTGTGGCAATGGGGTCTACACCCTCATCATCACAGTGACCAAAAGGTAATTGTTGACAAAGAAAGAGCTGCAACTGCCAAACTGCATGGATCATTCCTGGTCACAGAACCAAAAACTCATCTGTGGCAAAGTAGTGTATGTGTCCCATTGCAACATAAATTGGGGGAGCCAAATACTGCAGTGCAAATGAAACATTCCTTTGGCCATGTGCAGACAAACAACACCCATGGGGGCTGAGACCGTCAACAGTCATCAATGACACAATGACAGAAGTGACCATCAGAATGCAGAACCACATATTTGCACCAATGGGCACACAAATGCAGATATCCTGTGGAGACAGCAGATGTGAGGTGAACAGATACCATACCATGGCAGCAATGGGACACACAAACCATGATCACTGTGCTGACCGATGACCTAGGAGTCCCAGGGACAGCAGGGGAAACACACCAAACAACATACAGCCAATGGCACACCCAAGATATGCCAATGCAGTGGTGCAGATGCACAAACACAAACAGGCAGACCAACACTGTCATCATACACAGCAGGTGAGGGGGGGGGGTGCCAGTGTCCCCAGGCAACCACACAACACATGAGGAGAGCTGAATACCAATCATACAGATGTGCATACACTGCCACACTAAGGTAACTCATGGATCCAAATCCCCTATTTGGGCAAGCAGGCATTGTCAGATGAGAGGGAGCACAAAACACACATGTCACACAGGCACGTAGGAACAACAACTGACACAGCAAGACACAGACGCACCACCCCCAGGGCCCCCACAATGTGGTGACCCTGGGCTGAATAAAAATCCCACTGTGATGACAAAGCTAAATGTCGTTCACACTGTGAACCACAGTCAGGTGTCCTGAGCAACAAACTACCATCACACCTACACAAGCACAAATCAATCAGCATGGCCAGTAAGCCAAGGCCAACATGGAGGCAGGGGACTAGCTGGGCAACAACTCCCATCTGCACACACTCAAGACCACACCCCTCGACCTCTAACAATGTGCAGCAGTGAAGTACACATGCACTGGTGACATTGCACATGCACCCATGACTATTCCAGGGTGGTGGGTGGGAACCAAGGTGCAGAAACACATCACACATGGCCACTCAACAAGACTCCAGAATGTCTGACACACTGCACACTACGCTGTACATGGACATGACGGCGATACCACACCAACCAATGGGATCCCAGCCACAGTCACACACCAATGAAGAAGCCAAGGTCACCCACAAAGAACACACATAGACAACAACCAACATTGCAGCCCGGACCCTGAGGAGTGCCAGCAGTCACACACACAACGTGTCACAATCACTGAAAGACAACACGAACTGAAAATCACATGACAGGGGCAAACAACAAGTGCCAAGGGGAAACCTGACTGTGACCCATCTGCGTCTGCACACAAACTCAGCCCTGACAGCAAACACACCTATGGGTGACACCCTGATGACCAGTAATGTGCCATGCACCCACATCACAGAGAACACAGGGAGAAGACTTTGGGGGAACATAGCTCAAGTCAGCAAGCATCACAAACAGGTACAACACTAGGGATCACAGCATGCGCAGATAAATGGAAGTGAACACACAGACATGCACATACAACACACACCTTGGGCGCAGGCAATGTCACACGTGTACACACTGCCATGAGGGGACTCCACTCCTGTGTGAGGAAAGCTGTGCCATATGTTGCCTCAGTAGGGCCCCATCATGTCAGCTGAGCACTTGGTCACACAATCAACAATTAGCACCAAATGAGTGCTCCCATCACATCAGCCTGGTCATGGATGTGCCAACGGAATCATCAGCACAGATCCAACACACTTGTATAGCAATGTTGCACTGACTACACGGATGAGTCCTTCCCCATTGATGCCCAAACCTGCATGTCCACTGGAGATGGCAACACGGTCAGGGAAGTAGACAAATGCAACGATGGCAGGCACAACAGATGTGCAGGGGTGGAAGCCACAGATATGAAATTGCTAATGTAAGTAGGAAACCCATTGCCAAATACTGAACACATGACACCCTCAGATGCTGCTATTGATGATATGGATACACCACATGATAGGACACATTCCCCCTGGACCACATGGGTTCCTGCACAGTAACACTTCATAATCATGAGACCAGATATCACCATCACTGCAGCAAGGGCATGGTTAGCAGCACCAACAACATGTACATCTGAAGCATGAGCACTAGAGAAAAGAAAGTTGCTTTATTCAGCATATGTGTTGATTGAAAACGACGTCCAGAAAAAATAGAGCAAAGGCCAATGGCCAGTCCATTGTCAAAGTTCAAACAGGGTGACACTGGCAGATGTCACCCTACGCATGCCTGCACAAAACCAGGGACAGTCCACTAGGAGGGGCAACCGGGGGCAGGCCAGGCACCGCAGGGACAGGATCAGGGCTCACCAGGGGGAGTCAGGGAAGGGGTGGTGGGTGCTGGCGAGCCACTGACAACTGCAGTGGAGGTGTCTGACATGGTGTGTGCCGGCACAACTGGGGGCATGACTCAGATGTCGTGGGGGCCGGCACAACTGCAGTGGACCCTGCAGATGGAGTGGACAGGTCCGCCACTGCAGTGCCCAAGTCAGACAGGGCGGTAGTGGACTCCACTGCAGTGCCTACCTCCAGGGGAGGAGAATGGGGAACAGGCAAGGTGGGTTGGACAGAGGGGAGGACACCCTCACCACATCAGTGGCACAGACAAGCGCAGCGGGGGTGTGGTGCTGGGAGAGCAAGTGGCAGGGGGAGAAGGCCTGATCCTCTTGGGGATGGTATATCTGTGGGTGGGGGAACCTGGGGCAGGGTGTGGTGGGGGCACCTGTGCAGTGGGGGCCTGAGGGATGGAGGACGGAGACCTTGTGCCTGAGCTGCAGGGCGGTGGCGGGGTCTTGCTCTTAGGACTCCGGGGGGACTTGCGGGTGGGGGCCTCAGTCCGTCTGCGCCTGGGGGAGGGTGTCCGGGGGCTAGGGGCACTCTGCTCCGTGTGGGTGGGCTTCCTCTTCCCCCGGGATGCTGGAGCAGCTTCATCGGTGGGGAAGAGGCCGAGGTCACAGAGGAAGAGCTGCTGTGACTTTGGGGTTGCAGGTGAGGCAAGGGAGGGTGCTTTGGAGGGAGAGGGAACTGAGGACTGCGCAGTGCATGTGGATGCGTGTGTGTGTTCCAGGGCCCCATCCCCTGTGAGTCTGGCTTCAGTCCCCTGAATGTGCGTGCGTGTGCATTTTGTCATTGGCGTGTGTGTCAGTGTGCTGGATGTGTGTGTGCTGGTGTGTGCCTGTGCCGGTGTGTGTGTGCTTGGGACGGGTAAGGTGCTGGGGAGTGTGGATGGAGCAGAGGCAGGAGGGGTGAGGGACCGTTTGAGGAGGGACACTGCTGCCGTCAGGGAGGAGTCCATGGACCTATTGCCCCTCTGTAGGTCAGACATGCCCGATGAGATGCCCTCCATGAACGACACCAGCTGAGTCAACAGCGCGGTGTGCGCATGGAGGACACTCAGCATGGCTGTCTGCCCTACATGGAGCTGGCGAAGGAGGTACACAGACTCCTCACTCAGGGCAGCAGGGGACACAGGGGCAGGGGGTGCGGTGCCTGGCCCAAAGGAAACACGCTCCCGGACATGGGAGCCTCCACGGACCTGGGGAATGGGAGCCGATGGGAGGGCGGTGGTGGTGCTGGTGGTGGCGGGGACAGCAACACTAGCTGGGGTGTGGTGGCTGCTGACACCCGCCTCCACAAGGGAGTCATCCTCCGGGTTGCTCTGGTCCTCAGCTGAGGTGGATGCGGCTGAGGACTCCTCGGTGTGGCTCCCCTCGCCCTCCGTGCCACTGGGTCCCTCCGACCACTCCTCGGCTGCTGACCCAGTCTGGCTCTCTGGCTCCTCCTGGTCCGTGGAGCTGTCCCCTTCCGTGGCCGTGGATGTATCTGCAAACAATGGGGATACAGACAGACATCAGTCACCTGCACATAATGCACACACCACTGTGAGCACAGCACATCACAGAGCAAGCCCTGGCATCATCAGTTGTACATTGCTAAAAATGCCCTAATTGAACAGGAGAAGTCAATTGTCAGTCCGATGCCAAGCATGGCACTCACATCCCACATGGCCTTGCACCCATCTGTCTGGTGTCTGTTGGATTGCAACACCCCAGTGTTGACACATGCACCAAGTACACAGTACTTGGACAGTGCAGAGGACACGGTGTGGCATGTGGACATGCACACATCACAGCTCTTGCCACTGAGTCAGTACAGGTTTCCGGATGAAAGGGATGCCCAGAGTCAAATAGGAAATGCATGTGATGCATACCAGCGACAGACACCATGATGCACCCATGTCCTGATAGCCAGCGCCACTATGGTGTGCATGTAGCACATGTCACTCCCCTGCAGGCTCACCAATCAGTAGACACATGCCATGGCGGAGGCATGACTGCAAAGTCATACATCACTGTCTCAGTGATGTATGACTTTGC
The DNA here is from genome assembly GCA_963921515.1 of Calotriton arnoldi. Lineage (NCBI taxonomy): Eukaryota > Metazoa > Chordata > Amphibia > Caudata > Salamandridae > Calotriton > Calotriton arnoldi. The sequence goes on along the minus strand of CAWUFW010014318.1, from coordinate 164,182 downwards.
AGCCAGACAACAACACTCTGCACTGTGTCACAATAGTAGGTCATGGGGAATGCAAGTCCTGGAGCTGCACAAGTGCACATGTACATCCCCCCACAACACATCCTCTTAACCCTCATCTGTCCAGGTCATACCTATTGGACATATGGTAGACCTGTGACACTACCCTCTGAACCTGAGCCCCTCACACTCTGCTGTGCATGGGGAACAGCTGCCTGAACTTCACATTCACATGCCCCAGTCTGCATGGGCAGCTGATCAGACACCTATGTGTCACACAAGTATCGTCTCCTATGGTCACATCTCCAGTGGCATGCTGAGCCCCTACCAAAAACTCCACAGCAGTCCTGGCGACTAATCCACAGCACACTGACACAGAGGCAGACACCTGAGGGGTCAAATCACTGCGCACAATGTGTCAGCTGATACACGGGAGTGGGAGTACAGAGTGTATTGTATGGCCTGGAGTAGGCATGACTGTCCAGCCCCACATGAATGAGGGATGAGCCCTGGACTGTAGGCAGCTGGCTAAGTATGTGTGACACACGTCATATACATACTCCTGGGGCCCAAACATTGTTCCCACCCGCAGCATGGGTGTGTGCCAGATACCCCAGCCACATGTGGTGGATCAGCTCAGCAATTGGACCACAGATCAAAGTAACACGCTGAATACATGTCAGAATACAGGCATTGTGTAAGCAATGGACCCACCCATGATGCCCACCACAGAGTCAGGGAAACAGATGCTGTCTCCCACCTTGAGTCAAGCAAACTGCAAGGACACAGTCCTAAGTGACAGAATTCCCTGCATGTAAGGGCCACACCTGGGTATCAGATGAGGAGTGGGCAGTGCACAATAGAGGGACATGGCTCCTGGACAACATGACCGCTGTACTGTGGCAGTTTAACCAGGCCCGAGGAGGGCACATAGCATGTTAGACAGAGTACACAGTGCAGTCTTTGACTCACCCCCTCCTTGCTGCTCTCTGGCCTTCAGCTGCCCATCCAGGTCTGGAAAGACCACCGCCAGGATCCTGAGCATGTGGGGGTCAGGGTCCGTGTTCCGCCCCTCCTGCGAGGAGGCGACAGCTTCAGCTGGACCCGTGCAATCCTCCGGGTCCAGCCCCGAAGGTCCTGCCACCTCTTTTGGCAGTTGCAGATCCGGCGCTTGTAGACCCCCACGGACCGGACAGCCCGGACGATGTCCTTCCATATCTCCTGCTTCCGATGGGCAGAAGCCTGTCAGGATGACAAAGTGATAAGGCCATTACTACACATGCAACATATCCGTGCATGACACAGTTGCATATACATGTCGCAATCACAGGGGCACATGGTGTACACAGGCAGTGCACGGCTGCCCATGGACAGTTTTCCAGAAGTCACTACATGGTATCATTGCATGGGGAGTAAAACCCTGTTCAGAAGCACTGTCACTGCACCATACCTGTCCAGTGCAAGTCACTACACACTATGGGGGTGACAACTACTCAGTGAGCCTGCTAGCCAGTGGCGTGCAGACTCTCAGCCTTGCTAGTCAGACAAAATGCACATTCAGAAAGGCAGTGCACAGGACACTCACCTGCTCCCTGGTGTCCCATACAGCTTGCTGTACTGTGGAAGTAGGCTGTCCAGCAGGGCCTGGTTCTCCTCAAGGCTGAAGGCTGGGGCTCTCTCCACAGTACGTGCCATTGCAGGGTCCAGAGGGGCAGAGACAGCAGCAGTGCAGTGGCAGATGTCGTCCTGGAGCATGTAGTGCAGGCAAGTGGGCTCTCAGGGGAACAGCCAGCAATATATATGTGCTGGAGAGGCAGATCCTGTCCCTTGTGTCCAAAGTGATAGGTCCAAGTCGTTTGCATCTTCTGAATCTGGCCAATCCATGGAATAGCAGCACCAAAACACGCCCACAGCATCCTTCAAATCTTCAACTTCATGACATACATGATTTTGCAACATTGTTGTGGGTGACCAACTGAATTCCCAGCAACCGACTCGTTCGAAATTCGAAAACGCGTCCGTTGCCAGGCAAGCCCATTGTCAATGGGTGCGCACCGATCGGTCCATTGCGGTTCAACGCGCACAGGGGTACAACGCGTACCCGCACACATTGAAGGCAATGGGCCGGCCGGAGGCACCGATCGGTCCATTGCGGTACAACGCGCACAGGGGTACAACGCGTACCCGCACACATTGAAGGCAATGGGCCGGCCGGAGGCACCGATCGGTCCATTGCGGTTCAACGCGCACAGGGGTACAACGCGTACCCGCACACATTGAAGGCAATGGGCCGGCCGGAGGCACCGATCGGTCCATTGCGGTACAACGCGCACAGGGGTACAACGCGTACCCGCACACATTGAAGGCAATGGGCCGGCTGGAGGCACCGATCGGTCCATTGCGGTACAACGCGCACAGGGGTACAACGCGTACCCGCACACATTGAAGGCAATGGGCCGGCCGGAGGCACCGATCGGTCCATTGCGGTACAACGCGCACAGGGGTACAACGCGTACCACGCACACATTGAAGGCAATGGGCCGGCCGGAGGCACCGATCGGTCCATTGCGGTTCAACGCGCACAGGGGTACAACGCGTACCCGCACACATTGAAGGCAATGGGCCGGCCGGAGGCACCGATCGGTCCATTGCGGTTCAACGCGCACAGGGGTACAACGCGTACCCGCACACATTGAAGGCAATGGGCCGGCCGGAGGCACCGATCGGTCCATTGCGGTTCAACGCGCACAGGGGTACAACGCGTACCCGCACACATTGAAGGCAATGGGCCGGCCGGAGGCACCGATCGGTCCATTGCGGTACAACGCGCACAGGGGTACAACGCGTACCCGCACACATTGAAGGCAATGGGCCGGCCGGAGGCACCGATCGGTCCATTGCGGTTCAACGCGCACAGGGTACAACGCGTACCCGCACACATTGAAGGCAATGGGCCGGCCGGAGGCACCGATCGGTCCATTGCGGTTCAACGCGCACAGGGGTACAACGCGTACCCGCACACATTGAAGGCAATGGGCCGGCCGGAGGCACCGATCGGTCCATTGCGGTACAACGCGCACAGGGGTACAACGCGTACCCGCACACATTGAAGGCAATGGGCCGGCCGGAGGCACCGATCGGTCCATTGCGGTACAACGCGCACAGGGGTACAACGCGTACCCGCACACATTGAAGGCAATGGGCCGGCCGGAGGCACCGATCGGTCCATTGCGGTTCAACGCGCACAGGGGTACAACGCGTACCCGCACACATTGAAGGCAATGGGCCGGCCGGAGGCACCGATCGGTCCATTGCGGTTCAACGCGCACAGGGGTACAACGCGTACCCGCACACATTGAAGGCAATGGGCCGGCCGGAGGCACCGATCGGTCCATTGCGGTTCAACGCGCACAGGGGTACAACGCGTACCCGCACACATTGAAGGCAATGGGCCGCCCGGAGGCACCGATCGGTCCATTGCGGTTCAACGCGCACAGGGGTACAACGCGTACCCGCACACATTGAAGGCAATGGGCCGGCCGGAGGCACCGATCGGTCCATTGCGGTTCAACGCGCACAGGGGTACAACGCGTACCCGCACACATTGAAGGCAATGGGCCGGCCGGAGGCACCGATCGGTCCATTGCGGTTCAACTGCGCACAGGGGTACAACGCGTACCCGCACACATTGAAGGCAATGGGCCGGCCGGAGGCACCGATCGGTCCATTGCGGTACAACGCATCACTGTACATGTGACTGGCATAGGTCAGCATGCCTGTCTCAGATGGACATATGCCAGCCACAGATAGCTCCCAGGGAGTGAGGGGCACACCTACATCACGACAGCCTGTCCAAACCTTATCATAAGGCATGTAAGGCTGCATTTCCTATTGTGTGTATGTTGGTGTACATGTTGTCCTGTGGGTGTCACCTGTGGGCAGCCACCCCCAGGCTGTGCACGTGTTCATGGGGACAGGATCCTGGGTGTTACGTGTACGTGACCACTGTGATGTGCAACTGTTCATATCTGTGCATGTGTCATGGTCACATTTCACAGTGGTGTTTGTGTATGTCATGTCACATACCCCGTGAGTCCCATGTGGGACGGTATGTTTGAGCCAGGGTGTCCCAGTGGCACAATAGTGATGGCCCTCCACAGTCTTTGTGCATGTAGTGTTTACAATGTCTCTGATTTCATGTGCACAATGGGAGACAGTCTCCACATCCACGTTGTGTGTGCATGGACTCTGATGTTGTGCGTGTGTGTCACAGACGTCCATGTCTGTCCTGCCATGGCAAGTGTGGCCACTACCTGTGGGGGTCATGTTTGTTTTGCTGTGGTGTACACATGATACTCCAGGTGATGCCAGTGTCCATGTGGCATTACAGGGTCCCTGGGAATGTACCTGTCGTTGAGCTGTGGTGCCTGGGGCACATCTGTCCTCACATGTCACTGTGGGGGGTGACTGTGACACGGCATCATGATATCCAATGGGCCAACCTGGGACAAATTGATGCCACCTGTAGGACCGTGTTGACAGATGTTGCCATGTATGTACCATACATGTCCTTCCGGTACTGCACACTTCATGTAGTTGTGCCTCATGATGATGTATGTTGGGATCTTGAGTGTGTTCAATGCCGCATATGTGGGGTGACTGACGATCTTGCTTACTTCTCCTCTGCACTGCAGGGCTCCTGCTGTCCATCGGCCATTCCCAGACCTGGCAACGATGGTGGAACGGGACAGCATCCGACGGTACCGCTTCACCAGGCAGCTGATTGAGGATTTGGCAGTGCAGTTGTCCCCACATTTGCAGCCTGGCCGGCCGTATCCTACAGCGCTGACCCCCAAGGTGAAGGTGATGGCAGCCCTACACTTCTTTGCCACCGGTACCTTCCAACATACTGTGGCGTCTGCTGGTGGGATGTCACAGACCATGTTCAGCCATGTGCTCCGCGATGTTTTGGCGGCAATGTTGCTCTTCCTGAACCGGTACATCTATTTCCCTAGACTGCGACGACTCACTGACGTGAAGAGTGACTTTTATGCCCTGGGGAGGATGCCGCATGTCATTGGCTCCATTGATGGGACACATGTGGCTTTGGTACCACCACAGGCCCAGGAGCAGGCCTACAGGAACCGCAAGCACTACCACTCGGTCAATGCACTGGTGGTGTGTCTTGCAGACATGACCATCACACACGTGTGTGCCCGTTTCCCTGGTTCAGCACACGATGACTTTGTGATGAGGAGTAGTCGCATCCCCAGGATGATGGCACAGATGCAGAACCAGCGTGCCTGGCTTGTCGGTGTGTACTGACTTTGTGCCATTGTGTGTGATCTGATCTGTAGTATTCCGCCCACTTTTCCAAGTCAGCTGATGTGCACTTGTCTGTCCGTAGGTGACTCGGGATACCCCAACATGCCGTGGTTGCTGACACCCCTCAGGAACCCTGTGACACCTGCCCAGATGCGCTACAATGAGGCACATGGTCGGACCAGGAGAGTGATTGAGCGGACCTTTGGTCTCCTGAAGAGCCGCTTCCGCTGCCTGGACAAGACCGGAGGGTCCCTCCCATATGCCCCTGCGAAAGTGTGCAAGATTATCATCGTCTGCTGCATGCTACACAACCTGGCAGTGCGGAAGGAGTTGCCTCTCATCCAGGATGACGATGACCAACATCCGCCACCTGTGGAGGATCCTGGCCTGGACCAAGATGCCAGTGACGATGATGATGATGATGGTGATGGTGATGTCCGCACACAGCTCATCACCAACTTCTTTAGCTGAATGTGAGTATCCTGAGGTGTCATGTGAATGATGTGAGTTGGCATGATGTGTGGGTGGGGCTCTGGCGCTGTTGGAGTGTGTCCATGGGCTACTTGACTGGATGTGTGTTGCGATGTGTGGTTACAGGTGGGCTGTACTCCCCAACAGTGTTGACATGCTAACTTGGTTCTGGGTGGGTATCTTGTAACATGTATTGTGCATGAGTTTTGCTGTTCTGTCCTGTACTGCATTGCTTTTGACTGTGTGTCATTTCTGTCCTTCACAGGGTACTTTCAGATTCGTTTGGTCAACTGTGTCCACCGACGACGTGATTGCACATCCAGGCTGGTAGCTGTTGTGTCCCTACAGGTGATGTGCGCCACACCCATGGACTTCCTTCCGTCTACAGTTGTTGACTGCGTGCCCGCTACCAGGTGGGGTTACCTTGCATCTGTAGTGGTTACGGCATGTTGCTACTGTGTAATAAACCTGTGCTTCACTTTGTGATGTGCGTTGTCTGTGGTCACACATTTGACTGCCATTTGCTTACTGCACCTGTGGGCTACTTGACTACAACTGGGAATGGGTGTGGTGTCTGTGCATTGCACCGTCTTCCCTGGCAACATCAGTGTAGGCAATGAGTCAGATGGCCTAGGTGTGTATGTGTTGTGTAGCCCTGGTGGTGTGTCTCCCTCATATGTGTCACGTTGCCTTTACTCACATGCCTGTGTTGTCCTTGCTGTTGCAGTTCGCATACACAGTGTAATTTTGCAGTTCATCATCCCCATAACAGCACCCACGTTGGAATCACGACAGAGGCAAGTATGGTGTATTAGTGTGTTTATTGTGATACATTTGTGTAAATAGTGCATAGGATGTGTTGTGCTGTACATGAATCTTGCAATCCCAAGTTCCTAGGTGAATTGAAAGTCCGGGTAGACAGGATCCCCAGTATCGGGGCCACAGTTGTCTGACACATTGGTCCAACTTGTACTCCCCATGCAATGTGTGGGAGTAGTGTTGCCGTCAACAGGGTGAACAGTCTGTGCACAAAGGCGAACATCCAGAACAGGTTCAGGCTTCCTGGGAGTTGCGCTTGGCCATCGGCCTCTCACTTTCCCCTCCTCGGACGACCCCTCTTCTTGGGGGGGGCCCTCAAGTGCAGGCTGCTGCGGTGCAGGGGACTCTCCGCCAGAGTCCTCCTCCCTCCCTGTGGCAGTTGCAGTTTGTTCGGTACCAGATGTTGTTGGCACACAGGGAGGTGTGGACTGGTTGCTGTTCATCTGGCGGAGGCATTGTAAAATGTCCCTGTGCACCGCCGTCATCTCATGCAGTACATCCCACTTGGACTCCACGCGGGACATGTGTGAGTCCACACGGGACATGTGTGACTCCACGTGGGACATGTGGGAGTCCAAGCGGGCATGATGGGCAGCCTGCTGCTGTTTGATGTCTCTGAGGAGCCCCACTACCTGGCTGAGCTCTCCGGTGCTGGACTGGTACGCATCAGCTATGCGTACCAGTTGTGGGTCGTCATGCACACCAGCAACGTCTGCAAGCAGCGACCTCTGTCTCCCACCCCTCCCACCACCCCTGCTGACATGTGCAGCGTGTGCAGTTGCACGCACAGATAACCCTGGTCCACCTTGGGGGTTGGTGGTGGTGGTGGTGTCCATGGCCCCAGGTTGGTCCAGGGTCACTGCGCTGGTGTTGCTCCTTATTCTGTCCATGTCGGCAGGGATGGTATTCGTGGTGACAGTCGTTGTAGGGGTGGGTGCAGGGAGTGCAGCTGGTGGTCCTGCTGGTGCTGCAGCTGGTGGTCCTGCTGGTGCTGCATGTTGACTTGCACCGGATGTGCCAGGTTGTTCATCGTCCGAGGAGGACGGAGGCTGTACGACGCCAGTGAGCTCGGCATCCTCTTGAGCCTGGGACTGGGACTCCTCAGCGTCTGCTGCTGTGTCCCCATCATCACCTGTTTTTGGGAGACACAAACAATGTATGTCATGTTTCTGCAGGCATCAGTGGTTGACACACATGACAGTTGTGACTGTGCCTCTGGGTGCGGGCCTGTACATTGCATTGTCCTAAGTCGTCACAGTCAGGGGTTGATATTGGTGTGGCACATTGTCCTGCATTATTTGGGCATTTCTATGTATTTTCTGGGGTGTGAACATGGTCTGCATTGCTTGTGTTTGGTTGACAGCCAGACCTCCTTCCCACCCAGCCAGCCAGTCAGTTATCCCACCATGGAACGTGCTTGCGTTGCAGGGAGTGTAAGTTGTCTCTCAGGATGTCAGTCAGTGGTGTCCTGCTGTTTGTTGGTGCACAGTTGGCAGCAGGGCCTTGTGCTCCCCACAGCAGTAGCCAGTGTCAGCCATCTTGTGAGTCCTTCTCCACTCCCTGTGATGTGAGCATGGTTCAGGGTGGTGTTGATGGGACAGTTGTGGGGGTGAGCTATGTCTGTGACTACGACTCCCATCATGCCATTGCCTCCACCCCACTTGCCAGCATTCCCATACTTACTTGCTTTTGTGTGGAGTTCAGTGGGTGTGGGTGTGAGGGCAATGGCAAGATGGCTGACAGTGGTGTCCTGCTGTTGGTTGGTGTGCAGTACCCAGCATGCCCTTGTGCTCCCCACGACACAGCAACAGTGTCAGACATCTTTTATGGGCCTTTCCACTCTCTGTGGGATGTGCATGCGTGAGTGTGAGCTTGCTGGGCCATGTGGTGGGGGATGTAGGGCTGTGAGTACGACTCCCATCATGCTATTGCCTCCTCCCCCTTCCCAGCATGCCCATGCTTCCTTCCTTTTGACTCTGCTTCCCTGTGGGTTGGGCTGGCTGTGCTGACAGGATGGCTGGGAGTGTTGTCCTGGCAGTTGTTTGGCTAAGAGTCCCAAGAGTGTCCCTGTGCTTCACACAACATAACCCTGGGTGGTGGTGCTTTGTGGGATCTTGTGTTAGGATGGAGGGCATTGCATTCTACCAGGTGGGTACTGTGGAGTTTGTGTTGGGGGGGTGTGAGGGGAGGTGCTGGTGACTATAGTCAGTGCTGCAAGTCCCCCTTCCCACCCAGCCAGCCAGATATCCCACCATGGAACGTGCTTGCATTGCAGGGAGTGTAAGTTGTCTCTCAGGATGTCAGTCAGTGGTGTCCTGCTGTTTGTTGGTGCACAGTTGGCAGCAGGGCCTTGTGCTCCCCACAGCAGTAGCCAGTGTCAGCCATCTTGTGAGTCCTTCTCCACTCCCTGTGATGTGAGCATGGTTCAGGGTGGTGTTGATGGGCCAGTTGTGAGGCTGAGCAATGTCTGTGAGTACGACTCCCATCATGCTATTGCCTCCACCCCCTTCCCAGCATGCCCATGCTTCCTTCCTTTTGACTCTGCTTCCCTGTGGGGTGGGCTGGCTGTGCTGACAGGATGGCTGGGAGTGTTGTCCTGGCAGTTGTTTGGCTAAGAGTCCCAAGAGTGTCCATGTGCTTCACACAACATAACCCTGGGTGGTGGTGCTTTGTGGGATCTTGTGTTAGGATGGAGGGCATTGCATTCTACCAGGTGGGTACTGTGGAGTTTGTGTTGGGGGGTGTGAGAGGAGGTGCTGGTGACTATAGTCAGTGCTGCAAGTCCCCCTTCCCACCCAGCCAGCCAGATATCCCACCATGGAACGTGCTTGCATTGCAGGGAGTGGAAGTTGTCTCTCAGGATGTCAGTCAGTGGTGTCCTGCTGTTTGTTGGTGCACAGTTGGCAGCAGGGCCTTGTGCTCCCCACAGCAGTAGCCAGTGTCAGCCATCTTGTGAGTCCTTCTCCACTCTCTGTGATGTGCGCATGGTTCATGGTGGTGTTGATGGGACAGTTTTGGGGCGAGCAATATGTGTGACTGCGACTCCCATGATGCTATTGGCTACACTGACTTGGCCAGCATACACAGAATTCCTTCCTTTGAGTGGTCTTCACTGTGTGTTGGTGTTGTTGTGGTGGCTACATGTGTGGATGTGTTTGTTAGTTCTATTTGTGCCACTGCCTAGCTGTAGTTGTGGTTGTGTTTGTACATGTGTTGGCACAGTTGGATGTGACTTTTTTGATGGCATGTGTTGTGTTTCTCTGACTGACATACACATTTTGGGATGATTCTGTTCTGGTTGCTGTGTGATTGCTATGAGTGCATGGTTTGACTCTCCCCTTGACAGTGATGTGTGTGTGTTTTGTGGCAGTATATTGTGTACATTTGTTGTGTACTCACCAGGCTCTGGGATGTCCTCTAGTCCATATATGCTCACTGGCGGTAGGATGGCCCGCACCTTCTCCTCCCAGGGCCTGAGGTATATTGGCTTGGCAGGAGGGCCACTGCCGGTGTGTTGGCTGTTGATGTAGTCTTGCTTCAGCAGTTTCCGTACCCTCCTGCGCACGTCATACCACCTGTTCTGGATGTCGGTCTTTGTGCGCCGACATGGTGATTGGGCGTTCACCCTGTTGATGATCCTCTCCCACATCTTGGTTTTCTGCGACATGGGGGTCTGTTGGACCAATGTGCCAAACAGCTGTGGCTCTACCCTGAGGATCTCGTCTACCAGGACTTCCAATTCACAATCTAGGAACTTGTGATTCTTCTTGGGGGGCATGGTGATGGGTGGTGATGGTGAGTGATGTGTGTGTTGGTGTGCAGGTGAGGGTGTGTGAGTGTGTGTTTTGCTGGGTGTATGTGAGGTAGGTATTTGTTGGTGTGCTGCTGGTGTGTGGCTTGTGTGAGGGATGAGCTGTGGGTGTGTGGTTGCTTTCTCTTGGGTGCTGGCAGTGGAATGGCATTTGCAAAGGCTCATGGTAGTGATTTGTGTCCTTTATATAGGTGGAGTTGTGGGTGTGTCTTTGTTCTCTGTCCCCACCCCCCCAGTATTTATTGGCTTGGTAATTGCTTGTTTGGCCTTTTTTTGGGTGATTTTTCCTTTGTGTTGTTTGTGTATGTTGGAAACGTTCTTGTGACCGAGTCGGACCCTGCATTGGTCTCGTACGGTGTTTTCCGTTTCGTTCACGCTGTGTTTGTGCAGTTTTCTATGCTGCGTACGCGTCGGTCGCGGTGTTTTGTGTTGCTTCGGCTCGGTTTTGTATGCGTGTCGGTCGTACGGCCTGTCCTCCGTCCGACTCGCTCGTGGTTTTCGCGCCTTGCATCGTACTTTGCGGTTTGGAGTTGGCGTGTACGTTTCGGTCGGATTTGTTCCGGGTGCGTGTCGGTCGGTTGGATTCGCGTGTTTTTCCGGCCGGATTGCTATTTTCCGTGCGGCTCGGTCGGTCGACTTGGTTTTGTTACGTGTCGGTCGGAGTTTTCGCGCCTTGCATCGTACTTGGCGTGTCGGGCGCCACGGGTACGTGTCGGTCGGTATTTTTTCCGGATCCGAGTCGGTCGGTGCTTTTTCCGGCCCGAATCGGAATCGACCCCTAAGTGTGAGAAAATCTATCCTTTTCAATTTAGGGAAACTGGCAAGATATCGAATGTTTTATGTTGTTATTAAATTTAAATAAAGAAGTGTTGAGAAAATAAAGTTTTGCGTACGAATTTTGTAAAGGGAGGGTCAGCTGCCGGAGCAGAAGCTGACGTCACAAGCGCCGCGCTGGGATTGGTTGAAACAGCGGGCGTAGAACGAGTCTTGTAAAGGAGGGGTCAGTAGTTAGGAGTGACACTGACGTCACAGGTGTCGCGCTGGGATTGGTCGACACAGCGAGGGACAGAGAAGCGCAGATTGTAAAGGAGGGGTCATCAGACAGAGTGAATAGACGTCACAGAAAAGCCGCGCTAGGATTGGTCCCGAGACAAATGTAAGCTGGAATTTGATTGGTTGTCAGAACAGAAGTCGAAATTTAGTGGACAGTGGAAATTGTATGTGGAAACGCGATCCGACTTTAATAGGAAAACGTCCAGACAGGAGATTCCTAGGTTTTGCAGAATATAATTCAATAAATAGATATTTACCCAAGATGTATGGAGAAAAGAGAAAAATGTCATTCCTACAAAGGATTAAGAATTATTTTAAGAAGGATAAGCCGATCAAAACTAGGGAAGGAATTATCATTCCACCAGCAAAAACGCCCGCATCATTCATGCTGATAAATCGGGGTTATCATACTTGTGTATGGTTAGAAAATTGGATAGAATATACAAAAGATGACGGAGTATTAGCTTTCCCAGAGAATGGTACTTTCAATGGGAGAATCCTTCAAAATTTGAGAATGAGAATGAATGAATTAGAACCCAGACCAAGATTAACGCAGTACGAAGCCCTAGAAGAATGGGAAACAGAAGCATTTGAGCGTGATTGACCCAGGAGTAATAAAGGTTATAGGGGATTTTTCCCTAGATACCAGAATGGGTCAAGAGAAAGTCAGATGAAACAGTGGAGACGAGCGATGATCTCTGAAGGTTTGTATCCTGTATTTATGGCTGATGAGCAGCTAGGGAGCAAATACAAAGAAAAGACTAAACACATGACAGGGTTTGGAGACTCTGAAGATAAATTTATGGAAGAAATATTAAAGATCCCTCCACCATACCAGGAAGGGCTGGGTGGATGTACCCCAAGTGCTCCAATTTTGAGAACACCATTGGTACCTCAAGTACTGCATAATCCACCAGTTAATAGGGTACTTCAGGATAAGGAAAGAGAGGCCTTAGACAGAAATAGAACAGAATTAATACAGAAAATAACTCAGTTAAATGTACATCCTGATTCTCTGACTATACCTGTAACCATTGGTCCCGTGGTCCCTTTATATGGAGACAAAGTAAATTGCCCGAAACCTTTAGTTATGACTACACCTATGGATGTCCCTAAAAATGAAGCTGTAATAATTGATGATCATATCAGTGATTGTGAATCTATGATTTCACTAATGGATTTGCCTATTCGAGAATCCGTAAATAGCACCCCCAGAAGAGTCACACCTGGTTGCTCAAAGGATGTAAATATAATCACATCTTCAGGAACTAAAAGTGCAACAGTAGTAACTCCAGAAGACTTAGAAAGATGGGCACAAGGAGTAGACAGACAGAGTTCACCACCAAAGATCTTGGACATTTATTGTAATTGTAATTGTAAATAGTATTTCTAAAGCGCAGCTGTCACCCAACGGGTATCCTGGCGCTGTGAATACCAGAAAACACTGTGCATAGCTGAATCCAAGAACAGAGCAAGACATTTACTTTCTAGGAAAGAGTCTAGTTTTCAGTTCCTTCTTGAACCGTAACAGAGTGTTAATTTGTCTGAGTTCAGTTGGTAGCGCATTCCAGAGTTTGGAGGCTACAAGGCTAAATTATCTCCCCCCCAGTCTAGCTTTGTTATAGTGTGGAATACACACCAAATTGGCCGAGGAGGAGTGGAGGCTTCTTGCTGGAGAGTACCAGAGAAATTTCCTCTGTAGGGACACAGGCCCTGTTTTGTGCACTGCCCTATAGACAATGCAGAGGGCCTTAAACTGAACCCTCTGGGCAATGGGAAGCCAGTGAAGATCTTTTAGAGCCAATAATGCAGAGGCTCTGCGTTGTCTATTTAAGGCAAGTTTAGCTGCCATTACTTGTATCCTCTGTAACTTTCTTAACAGAGACACTGGGGCTCCCAAGAGAAGAGCATTACAATAGTCTAGTCTGCTCATAATGATACTCCTTACCACTTGAGGTCGAGTTAATGCTGGTAGAAAAGGAAGTATTTTTCGAAGAGCACGGAGCAGAGATAGACAAGTGCTCACCGTTTTATTCACTTGGGAGTCCAGTTGAAGATTACTGTCTAGAAGCACTCCCAAATTGCGCACTGTTTTAACAGGCAGAGGAGGGTTGTCAAGAGGGCCAGGCCAGAAGTCCGCAGGGAAGGGGCGGGACACTTTACTTGCATCACAGCATAAGACTTCCGTCTTATCGCCGTTAAACTGCAGAGAGTTGTCTCTAAGCCACTCTGCTGTTTCCCGCAAGCAGCTATGAAATTTCTCCAATGAGACTGCATTGTTACCTTCAAAGGTGAAGATGAGTTGAGTGTCATCTGCATAATTTATGACTTCAATGCCAAAGGATTTTATAAGGGAGATGAGTGGGCGCAGATAGAAATTAAAAAGGATGGGGCTTATAGCTGATCCTTGTGGGACCCCGTGTTTAACGGGGTAGTTTTGGGAAAAGAAAGGCGTCAGGGTCTCTGCTTATAGTCTGTTTAAAATGTACGATTGTAGCCAGTCTATTGCCTTACCCCCAATACCGTTCTCCATAAGTCTCTTAATCAGAATCTTATGGTTGACCGTGTCAAATGCGGCTGACATATCTAGTAATACTAGAATGGCTGTGTGGCCTTTGTCAGCCCGCATTCTGAGGTCATCTAGGGCCGTCACCAGGGCAGTCTCGGTGCCATTTCCCGGGCGGAACCCGAATTGAACTTCGTCAAGAAGGTGATTATTTTCCGCATGTTTTGAAAGAGATTGACTTACAACTCTTTCTAAGATCTTTATTGGGTAAGGCAACAGAGAGATAGGTCTGTAATTCGTGGGGCAGTAGGGGTCCAGCGTAACTTTTTTCAATAAGGGGCACACCACTGCCTTCTTCCAGCAGTTTGGAACTATGCCATTAGATAGAGACTGGTAACAGAGTTGATAGAGATAGGGGAAGAGCTCTGTTCCAAACGTTTTCCACTTCTTGTGTGGGAGCGGATCCAGAGGCGAGCCTGAGGAAATGCTAGCAGCTATTATGTTGAATTCTTCTTGCGAGGGAGCCTGAAAAGACTCCAGAATAGTCGTGGTTGCTCTGTCGGAGTCTACGGATAGAGAGCTATTTGTAAGATACACGTATATCATCTGCATCAACCATCTCTACTTCTCTTGGAGTATTTAGGGCATTAATAATTTTAGTAATCTTGTCCTCAAAGAATGCTGCCAGTCCATCACAGAGCTCCTGTGAGGCTGGGATCTTGTTCTTTGCACAAGAAGGGTTAGACATATCTCTGACTATACCAAATAAAGCTTTGGCCTTGTTAGATGCTTGCCGGATAGTTTCCTCGTAGTATTTGGCTTTGGCCTTACCTATCATATCTTTATAGGCGGATAGCAATTTTTCCAACACTACTTTATCTGTCTCCGCATATTCTCTCCGCCATTTTCTCTCTGCCTGTTTACATTTTAACTTCATCAACCTCAGCTCCCCATTATACCATGGAGCTGACGGTTTTTTATTACTTTTATCTTTTTTCCACGGGCCACCTGATCTAATGTGTTGGTGATCTGATCACATAAATCCTTATAGTTCTCCTCAACTGATCTATTACTATTAAAGCAGCAACCGTTCGTAAGTTGCGGAAGTTCAGTAGAGTTTACTAATTTAGACCATTCCCTTCTCAGACGAGTGTTAGTTGAATTGGTGATGTTTTTACTTGTGGCTACCTTTAGGGAGAAGAGGACCAAGAAATGATCCGTCCAACAGAGTGGGAGTATTTTCCCCAAGGCAACATCAGTATCAATGGCAAAAATTAGGTCCAGCACATGACCTTTCTGATGAGTAGGATGCCACACCAGCTGGTGTAGATTAGCATTTGCGCAAGCTTGGCAAAGCTCAGTAAAGGCATTCTCATGGCTCCCACCCTCCCAGAGATTAAAATCTCCGAGGATCAATAGTTTAGCGTGAGTAAATGAGAGGTTATATATCACGTCAACCAGTTCTTGATAGTGAGGGGGGACACCTCCTGAAGGTCTGTAGCAGAGTATTCCAGCATACAAGTGGCCACTATTGTCCTTGAGTGAGAACCCTAATAGCTCGAAGCCCTGAACTTCCTCTACCATCAGCGGAGCAAAATCCCAAGCTTTTTTAAAAACAATTCCAATCCCTCCACCTCTCCCACCCACTCTTGGTTAGTGAAAAATTTTAAAGCCAGGGGGACAGGCCAGACCGAGCTCAATTTCTCTATCTGGCCGTGTCCATGTTTCCGTGAGAAACAAGGCATCAATATGCTGATCTTCAAGCAGCAGGTGGATTTCGGAGTGGTGCTTAACAAGAGATCTGACATTGACCAGCCCACAGGTGAGAGTATGTAATGTAACTTTTTTGAGAATGTCCTTACCACAAGTTAGTCCTCTGCTGTCAAAAGCCGTATTCTGATCACCTATAGCTACCAATTCATCTCTAGAATAGGTGATACGAGGAATAGAGCATGCAGCATGGCTGGCACTCAGCGCGAACTTAGCGCGGACGAGCGTAGACGGGCTTGCCTTAGGCGCGCCTGCCGCGCGCCCGCTATGCACACGCGCTGCGCGCTTGCATTACGTCGCCTTAAGTAGGAGGAGAGGAGAGGGTCCAACAACTAGCGTGCTAACCAAGATGGCGTGACTTCCGGTGACCCGCTCTTACAGGCGACGTACACCAGCACAAAACACATCAGCAGTCACCGGAAAGTCTAAAAACACTATAACACGCTCCCCCCAGATAAAATTACAAGTCCGTTTTTAAAATGCAGATTTTAAGATCATAAGAGCAGCAGCAGCCTTTTTAAAACAAGGATTCAGGACGCTCAGCGCAGCGAGTATACAATGGTTAAACTCGCGCTTGCATTACGTCGCCTTAAGTAGGAGGAGAGGGTCCAACAACTAGCGTGCTAACCAAGATGGCGTGACTTCCGGTGACCCGCTCTTACAGGTGGCGTACACCAGCACACCTTGGTAGCGTCGTGGACTAAAGTACAAGTGCAACTACCGGCAATCAAAACACATCAGCAGTCACCGGAAAGTCTAAAAACACTATAACACACTCCCCCCAGATAAAATTACAAGTCCGTTTTTAAAATGCAGATTTTAAGATCATAAGAGCAGCAGCAGCAGCCTTTTTAAAACAAGGATTCAGGATGCGCAGCGCAGCGAGTATACAATGGTTAAATTAAAAGTTGAATTAGAAGAGATGAGAGCTGGAAATGTAGGAGTAGATCGTTTAAATACCTACAGTGAAGAAGAACTATTGTTCGTATGTAGAAGTATAACCAGAAATGTAAAAATATTCCATGAAAAGTTAACAGATTTGGCCTCAGAGATGGGAATTGAAATAAGAAAGTCGAAAGTGTTGCAGAGACCATACAGAGCAGAATTTACTGACAAAGACTTAGAAAATATGAATGCATCTGGTAGAAAATTACAAGTTAAAGAATTAATGACAGTTTTACAGAAATGGGGAGAATTGGACAAATGGAAAACTAGGTGGACAAAGAAAAAGGAAGAAGCACGTTCAAACAGAACGACATCTGAGTATTTATTGAAGGAAACAGGAAAGGTAGAACAGATGTACCCGATGCGAGAGGTTCCAGGAGGAGGCTATGTCCATGTCCCATGGAGTAGGCAAGACATTTTATCATTTACAAATGATTTTCCAAAATTGAGAGAAAAACCAATTGAATGGTACAAGCAGGTTGAGAGGTTTGTGAAAGTTTCAAAGGTTTTGTTAAAAGACCTAGATGGTTTGTTTGACATAGTGGTACCTGCCGATTTATGGACAGACTGTAAAATTACAATGGACTGGCCTAGTGAAGAGTATCCTAGGGATCCAAAGACAGGTGCTCCATCAAATGATGTGATGAAAAAGTATCACCAAGTAATAACTTATTTGAAAGGGAAAATACCACCCAAAGAAACAGATTGGGTGAAAATAGACAGAACCACACAAGAAGCGAGTGAATCGGTACATGCCTACTACGAACGTTTATTGCAGGTGTTCAAACAATATAGTGGCTTTGAGGATATTGGAGATAAAAATATGAGTCAGTTTGTCTATCGATTTGTTTATGGTCTAAAACCAGAGATTTGTCAAATGATCAAGCAACACATGTTATGCTGGCAGGGAAAGCCTATTGATGAGATTTTGAAATATGCTAAATATTGTGGAGACGACATTGAGGATAGACACAAGAAATTACAAGAAAAAGTGATGTGGGCTCAAGTGAAAATGGCTGAGCGACAGGGAATTAATTTAGATAATCCAACGGAAAGTCAAGGGAAAGAATCAGGAACGAATGGTGACACAGGGAATGGTGGAAATGTAAGAGGACGAATGAGTAGAGAAGAGGCTAAGAAGAAATTTACTTGTCATGGATGCGGAAAGTTGGGACATTGGAAGAACGAATGTAAAAAGATTCAAAATAATAATGGCCCAAATCATAATTTAAATCCACAGACGCAGAATGACTCACAGCAGGGTGTAAATCCTCAGAGTCAGTTGCCACCTGCCCCTATACAGGGTAATGTAAGCAGAGCAAAGCATGGTACAGACGTCGGATATCAAGGAGGAAGTGGTAAGAATGAATATGTAACTTCACAGTTTCTTTTACAGGATGATTTTAATCCATATGATTATCAATGACGGTGCCTAAGAGAGGGAGAAAAGGAATGCGTACTTGGCGCATCCTTGCCGGTAGACCAGTCAGGTCCATATGTTGAAGGGAAAGTAAAAGGTAATGAAATCACTTTTCTGTTGGACACTGGTGCTACCCGTTCTACTGTAAGAACAGCAGACATCCCAGACCTCCCTCTCTCTGGAGAAGCTATCCAAGTTATAGGTGTAGCAAATCAAAAGATTAGAACACCCCTTACTGAACCCATGGAAGTAAGAATTGGAAACTTCCGGGAAATGCACCAATTTGTGGTGTGCGATTCTAGTCCAGTAAATTTATTGGGCAGAGACTTGCTGTGCAAAATGAATTGCACTATTTACTGCACACCGGATGGTGTTGCAATACAGACCCCGGACGAAGATCATGTTTATAAATTCATAATAGCAAAACAAGGTACAGAAGTAGATGAAATGTTCTCCTTGATAACCAAAGATGAATTACCAGAAGAGTTAAAAACTACAGTGAGTTCTAAGGTGTGGGATTTTACTGGAAAAGAAGTAGGTCAAATGGCAAAAATAGACCCGGTAAAAATAACCGTAAAGGATGGCGCAATTTTCCCAAATTCCAGACAGTATAAAATGAGTGCTGAAGTGAAAGCAGGCGTTACTGAGGAAATTGGCAGAATGGTAAAACAAGGTATATTAAAAGAAATTATGAGTAGCCCTTGTATTTCGCCAATCATGGGGTTGAAAAAGCCTAGTGGAAAATATAGAATCGTTCAAGACTTGAAGAAAATTAATAAAATTGTGGTACCTTGTTGTCCTATAGTACCAAATCCTGCAGTAATCCTATATCAAATACCATGGAATGCAGAATGGTTCACAGTAATTGATTTATGCCAAGCATTTTTCTCAATTCCATTGCATCCAGATAGTCAGTATTTGTTTTCGTTTAAATTCGAAAATCATGTTTATGTGTGGAATCGTGTTCCTCAGGGGTACACAGAAAATCCCTCGATTTTTAATCAGATACTGAAAAGGTGCCTAGAAAAATTAGTAATGCCCAGGAACTCAGTTTTAGTATAGTATATAGATGATTTGTTAGTAGCTTCAAGAACTCATGATGATTGTGTCGCAGACTCAATTGCACTACTCAATCATTTGGCAGAGGAAGGACACAAAGTGTCACCTGAGAAATTACAATTTGTACAACGGCAGTAAAATATTTCGGGCACCAAATTGAAAGAGGAAAGAGAAGAATAACCTCTGAGAGAATAAAAATAATTAAGCAAATGAAAATGCCAGAAACACAAAGAGAGGTGAGAATGTTTCTTGGAATCGTAGGATACTGTCGACAATGGATTATAGGGTTTTCATTACTAGCGAAGCCTTTAATTCAGTTAACCAAAAAGAAAGCAAAAGTTCCAGTTGAATGGGATGATGAAAGTGGCAGTGCATTTGTTAAACTAAGAAATGCTTTGTGTGAGGCACCTGCCTTGGGCATGCCTGACTATACAAAAGAATTTACATTATTCTGCTATGAGAGAGAAAGTTGTGCACTTTCGGTTTTAACACAAAGACATGGATTGGACAGGCGTCCTATAGCATATTTTTCTGCTACATTGGACCCAGTGGCTGCAGCATTGCCAGGCTGCTTAAAAGCAGTAGCTGCTACCTGTATGAGCATTGAACAAAGTGAATCAATCGTAATGGGACACCCTGTAAAAGTGTTCGTCCCACATGCAGTTGTGATTCTGTTGACAAGAACTAGAACTCAGCATCTTACCCCTAGTCGGATGACAAAATATGAGCGAATAATTCTAGGATCTGAGAATGTGACCATAGAGAGATGCACGGTTGTAAATCCTGCAACTTTGCTTCCAGATCCATACTGTGAAGAAGCCAAGGACGACACAGACCATGACTGTTTACAAGTCACAGAATTGTGTACCAAACCGCGTCCTGACATTCAGGAATTGCCTCTTAAAGACGTAGACAGGGAGCTGTTTGTAGATGGCTCATGCTTAAGGCATGAAGATGGCAAATTGAGTGCAGCCTATGCTGTATGTGAACTATCTGGAATAGTCGAAGCATCCTATTTACCAGGAGTCAAATCTGCACAAGTAGCTGAATTTATTGCTTTGATCAAAGCGTCCAAAATTGGGAAAAATTTAAAAGTAACCATATTTACGGATAGTCAATATGGGTACGGGGTTGTGCATGATTTTGGCCAACTGTGGATGCAGAGGGATTTCATGACTTCTTCAGGATCCCCAATCAAAAATGGGCAGTTTGTAAAGGAATTATTGGAGGCAATACAATCACCAAAAGAATTGGCAGTGGTGAAATGTGCTGCACACCAGTTAGGAGATGACTGGGTGGTAGCCGGTAACAGATATGCAGACCTAATCGCTCAACACTGTGCCAGAAATCGAATGGCAGTAAACAGAAAAGACGAAAGAATGGGAATCAGCTGCCAACTTATGCTATGTTCAACACCTGAAACATGGAATGATGTGAGACTATTGCAGGATGATGCGGAAGAGAGTGAAAAGGATGTATGGATAAAAATCGGGTGCACACGAAGAACAGATGATGACGTGTGGGTTTATTCAGATGGTAGACCAGTCATGCCTGATTGCCTGATTTCACAAATGGCCAGAATGTATCATGGAGACACACATGTAGGGAGAGATGCCATGATTAGACTTTTCTGACAAAACTGGTACAATCCAAAGTTTAGGGCTGCAGCAGAGAGTCTTTGCCAGAGGTGCTTAACTTGCCAAATGAATAATCCAGGAAGGAGAACAGTAATTGGTCTAGGAAAAATCAGAAAAGCAGAGGGTCCATTTGTAAGATTGCAGTTAGATTTCATTCAGTTACCACCATGCAAAGGACTGAAATATGTACTTGTCATAGTGTGTCTGTTTTCAAGGTGGGTGGAGGCTTACCCTACCAGGAGGAATGACAGCCTAACAGTTGCAAAACTGTTGTTACGAGAACTCATTCCACGGTTCGGTTTCCCAATAACTTTGGAATCAGATAGAGGAAGTCACTTTAATAATGATGTAATTCGAATAATCTGTGAAGCATTTAAAATTGAACAAAAATTGCACTGTGCGTACCGCCCAGAGGCTTCTGGAGTGGTGGAACAAATGAACGGCACAATAAAATCAAGATTGTCAAAAATGTGTGCATCCACATCATTGGATTGGCCAGATGCATTGCCTCTTTTCTTAATGGGACTCAGAAGCATTCCTGATAGAAATACAGGATTGAGTCCACATGAAATCATCATGGGAAGAGCAATGAGGCAAGCACATGTACCTGGAAATAAATTGCTGAACATAACTGATGATATGGTTCTGGATTATTGCAAAGCATTGGCTGACCTAGTGCGTTCTGTCTCTCACCAGGTTGGAGAAGACGCAGTTTCCAGGCAGCCTGAACAAGAGCATGATCTGAACCCCGGAGATTGGGTGGTAGTGAAACATCACACCAGAGAAACGTGTTTATCACTGATGCAGCGGGTACAATAAAAACTATTTTCCTCCTAGGTCACTTATCGGTCATCCAGGGGCGACTTATATTTTCTCACATCCACATGACGATGGGGCCCATAACATCGCCTATCACACACACACACACACCTGGATTTCCGCTACACCTTTATGAATTTCTATACTCCTAGGAGAAATAGGAGAACTAAATGAAAAAACATCATTTATGTACCGCTGGAAGGAGCCGGGATACCTTATTACCTTAACCTATCACTTTCTTGGTTATTTCTTAAGATATTCCTGCTCATTGTTTTGTCGATGGATCATCTAGTAAGAAATCAGTTTATAGTGATTAAGACCAGCTAAAGCACAATAACCAATTACCAGTTTCACAATCATTTAGTAAAATAACCACTGAGTCGTTTGATTTAAGAATCTTAAATTTTATATAATTTTAAAAGCATGAGAAAGAATTTAGACTTTTTATTCAATTATTCATTCATTATTAATTCAAATATTTATTAAGCAAAATCAATTTTATTGCAGAAAGGAAATTTTGTCATGAAGCAAAACCCTAATTACCTGCCTATCTTCCTAATTTAGCCTAATGATTTCTAACCTAAGTTTAAGATTTAAAAATAACCTGATTCTCATACTCAACTGGAAAAATAAGACAGCAACAGAAACTTCAGCTCGTCAGCATCAGCTACCGCAACCCGTCTCATCTAACAGTCTTTCAGCATCTCCCGCTCAGTAAAATGGATCGATCTGGAACACCAAGCACTGGAAGCCACCAACTCCAACACCGACTCTGACTACCCCCTCCCACTAAGAGTAGGCCTTCTTATACCCTAATTCTAACTTTGCTATCTAAATTGTTGCAACATTAATAACGCGCTTTTCTTTCATTGGTTCACTCATTTCATCTATTCATTCTTAATCAAGTTCTCCCGGATCCAGCTTGTTCTTTTGGAATGTATATGTTCATTTCCTTTCTCACAGTTCAAGACATGTTTCCATCCGCTTCGATCAGTACATTTGTAACTTCTTTCGATACATTCGAGAACTCTGCAGGCATTGTCCTTTCTCTTAAAACGGTTTCCCACGACTCTTTGCTGATCACCACGGCACACTATCAGTTCAATTAGGTCACATCAGCCTTGACCATTCTTGCATCCTAGCCTCTCAGCACCATCACGTGGTTAGCCTTTCTCCAACTTTTTCTCCCCTGTCACGCGTTTTCCCAGCACATGCGCACTCTAATAACCGGCAGCCATTTTATATCGCCACTCGATTAGACTTAGAAGCACTATTTAGAAATAAACAAAACATAATTAAAATAGAGAAACATAGCCTTTTCGTTTCCCTCCCGTCATCTACGTACCCCAATTAGTTATTACCTAGCAGAAAGCAACATTTAAGCTGTTCCTTACTTACCATCACTATTGTTTTTGCAACGACACGTTTATATTCTATGAAGCACAAATCATGCATTTATTATTTATTTAGTATGCAATTATTTTATGTTATAATTAGACACACAGACATTCGTTAATAGATTATTCAGCATATATACTTGCGTGTTACCCTTCCCTCACGTACATTGTTGATTAATACATTTAAACGAACATTTTTATTAATTATTTATAAAATTTGTTAGGGGTTAAAAAAATGTTTTTTTTATTTTCTCTGCTACATCATCACCCAGGTGGGGAGAACCTTGTCAGGTTATATTGGTTACAAACACAGCAGCGAAATGTGCAGGCTTTCCTAATTGGATTCATGTAAGCCACACCAAAAAGGTGCCAGCTTGTGAAGAAAGAGATCCTCAGTCAGCATCAATAGCTGAGGAAGCTGAAGGTTGGACAGCTGAAGAATCCCAAGTGACAGATTCGGGAGTAGCTGAAGAAGAACAACCGAGCACAAGTCAGGGCTGGATACCAGTGGTGGATATACCTGAAGTCTTTGTCAAAACAAGGAGCAGAGCTAAATTAGAAGAAATTAGAGAGGACCAGATAGGTGTAGAAGAACAAACTCAGGATAGGGAGATTGAAACGATAAGTGAACCTGAGCAGGTCCAGATAGGGAAAGGAAATTGGGCTCAAATTATCAACGAAGCAACAAATTTTGAGCAGGGACAGACAGGTCTAGAAGAATGCGGTCAGGCTGCAGAAGTACAGAGTGCAATAAGCCCTGATCAGAACCAGATAGAACAAGAAAAACACGTTCAGGGAGAAGAAAGCCAAGAAAACATCGAACAAGAAAGCCTCAAGCATGAAAACGTCAATCCTGAACAGGGCAAGTTAGCAGAAACTCACATTCAGACAACTGAAGAAACATCAATAAGACCTGAACAAGAGCAAATAGAGTGGAAAGCTGAAATCAAGGACAAACAATTTGTGCCACACCTTGAGAATAAAGGAGTTTTGGGGAAAAACTTGGAGAGAGAAGATACAGTGCAACCCAAGAAGGTCAGAAAGGGTGATCATTGGCCTAGTGTCATCAAAAGAGTGAAATACCATATAGCAACGCGAAGTGAAAACCCAGAACAAGTAAATGAAGTAACAAGCTTAACTGAACAAACAAGAGGGTCTGAAAAACGAAAAAGCAAAAGATTGAAAGTTGTGAACAATAAGTTTAAAGGTCCTGATTGGACTTATATAATTCTTGAAGACTGCGAAAGTTCAGAGACAAGTGAAAGTGGTGACGAAAGAACAAGTGCAGAACTGACGTATGAAAAAGAAGTGAAACCACCTTGATAACGTCAAAAGTTTAAAGGAAAAAGAAAGAAGAGAAATCTTCACAGACAAAAATGGCTGACGATAGAGTTTCTGGGAAACCGAAACGGAAATGTTGTAGAAAATGCTGTGCTATATGCATATGTAGTATGGTAATGGTGCTTATAGTGTGGTTAGTTGTGATCGTAGCAATTCCTTACCTTATGATAATGGACAAAAAGAGTAACAACGACACCAAAGGAAGGATAGATAATTTGAAAAGTGATAGAGTAGAAATAGAAGCAGAGGATGAACCAGATTTTCACAACGTGGTAAAAGATAATGATACTAGTTTAAATGTTTTTACAAAATTATTATTTCAGTACGTAGATACAATGGAAGTTAGTGACTGTTATGTCTGTATGAAATTACCTGAATCAGTAGCAGAAGGTTTAACATATCATCATTTGCCTTTAACTTATGGTATATCATGTAGTGTATTGACTAGTTTATTTTATAGAGCAGGGAAACTTCAGTATTATTATTCAAATATAGATGTGATATTTTCAGAGGTTCCTATTCGAAAGAATCTGAACCCAGTACTTAGTAGTCAAGATGCACAATTTATGGGAGAATTTTTCTTAACAATGAAGTCGATAGACATAACACATGCACATAGAAGCAATCTAACATGTTCATTACATGAAGAAGAAAAGATATTTTTAAACTTAGTTGAAGATAGAAGACAGGATTTCCAAAGGAAAGCGAATGAGCATAAAGCTCATCTTCCTCCTTGGGCTGAGAAAGAGGGTATTTATACACCTGGCAAGGCTCAAGCTGCTATGGCTCTAGATTTTGTAAAGACAGGGAAAATTTGTCTTCATAGGTTAAAAACTGAATATAACAATGTTTTTATTGGTACCAGTGAATGTGAACATAATTTTTTAATTCTTGGAGGTTGGGGACTAAAAGGAGGAACAGATTCAGTTTTTCCTGGAATATATTTTGTGTGTGGGAATAAGGCTTATTTTAGGCTTCCTGCACGGTGGTATGGAAGTTGTTATTTTGGGATAGTTTTTCCAAAAGTATACCACGTAAAAAGAAACACTGGAAGCAATGAAAATAATAATGAATTAACACGTAGTAAAAGAGCTAGTTTGTCTGAAATTATAGGTGATATATTTGGTGCATTGATACCTTCAGTGGGAGTAATTCTGAACTCAAGGAGAATATGTAAATTATCTACAGTGGTTGATCGTTTATCAACGGATACTGCTGGAGGATTTCTAATGATTAATGCGGAGAGGGTTGCGATTAGATCTATGGTTATGCAAAATCGACTTGCTCTTGATATATTGTTAGCAAAAGAGGGCGGAGTCTGTAAATTGTTGAAAATGAAACATTGTTGCACATATATTCCGGATAAAAGTGCAGAAATCGGAACATATATAAAGAATATTACTAAACTTGAGAATGAACTGAAACCACTGGAAGTTGATAATGTACGGGAAAGATTGACAAATAGCATTGCGTCAATTGGTACCTGGTTTACTAATGTAGGGAAAGGACTTATAGGTAAAATAATAGTACCCTTAGTAGGGATAGCAATAACAGTATTGTCAATAATGATATGGTGCAAATGTTGTAGAAAGAAGGAAACATATAAAGTGACAGGAAGAGGAAAGAAAAGGAAATTTGAGGAGATTGAATTAGAAGACTTAAGAAGTGAAATTTACAAGAAACTGAAAGGAAAGGATAAAAATAGACAGTGTAAAATTGAAAATGTGACGGAAATATGCTAGAAGTTGGCATCTGGTTGTGGGTAGTTTTGATGGCTCAGAAACGCCATCAGAGAGGGGATTGATGGAGCAAGGACTCACAATGAGACTTGCTCGGAAGCAATGTTCTCACAGTATTAATTAATTGTACTAAAAACCCTTGTAATGTCATTATTAATAATGTGTAAACACTATATTTTATCTGAGAGACGCTTGCCTATGTGTTTTCACTAATAAGTAATCCTTGTCTAATCCAAAATGGCCGCTAAAGCGCGGGAACTCTACTGCGCATGTGTCAACCATGTCACATGGTATGACGTCTTTCTTTGCTTGGAGGGAAACTTTTTGCTTCTGCGCAGTGTATGCTAAAATGGCTGCTTAATGTTCTCACATGCCAAAGCTTTCACATTGCTGCAATTAATAATGTGGAATTCTAACGCTACTAATGCGGGATAGATTTTATAATTAAATGGGAACAGAGTAGAAGTAAGGGGTATACAGTGAAAACATTTATTTTTGATTTTAATATGTTTCTTCTTTGATTTCTATTAGTTCGTAAAGTGGGCCTGGGTTGGCTAAACAGCAGTTCGAGAGCCATGTGACCTGCGCATGCGCTCTGAAAACTAACAAAGCAAAGCGATGAAGTCAACTTGGAAGACATCCAAGGACATGACCCGCTGATCACCTTCACAGCCATCCGAAATGTCCTATACGTTGATACATTTTGTATATACTTTGTATTAAAATCATTGTGAAACGGGTGGGAAATAAAGCAAATGTATTAATTGTGAGGGGCGGTATTTTAAAACAAAGGGCTTAAGAAAATTGAACTAAATTGACATGGTGTGAGGTTCAACCCCTGTCCCTGTCCAATCAGAAATAGTGGGCCCATAATTTTGAAACATTAATGGGAGGTACATGGGCGTAGAAGGGTATAATAGATATAGAATTAGCTAATTAGCTAGAGCTAGGATACAGATGAACGAGAGCACCAGAGCACAGAATACGCAAAGGGTCTTTGGGGTTTGGAGCTCAGGTGCTGACACAGACGAGAGCTGATCGATTGTAGACTGAACCGCTGTCTGAAGAGGTCCTGAGGTGGGTGTGGCGGACTCCATTAGAAGAAGACGCGGAAGAACCGAGGAGGAACGAAGTGTCAGAGAGGGGAACGACGCAGGCGTCGTTGATAGAGAGGTCATCTATCCTGTCCTGAACCTGGTCCGGAGGTCTTGGTCTTCATCCTTTCTTGGGGACCCTCTTTCCAACTCCTTGGCCAAGGGGTTTGGTTCTCGCACCTTTAGGTAACTATAAATGCAAATCTTTAGTTTGCACTGCTGTCTCTATCTTCTCCTTTCTGAGGGACCGTCATTTGTGATCAATGAGTGACAATAGTGTGCTTCCTCCTTGATATGCGATTAAGTATTATGTGGTTTGTAATTTACTCTGCTAAAGAATTTAGATAAACATTTTAAAACTTCCTGAGTCAGTGGTTATTTCAGGTGGTTAATGAAAATTGTATTTGTACATTCTCATTTTATCCCCAATTGTCAAAGGTCCATTGGTAAGTCATTACTCTTCAATCAGGGAAAGTAATTGGTAGCAGGGATATTGATAAAGAGTACAACTGATTCCCCCCAGCGGAGATTACTAGTTAGCGTGAATGAATGGGCCCAGGTGAGTATTTAGCCTATGAATGCTTGTTGCTAGTGACCCGCTGGATCACTACTGTGGGACCTACTCCGCTCATAGGCTAGCATTGAGAATTCCTTAAAATACTTTTAAGTTGTAATTCCTGATTAGAAACAAGTAGATAAATCATGTTTCAAAACTTTGGTATGGTAATGATAAATCCTTTTTAGTGGTAAAGTTGTATTTGACATTACTATTCTAGAAATGCACTTTTAGAAAGTGGATATTTCTCTGCTCTTAACTTTGCTCTATGTGCCTGCAGCCTGTCCCCAATACACATCTGGGCTGGGGTGACAGCTACACTTTGTGCATTCCCTCTAGACAACCATAAACACAGGAAGGTGAGGCTCATCTGCATTGTATTCTGAGCACTCATCTGCATTCATCTGCATTCTGATGGATCCTCCTGGGCAAGGAGGAATGGGAGGGGCTGATACTTACACGTCAATAGGTAGTGACCTGTCCTCACACAAAGCACTGATTTACCCCCACAGATAGCCTGGCAGACAGGACTGGGTTGAAAGGGATCTTAGACCACTTCAGAGAGCTCCTTTGAAGTCACCCTTAAATCAAAGGCACTTTTGGGTATAAATACTGGAGTTCTGACCCTACCAAATCAGTACACTACTGGACCTGGGAAGAAGTCTGCTGGAGTATAGACTGCTGTACTCTAAGGACTGCCACTTTGACTTGACAGACGGTTCTGAGGAACTGCTTCTCTGCTTTGCTGAGTTCCCCTGCTGATCTCTGCCCTGCTGAGGACAAGGCCTGGACCCATCTCACTTGAACCCAGAGTGACTCCAATGGCTTGGTGGCCTACCTCCTATCTTCTGAAGTCTCAGGGACACAAAAGACTTCCTGCAATCCTGCTGGTGCTGCTGGACTCTGTCATCTGTGAGTCCTACCCTTGCCTGAGGTGCCCCCTCCAGTCCTGGGCCTCAAAAGTGGGTTCCCCAGCTGATTTCTGCAAAAACCAAAGCATCGCCAGACTGTGTAAGAAATTCCATTGCATCGCCTTGCGATGCTGATGCAGAGACTGTTCAGTGACAGCGGATCGACAGCCTGCGCAGCTCGATGATGACGCTCTGTGCGGCTCAGCGGTGATGCATTGCATTCACTTCAATAGAGCTGGATGATGATGCGAGACCCCCTTTGCACGGCTCTATGACGATGCAGTAGGCTCTCGACACTTGCTCCAGCCAAGGTATTTTTTCAGCAGGACCTGTCTGGGTCCTGTAGCCGCCCTGCCCTCCATCGCGGTCAGCCTGAACTTTGGA
Source organism: Calotriton arnoldi (assembly GCA_963921515.1). Taxonomy (NCBI): domain Eukaryota; kingdom Metazoa; phylum Chordata; class Amphibia; order Caudata; family Salamandridae; genus Calotriton; species Calotriton arnoldi. The sequence goes on along the minus strand of CAWUFW010014318.1, from coordinate 135,128 downwards.
TTTGTACCGGTCCCTCACGATCTCAAATAGCCTTTTGACTGCTAGTGACTTCTAAGCACTATTTTTGCATTTATTCTTTAAAAATTCACATCTTCACTTCTACTGATTGGACCTTTGTCGTTTTAATCTTGTTTTAATCAGATAAATATTCTCTATTTTTCAAAACATGCGTCCAGGCTTTTTGTGGTATTTTCATTGTGTTACTGTGTGTGTGTTGCACAAATACTTCATACATTGCCTCTTAAGTTAAGCCTGCCTGCTCTGTGCCAAGCTACCAGAGGGTGAGCACAGGTTAATTTAAAATGTGTATCTAGGTTACCCTGACTAGGATTGCGGTCCCTATTTGGACAGGGTGCATACCTCTGCCAATTAGAGACCCAATTTTTAACACCATTGTTCCTCTTAAAATATGCCTCTCTGGGCCCAATGCAACATATGTGAAAACTGAACACAGAATTAAAAATGAACCGTGAGAAGAAAAATAGGTTTGTTGCCTGAAGTCAAATATATGACTGCATTTTGGTAATTAATCACCAGTAGTAATAATCATACTAATGGCAAAGGATGAGGCTTACCTGAAAGCAATGGGAAACACGTCTTGGAATAACTAGTCAAAACAATTGCAGCAACTTTTTCATTAAATAAATCAGTAACAACGCTGAGCTCCCTAATGATGTTGATCTTGAGAAGCTGACCAAATGCATGAACTCCTCTAAGGCTCCTATTCTAAGTTGCCTTTTAACTCTGTGGGGAGAGAGTTGGCGTGGAATTAGGGATTCTACTTATGGAATAGGGAGTAACCTGTCTGACACGAAATTACCAAATTTTCTCCCAATTTCTGAGAATTTAAAGCTGATATTTACCACTTGCTTGAGCAGGTGGTAAATATATGACAGAACTGGTGTGGCATGAAATAGGGCATACCGGGTGAAAAAGCTGTGGTGTTTTTGGAGGAACCATTGTCCGCTCCCTTGTGGTGCTGGATTGAGTTAGCGGGGCAGGGCTGTGCCTCTTTACTCTTATTTTCTTGTTGTCTGCTTTACACCTGTTTTGTTGATCTGTTTCACCTATAATAACATCTGTGCAGCGCTGAAGAAGTGGAAGCCGCCATTCATGGAATACATGTTGGCTGTTTTATAAACAAAAGCAAAAATAAACCAGAAAGTATCTTGTGTATAAAGGACATTTTGAAACCATCTGATACAAGAAATTGAATCGAATTGAATTAATGAAACACCTATTCCACATCAAGTATGTATGGGATGGATAAATGTATGTATGCTTTTAAGCAGTTTAATAATTGACACCGGTATTATACTTGATAATAGGTCACTGGTGGAGTTTGTACATTTTTTACAGTTAGAATTGTCTACTGTTAAGCAAAACTAACTTAGGTCAGTCAGTCAGAATAACTTTATTTCGCCAACACAATGTAGGCATAAAAAGTATACTACAGTTAAAAAAAAAAAAAAAAACGTTTCACAACATTTCACAGCATTACAGTAAGGTTAAAATGTATAAAAAGTATAAAAATTATTGCATTAAAATTCAAGTTCATAATTATTTACACAATACAGTAAAATCGATCATTGTTCGGGATATAATTTTAGCAGATTGTACACCTCTTTTTTAAAGCAGATAACAAAAAGGACGCCAAAGAAAAACAGATAAAGGGGTCAGGTAATAATTGCAGGTAATAAAGGGCTACACGACACTGTTTGAAGTTCATTTTACGTAAAATGGGGATAATAAATCGTTTCCTTTCATCACAATAAAATTTACAGAAGAACAAAAAATGTAGATCATTCTGTACAGATCGCTGATCACAGGAACAAAATGGGAGATCAGAAGCAACATAAACGTTACGGGGAGAACCCAACATAAGGGGAATATAATTTAAACGAAATCTCACCAAGATGTACCTGTGCTGTAAATTAGTAACGAAGGATAGATATATTGTATTTATGTCCATTTGTACTATACTAGGGGAAGCCAAGTATGTTTTTACTGTCGACAGATTAATATTTTTAGTCTCCCTTCTTATGTGTCTATTAGAAAGCAATTGCGCTTTTAAATCATCCTTAGAGATAGAACAACAGGTACTAGGATCCAAAAAAGACGATGTAGCCCAACTGCTTTCAATGTGGTTTCAACATAAGTTAACCAAGGAATGTTACCCACCCCATCCAATTTCAGAACATCCTTTATAATGTCTCTTGTTAAAGCAAGGGTCTCCTTTCGCCATACTGAGTGCCACATTAGGATCGGAGCCACTGCAATTTTATCAGTAATGTAAGGTGCTCTCAATTCCATGTGGCACTTATAGTTGGCACATGACTTTGGTAAGGAAAGGACCCTTTTTAAAAAGTTATCTTCAATAATCTGTAGTTTTGCACAATCTCTCATTCCCCAAACAGCTGCTCCATAGGTGGCGGCAGATACAGTCTTAGCTTGATACACTGTTTTAATTACATCTATTGGTTTTAAACCAGTTTTTTTAATAAATTTAGTTAGTGCACCAATATTCTTTTCCATCTGGGACCCTCTGTTACCGATCATTTTTTGCCAATTAGTTTGGGGGTCAAACATAATCCCTAGATAGTTAAAAGAATCGACAACTCCCAGTTTTCCCCCTTCAGTAATAATTTGCGGATGATTTCGCTGTTTAGTACCTGCTACTAGGATAAAAGACTTTGAATAGTTAACTTTCATATCTAGATTATTCATAAATTGCGTATATTCCAGGACTAAGCGGCGCAGTGCATTACTAGTACGAGCTAAAAGCACTGCGTCGTCCGCATATAATAAAATTGGCACCTGCACTGAATTAATATAAGGGACATCCAGAGTGCAACCTAAGAGTGCAGATTCTACACTGTTGGTATAGAGTGCGAATAAAAAGGGGGCAAGAACGCAGCCCTGCCTCACACCTCTTGCAATTTTGAAGGATCTGGTGCACTCACCATCCTTTCCATAGCGAACACAGGCTGAGGCACCTGAATACAGGTCACGGATGATATTAATAATATTCAAGTCAATTCCCATTGCCTCCATGGTCTGCCACAGCCTAGGCTGTGCCACGCAGTCAAAGGCTGCGGACAGATCCATGAAGGCCAAATGGAGATGTCCTTTTTTTGCAGCCGTGTATTTCGCTATAATTAGACTGAGGTTCAGACACTGATCCACAGTGCCTTTCCCTTTTCTAAAGCCGAACTGGCATGGAATAATAATATTTTTTTCTAAGGCCCAATCCTCTAGTCTATTTAAAATCAATCGACCCATTAGCTTTGCAGTAGAATCTATCAGAGAGATAGGTCTATAGTTTTTCGCAATCGACCTATCCCCCTTTTTATATATTGGGACAATTACAGTTGTCTTCCACGATGGCGGTGCACCTGTTTGGGCAATTTTATTAAAAACGTTTGTTAAAAGTGGAGCCCAAAGATCTCGATTATCTAGGAACAGGTCAATCGGGACTCCATCTGGTCCTGGAGCCTTTGCTCGTTTGCATTGGTTTAGGGCATGCTTGGTTTCAGCAAGTGTAAAACTAGCAGGAACCTCAACTCTTTCTAGAATATGGAAATTTGATTGAAGAGTTGTCATGTCGCCCGCTCCAAAAAGACCTTCAAAGTGGGTCACCCATTCTTCCTGGTCAACGTTGATATCTGTGGTCATAGCCTGCTCATCTCTTAAAAACGGAGCGTTAATCAGAGACCAAAATGCTTGTGAACTTTTTAATATTGCAGCCTTCTGCAGGTTTTCCCACCATTCTTCCTTTAAGGTCTTAAGCCTAGTGATTCTTGCTTTTTTATAAGCTTTACGCAAACATTTGACTAATATTATATTTCGAGGTTTGGACTTCACGGCTAAATGTAGACTTTTTAATGTTTTATCACAATTGTCATCAAACCAACTATATTTTTTGCGCCGGCCATTACGAATAACACGGATTAAGTTATTTTTAACATCAGATAAAATTAGTTCAAAATCCGAAATCATGCTGTCATGTAAAACTGGCTCTAAACATAGCATTATCTCCCCAAGACGGTTGGACACTAGGTTGGCCATAAATCTCCCAGTGTCTACTTTTTCCCACTTTAGGACAATCCCGTTTTCTCTTGCAATTACGGGGTTTATAGGGAGTTTAAAGGCACAATCAACTTTCTTTGCGGATTGCATAGAAAAGGTTATTGCAGCGTGATCACTGAATGGGTAAAACACAATCTCAAAATGAGAAAAAATGCGTTTTATAGAGTCAGAGACCAACACATAGTCAAGGGTAGAAGAAGAAAAATGATTTAAAAAAGTAAATTCTAACTGACCAGTTAAATTTTCAGAAGTGTTTAAAAATATAAGATTATTTATTGTTAATAATCTATTTAAGGTGTTACCATACTCCGTGTGACAGAAATGAAGGACACTTTCCCCATCATCATCCTGTATTCCACAGGCTAACACATTAATCTTATCACATGGATGAATGTTAAAATCCCCAAGCCAAATTATATTGCAGGGTTTGGTACATTTGTCTTGCAAGTCATTGATATCTTTTTCCAGAGGGGCCAACACCTCTGCTTGATTGCTTCCAAATTTATTATTATAAAAGTTAATAAGAAGCCAACAATACTCCACACAATATTCAATTAAAATAATATGATAATAAGGTGACATATTCAAAAATGACTTCACTTTGAAAGGGAAAGCATTAGAAAGTAGCGTCACCAAACCACCCTTAGCCCGACCAGCAGGAGACGGTACAGCAGGAGTATGAAAGGAGCGATACCCATTTAAGAATATCGGATCTATTTCCCAAGTCTCTTGAAGACAAACTATGTCAATAGATGTCAACAAAGACAGCCAGTCCATATTAGATCTTTTTTGATTATAACCAGCAATATTCCAAGATATAGCCGCTATAGATCCTAAGAGATTCATACGAGGTAGCGGACTCTTGGACAAGTTTAAGCTGTCTTGGTGGCTTGGTGATGTCACACTAGAAATTGTAGGGGGGGGGAATGTGCGAGAGAGACAGCTTTTGTAGATCTAAAACACCATCCCCACTAGGTGATATAATCTGAGAGTCCAGTCAATCACAAGCGGACAGGCCTTCTAAAGCAGCAAATCTATTCCTTAAAGGAAACGGTGAGACTAAGGGGGGAGGAGGTTGATTAAACGGGAAATGGGATGGCCTCCAAGGAGCATTTGAGCTAACAGTAGATAGCTGTGGTGAAGGATAGGGCTTGTAGAAGAAACCCAAAGGTAGAGCAAAAATTTCAGAATGAAATGATGGCATATTTGGTAAAACAGATAATAGATCACCCACTATATGATAGTTATCAAAGTTCACTATGATACAGTCGCCTTTAATACTTTTGGGAGCTCTTCCTACCCAAGAAACCCTCCTAGCCATAATAATATTCTGGAGGGCATTAACATTTTCACCTAGGCAATTAGATAGCCAATGCTTGGATTTATTTATTAGCTGGTCTGTATTTTCTATCATATTTGATTTCAGTTCTGGGATATTAACTAGAACTATTACATATGGACAAGCAGCTGGAGGGAGATCTAGTCTTGACTTAGGCTTCCCACTTTCATCTTGGTGCAGAGAGACTCTAGTTCCTAAGCACAATGATTGTGACCTTCCCTCCAGACAAGTTATAGGTACAGGTGGAATTATATGCGGGCGAGGAGCTGTCGAACTAACGGGTGCTTGTGATTCACCATGTAGCCTTGGGCAACCAGTAGTCTCCCAATTACCTTGTGCCTGTGTCTGCGTCTGTGTCCTACCATTATTTTTGTGTACATTAGCACTCCCCATTTGGTAGAATCATGGACAGAGCCAGAAAAAACTGCAGGAAGCCCTGTTTGTCGTAAAGCTTGGCTTCCCATGCTATCAGTAGTTTCATTTGGCCTATCAGGTAGCGTAAGGGGGACCATGCCCAATTGAGGATTGGGTCTAGCTACATTAGTTAGCACAGTAGTATCAGCAGGGGGCTGACTTGAGAGATAAGAGGCCTCAAGAGAAGATAGTTTGTCCTCTATTGTAGACAATTTATACAGTATAGGGTGTAATAATGCAGAAATCATAGTCTCTAATCTTTCCATTAAATCAGAGTTACATGGATGATCAGTCCCCAAAGCTGGTTGTTTAATATTTTCTTTTTGTCTAGTAGATCTAGTAGTTCTTAATTCTATGTGTCCAATCTCTTGCACCCGGTATCTTTCTCCTTACAAGCCCGCTTTAGTGTTTTTTGTCTTAAGGGGCCACCTCCCTTTCTTTTTTTAGATTTTGTATCAGAATAGGCATTTTCCACTTGATTTGACATTAATTGCCCCTGAGCTGTATTGCAATCCTCATCTATGTCGATGGTAGGTAAAGATGGATTCACCGCTGGAGCTGCTAGAGCTGTAGCAGAGCTCAGTTCATTTACTAGTTGGCCAGAAGTCCCTCCGCCCAAAGAAGAGCGTTTTTGCATGATCAGGGTATCCAGAGAAAGCCTTCTCTCAGTAAGTTCGATTTCATGAGCCAAGACGGTTTCAGCCCTTGTTAAAAAGGCATCCAGGGTCCCAACATGGCCAGACCCTGCTTTTTCCTTAGGAATCTTTCTTTTACTCATTTTGCCCTCAGTAATATTAGTAACCCCGCTAACTTAGGTAAATAAAATCAGTAAAAGGAGAGTTCCATTCTACCAGAAAAATGGCCAGTTCGTCTACTTTCTGAAAACAATCCTCACCTGAAACTGCTAAACCGAGCAATTATCACCCAACCTTGCCATTGATGGTCAAAGTCACTGAAAGTTTGTTCTCCAGTCAACTCATCAAATATATTTCAAGCAACAGTTTCCAAGGACGCTTCTGTCTGGGATACAGTATTAAAACGGGTTACTTGTATAGCTTGGCTGTTGTACCCTGCTTTATCAAACAAGCATTAGTTATGCCACTAGGTCTGGCTTTAGTGTGCAAATGCATGCAAACACAGGAATTCACAAATGGCATTTTCATACATTGCATGCACAAATGGTATTTATCAAAGAGAAATCCTACCCTGTTGGCTTTGCTGTTACTGGGACACAAAGCGACAAAATGATTGCTTTCTTTAGAAAACTCACATAGGAGATAAAGAACTGAGGGGCATATTATCAAGGGCTGGCGATAACATTATCGCCGCTTTAGCGTCCGTTTTCGGGCGAAAAGCGGCGATAATTTTATCGCTTTATTAACAAGGACACGCTAGCGCATGTTTCCCTGCCTTAGCGCCCGGTTTCCTATCGCCTCACCTCGCATCGCTAATGAGATGCAAGGTAGGCGTGCCCCTTACAACTACATTATAAAATATCGCTAACGGTGCTTCGCTGTATTTACAACGAAGCCCCGTGCGGTTTAGCGCTGATTTTTTTCACGCTAACTGGGCCTTAACGTTGGAATTTAACATCTGTTAAATTCCAGACTTGGGCATACCTAATATGGGAGGTGGATTGTGTGGCTAAGACCACAGGCCCTATCATCAAGGATATCGCCGTTTTCCATGGAAGATCGCTGGAAAACCAGCGTTGTCCCATGGAAAACGGCGATATCCCTGCTACCGCTGGAATATTTATTGCCATAGCGCTAAGCGTTGTTAATACAGCGCTAACATGGCGATAAGTTCCAGCGATAGCCGGCGATAGGAAAATGCGCGCTAAGCGCGGTCAGCGATAATTATCGCTGCCGCTTGATAATATGCCCCTGAATGTGACAAACAATGTGATGATTGGGTGTTCATTTCAGACCTAAAATAGCCCCTTATGTATTCTAATAGAAGCACTTACTATTAGGAGGAAGGATACACCAAATAGTCAATAGTGTGAGGTGAGAGAGTAACAGTGTTCTTGGTGCAGCCAAACCCCACCCTATGTATGTTTTAGAGAACTGGTAAAAATAATCTAGCTGTGACAGCTAGAACTGAAAAGGAGAGGTGTGTCTTTTCATTCTCCTTGGGGTATCTGCACCCACGTACGTTCCAAAAAGCCCCTAAAGCAGGGGTCTTCAAACTGGGGGGCGGATTCCCCTAAGGGGGCCTTAACTGGACCCAGGGTGGGCCCCATGCTATGGTTAAAAGAAGCATCATGCTGATAGCGTGCTTTTCTTAAGCTGAAAAAAATGATCAGCAGTAAACCACTCTGTAATGGGCCATTACTAACATCTTTTGTCATTTATATCTGTCTGAGAGTATGTGTCAAAAGGGAAGGGACTCCGAATATTCTTCAAACCTCCCCACCCCCATTTCTAATAATCACACTGTGCATACTTATACACGTTAGTAAGGCCTGCCTGACCAAAATGGTATGTTTAGCAATCATGTATTTGATTGCATTTTTAAAAGGTTTAACAGAACTTAACTGTAATGTTTAAATAAGTCTAGACATATTTACATATTGTGAATTTAATTGAATATTTGAGAAAACTTCTGGGGGGTGCCCCAATGATTATTTTTTATACTGGGGTGGGCGTGGCATTAAAACGTTTGAAGACCACTGCCCTAAAGGAATCAAAGGTGCAGTCATTAAAGGGTCTGCTTCTCATATTTAAAATCAAGACCATTTGGCCCACATCAACAAATCGGCATCCTCTGCGTGTCAACATCAAATGGAGTCCTAAAAGCCTCCGTCCTCTGCACTGTGCTTTTTTATGACTTTGGGAGCGCCAGGCTTAGACCGGGACCCTGCACCCAATTACAAGAAATGCGGTATTTGATGATCTCCAAAGGATTTGACACATTGGCCTTCTTATGGAGTAACTTTAGGTTGTTTTCAGTTCAGAAATATAACTTATTTGAGCATGCTGTGGTTACTCACCTGTCTGTTGCATCCACCGGTTTTCCAGTTCCTCCCAGGCCACAGAAACACCCATAGGTGGTGTAATCAGGGATTGCATTTTTCCCTGTAACCTTTTTAATCATGTCAGCAAAGTTCAAAACATTTCCGTGAGCCACAAGACAAACTGCAAAGAAACGAAGATGACAGTCAGTTTGAAAGCAGGCCGAGGTGAAATCTTTGTTACACAAGTGTACATTTGCTTAACTGATGAGTTTAGAGTTTCACTTTTTTTTGCAAAAGTTAACTTTTTTTGCATTTCTGCTTTATTGCATAATTTTCTTCTGAGGGAGACTGGTTTGTATAGGAAATATCTCGTGAATCTGTTGTGTGGGGAGATCCTTTCCACGGTATCTCACGTGATTTTATTTAGAATTGCCTACAACTTTCAAGCAACAAACTGGCTAATAGCATTTTGCATAATTGTCCATAATTTTCGTTTAAAATTATCCGTGTTACAGGAGGGAAGCATTTCCAAATTTTACTACCCTGCCTGAAGGGGAGCGGCTCGGGCCTGAGTGCGTGAGAGGCATCTGCACGTGCACAGCTCGACCAGGATGATTTTGAGATACAATTCAGGAATATATATGGGGGAAAATGGACTTGTAGGGGCAGAGGTCGGCCTGAGTGGACGCAGGTGAGTCTGCAGATAGAGATTCCCAGCCCAGTTTGTTAGGACGAGGTTGGATGGGGAGGGTCTGGAGAGGGAGTGCTTGGACCTGTGTAAATGGAAAGGGGTTTACACGGTCAGAGCTTTAGCCAATATGTCTGGAAGTGGGGTCTACGTATGATGATCTCTTGCTTGGAAGACGACAGCGGGGGTGGAAGAGGATGAGCCTGGAGGGATAGCGAGGGTCAATAGAGGGAGATCTTCAGCGTAGATTGAGGCAAAGAGAGGAGCAGTTAGAGTTCAAGGACAGAAGAAGGGAGAAGATTCTGCAGAGGGAGACCTCAGGCCTGGCTAAATGGAGAGAGGAAACATATGTCTGGATGAAGAGATAAAGGTCTGCGGAGGAAAGACAGCATATGGTCAATGATGGCCTAGAGGGAGGTACAGAGGACACAGTCTTCCCTCAGGTGGTTAGTGCAGCAATGTGGAAAACCTTTAGAGGAGAAACGAGTGGCTTCGAGAAGAGTAGTGGCAAGGAGTGACAACAGTCACAAGCAACATCTAGGTGTGTTATGAGCATTCATGAGACATGCATGTGCCAGGGTATGGACGTCAGAGCAGAGAGCGAGAGCGTTGCAGCACATAGACAAGTGGTGCTGTGGGTCTCCTGTTGCATGAAGGTGAAAAAGAGGTGAGCAGTGACTGCGGAGGAGCGAGGCCGATTGGAAACGGGAAAGACATGAGAGAGGATAAGCATGACAATGTTGGAAGTCGCAGAGATGTTCAGACATCTGTAGAGTATGGTACCACTCACTGCAATGAAAAGGAGAGAGCGATAGGTCCCATGTGGCCTGCATGATCGCAACATTAGTGAGAGAATTTTGTGATGTTTATGAAAGGTGTGTGGGTGACAGGATGTTGCAGGTACAAATAGTCGGGTGGGCATCAGATTTGGCAGAAAGTGATGATAGATAGTGGGAATGGCAGAAAGAAGAGCTAGATTATGAAGGCCATCAGGGCGACAAAGGTGATATGGAGGGGGAGATCAGACACAGGAGGGGTGGGGCAGGTAGAAGTTGACACTAGGGTGTAGGGTGGACGGTGAGAGTTTTGGTTGATGGCAGAGTTGATCTGGGTGGCAGAGAACATGGGACCAGGTTACAAACTGTTGCAATTTGCTGTCCAGAGGAACAGGAAACTATGGAAGTCAAGGATGAAGTGGAGAGCCAGCACAGATGGCTGTCAGCAAGAAGGGTGGAGTTGCATGGACAGTGCGTGGCTAAGTTGTGGACAGGTAAAGGCAGATGGTGAGTTGCATGTGAAGGTGCTGCAGAATGGAGTAGAGCAGTGGATTAGTGAACAAGGAGAGCAGGGGTGGAGTTAAGGATGTAATACTGTATGTGGATATTGGGTTGGATGGCTTGAGCAGGACAGTGGAGAGAGGAGTGGGGACTGAAATAGTAAAGGGCATTAAAGTGGATTGGAGAAGCAAAGGAGGGGGCGGTGAATACCATAGAGGTAAAAAAAAAAAACAAGGGAGACTAAAAAGATGGGGGAGAAGGAAGTGGCTGATGTCTTAGGAAGTAATCATGCGAAGTTTAAAAAGTTGCCAAACATGGGGGTAAGAAAGACACTTGGTTCACATTTGATCTTAAAAATAATGAAAACATTGAGAAAGGAGAATTTGTTGAGGCATTTAAGTAGGTGCACAGAGAACTATGGACAAAGAGGACTCTAGAGAGAAAGAGCACAAATAGACAGATAGAGAGTTGATGATGATAGAATGCTGGACATCTGGATTCTGACATATGCAGGGGTGCACCGCATACACTACCTAGAATAGCCTGTCACATTATTTAAATCTACTTTGGTAAATCCAACGTGCCAGAAAGTGACTTCAGAATGGAAGTTCAAGCCCTTGTACTCTTGCATCTCCATAATGGTGACGCTTTGCTCCATGGCCTTCAAGACTCCACACTGCCCCCCCTTAAGGACATCCTACTCCCCGCAGGCCTGAAGAATATGACAACATCACCTCCTTTAATTATTTACTTATTTAAGATTGCATATGTTTACTGGTATTTATAGAGTGCAGTTCTACCCACAGGTCCAGCAGGGCTTTCTTTACAGAAAACAAGTTAAATATAGTATAATAACATATAACAGCCAAACAACACTTATTTGTTATTTCCCATCAACCCTCATCCTGCTGCATCACCATTGGCTCCGCTTGCTGGCCTGCACCTTCCCCAAAATCAGCTGCATCATTTATAAAGCCATCACTACTCGCACCCCCGTATCTGGCCCACAAGCTCACCGTCTCCAGTGGCTGTTGTGAGGTGTAATAAAAAAAACAAGCCAACGGGTCTCCTCCATCTAATCATCCAAGATCTGAAACACTGTCCATGTGCCCATCAGGACTGCCCCAACCATGTTCCAATTTTGGAAAGAGTTGAAGAGACACCTTTTTAAAGAACACTACATCACAATGTGGTTCTCCTTTTGCTCACAGAACCCAAGCACCTCTTCAATTGCTTGCTGACTGTATCTTTGCCATTGACCCTGCACAGCGGTTTTCTGCATTTTGACTAGATTTGATATATACAAATATCACACGCATGCATATATTCAATGATGTGATTCCAAAAGAAGTGTATTTTCTTAGTTTGCTTGAGTGCAGCACGAAAAGAAATTTAGATCTAGGATGGGTAAAGATCAGCAGGTGATCAGCAGGTGAACTGGGTACAACAAGACACGACTTGTGGCTTCAGTGCTGATATGCAAACTAAACGCAGCCCTGCCAAACTTTGTTAGACCAGCTACTCTGCAGGAGCTGTGACTACATGGAGTAAGGGGGCTTCACGCATGCAATCTTGACATCTCTGCAAGCAGTCTATTAGTCTTTAGCCATCCAACAAAATTGCATAATTGCCAGTCCAGCCCTGTGTATCTGAAATGAAGGGTGTAAACAAGCATGGAGCCCGTGACAAACATCTAGAATGGCCCTCCAGTTACATTTTGGCCGTTTCAGGGCCATATCAAATAATCTGGAATGTGGGAGCTATATGATGACCCGGTGGTGGTGCATCCTCTGTGCATATCCTAGGGTTTTGCAACAGAGCATTCCAAATTCAGGAATGAATGTGTAAAGTTCAGTTTAAGGAACTCGGTCTTCCAACCTTCTGGCCAACTGGGAGGATGAGGCACTTGGAAGCAGAGCAGGGGTAGTGAAAACCAAGGAGTTATGATTGAAGCTTTGCACCCCAGTTAAGGATGAGACATTGGAGTGTTGGCTGGAATTGTACTCATATAGGGAGGCAGCATCAGTTTTACAGGAGGGGCACAGATGCTGGTTTAGGACGCAGTACTAAGAAATGAAGGAAACGTGCTCAGCAGAGAATTTGAATACATTGGTCAAGCTGGATATGGGGAGAAAGAAGCAGAAGGAGAGAGGGTGGTGGGACCCTTAGATGTATGCCAACAGGAGCATTCAGTTGGATTACAAGAAAGGTCTGAGGTGGACTATAGGGTCTCTTGTCTTTGCCAGAGGACCAGTCAGTTAAAGAAGTTGTTCCTGAGGAAGATCACACAGTTCATTATGCAAACGATGCTATTAAGATTGCGAACTGGTGGTGCAGGGTTAGAGATGGAAGACTGCAACATTAAGCCAGTGTTTTGTCCTCTGCTTCTTTACCTGCAAGATTTCCTTTTGTTAGATATGGTGACTGAAGGTTACATTCATGCCCCCTCCCCACGCCCCCCGAAAGAAAGTTTTGATTATTCGTATACAGATTGTGGACCTGCTGAGTTGAGGAAAGTTCAGAGTGCTCCGGGACATTTTAAATTTGCCTCTGGGATGTTATCAGCAGGCTAAACATTTTACATGAGGCTATGCTTTGTGATGCTAGTGCTGCAACATTAAAGGGTTGATATGAGAATGGTTGTGAAGCAGAAATCAGTAATTTTAAGGCGTTTGATGAATTGATTATGTGGTTCTCTGGGGCTGAAACTTATTATTTAGCCTGGTTATTTTCACATGCAGTAGCTGCAGCCGGTTTTGCACTTCACTGGGAAGGGTAGTTGATTGCTGAAATATTGCTAGAGAAGTAGTTGCGCGTGAAGAAGAGCGTAGCTTTTTGGGATTTTTTTTACTACTTGTGATGGCTTTTGTGTTGTGGGGAGAGGATTTAAGCAAACAAGAAGCTGACTTCCAACACTGACAATGAGGCGGTGGTGCCACTGGTAAGCAGGAAGGCATCAATGAATGAAAATGGTTTGCATTCTCCACATATATTCATGTTGGGATGTATGAAACACAACATTGCTTTTATCGTGAGGAACGACCACCGAGGGGAAAAATGGCATCAGGGAGGAATTGCCTCGCTCACAGTGGCAGAGGTTCTGTGGGCTGGAACCAGAAGCAAATGTTGTCATAATGAAGATGAGGCGCAGTATTTAGGCAGAATATTGTGAAGGTAAGTTTCTATAGGTAAGCAAAGTTTTACTATATATAACTCCACATATCTGTACCTTGACAATATATATTCTTCAAGGTACGTAGATGTGGAGTTAAGAATAGTAAATTTATACTTACCTATTTGCACTTACCTTGTCAGTATTTTGGTCGTCGATTTTTTTGACATGATATTCTGTCCGCAAGATATTTTTGTTTCTGATATTCTGTCGGTGATCCAATTGAGAATGATTTAGGAGCTAGGAGGGTGAAGATATTACAATTCATTCAAGGACCATTTACAGATTCAACAAGAAAGTCACACCATCAAGAGTGGATGTTTTTTCCGGAGAATGGAGTAGTAAGGCCCAGTGTTTGGACTATAAGGAGTAAAATCGTAGAAAGGATGTGGTGTTGTATTTTGCCATGACTAAGGTTTGTAATGAATTACGGGGCATATTTACAAGTCCCTTGCGCCACTTTTGCGCCGCCGTTGCATCACGCATGTGACGCAGCGGCGACGCAAACCATGCGCCGCGTTGCGCTATATTTACAACGTGACGCATCTAGGGAGATGCGTCACGTAGTAAACCCTGCGCCACATGAAACCTGCGTCAGGTTTCATGTGGGCGTACCGGCGCGGGGGGCGTTCCGGCGCAGGAACGCCGGAAAAGTGACGCAGTGAAATCTACAAGATTTCACGCAGTCACTTTTCCGACGCTGGTGCATCAAATCCTTACGCCTGCTTCAAGCAAGTGTAAGGATTGACGCACCATGTTAGGGATAGGGAAGGTTGGAACAGTGCTGGAGTTGCGTCCGCTTGCGACACAACTTCAGCACTGCGCCAACCTTCCGCCGGCAGATGCGTCACGCATCTGCTTATCCTTGCGCCACAATGCGCCGCATTGTAAATGCGGCGCATCGGACGTGGCGCAAGGGTAAACTTGGTGACGCGTTTTCCCTGGCGCATCCCTGCTGATATGCAGTGATGCGCCAGGGAACGTAAATATGCCCCTACATTTTTAGGAAAACTGGCAGGGTAGCTTTTTACGGTATGTATTTGTAAGTTTATTTGACTTTAGGCAGGTGAAATGGGGTGATGGAAGTTAAAAGGTTCGAACAGGGAGAGAGAGGATCCAGAGGAGGGTTGGGGAGACTAACGATACTGGAATTTTTAACTGGTGCTCGGACTGCTGTGGGGTATTTTTTTTCAGGGAGGGCAGGTTTGCTTTTCAGGTTTTGCGGGGCATTGATGTTTTTTGGACCCTTTAAATTTTCCGAGCTGATAGGATCCTAAAGGGGTGAGGACATAAACTAACAAGGATTGGATTGATTGGCCAAAAAGCTGGTGAAGAGGCGGTCGAAAAAAGAACAGGTTGTTTTATGCTAGGAGGTGTTCCTTAGGAGCATGGATGACAGAGACATTTGCCAGCATCAAACATTTGAGGATTTTGTTTGAGCTGGGAGAGAGAGTGAGGTGGGTATAGGCAGCAAGCTAGGATTTTCACACACGCAGATGAGGGTCTTAGGTGCTACCGGAGGTATATTTGTCTAGTTTTTGTGCTGTAATAATGAGGCTAATGTCCTCCTCACTTCAAATTACATGATATAAGCAGACGGCATCCTGGGACTGGCGATGTGAAAGATAAGACGAAAGATCCAAGGTTATTCTTTCATGAAGTGCTCGGCCAAGCAGGAAGTGAGAAGACTATTTAGAGGCAGTAGGTTTCAGGTTGGTCAGAATACAGGTAAAGTGGTTGGGAAAGGAGGGACTTGTTACTCACATTGGCAGAGTTGGATAAGGCTAGGAGTTGCCTTGATGTGCCAGTGCTTCCTTTTTATGAAAATGAGCTGGTGATGGCGATTGATGATGCTATTGAAACAATGATGCAGCATATGAGGGAGATTAAACCGAAGTAAGAAGGAAAGTGTGTTGTTTGGAATGAGCTGGTGATAGGGCAAACAACGGGAGGGAAGTAGAAGCCACCAGCAGACTGAGGAGAACGCTTAACAGAGAGGAGAGCATTTTCTATGTCGGAAGAGTTAAAGAGAATTAGGGTCTGGACTTTAAGGCGTATGGCTTGCTAGGGGAAGATGAGTTACACTTGTCTTTCCTAAGGAATGACTATTATATAAGTCAGGGTTACAGTGGCAAAATTGTTGTAGGGTTAGGAATAAGGAGAAGACATTCTTCGGTGGGAGCAGCAGGAAAATATCTCAGGGGAGGAGCTTCTCTGGATGTGGATTAGTTGGAGGTTGGAGGAGTAAAAGAAGGTCTAACTTGGACCGTGAATAAATAAGCCAGTTTAAGAAGCAGCAGCATGAAGTTGAGCGATGATGCTCTCTTGAGGAAGGATTTCTGAAGAGGATGAGCGTAAAGGTTAAAGACAAGGGACAAAGGCATACTAGAGGAAAAGGACGGTAGGATAGTGAGGCTTACAACAGGATAAATAAGCTTACATTTGGTGTTTTGTGTGTGGTAGTTGTTTAAGGGCTGGATCAGTTGCTACATTTTTCAGTTTTACTAGCAGGCCTTTGGTTTAGACAGTAGGGCGTTGTTGGGTCACGAATATTGTTAGCTCAGATCCTTCTCATTAAATCAGCCTTTTCCACACGATCAGAGTCGTGATTGTCCTGTCTCTCCTCTGCGAACTTTCAGCACTAGAAATCAGAGGATGAAGCATTCTTTGGGCTGGAAACTGCACACTGCATTCTGCTGGATCTGCAAACACGAAGTGAAGGGGGCAAAAAGCCCCTCCAATAACAGCCCCTGGGGAAGACTCTCTTCCTGGAGCAACCACAATCAATGAATCAGGGAATAAAACATTTGCTTGAATTAGAGAAACAAAATTGCTCCTTCAAGCCACCAGTCAAACCGTCATAGGCACCTAGCACCTCTACTGGGCTGCCCCACAGGGATTCATGCACTCACTGTAGGTGGCTGCTTTGACCACTATCTTTAATCCTGTAAAGTTCTTTGTCACTTCACACTCTTTGCTGCACTCTGGCCAATGTTTCGGCTGCCACCTGTGCCTGTGGCAGCGGGCCCTACAACTCTGAATTGGTCGTGCCAAGGAAGGAAAGCATGGAAGTAAGGCTAAGGATTTGTCCTGCTTCTGTGAGCTCTTATCTCTGGTCAGGCTGTGATTTTTCTCTCCCTCTGCAATGTCCTTCACTGCACTTAAACGAGGCCCTGGAGCTGGAGGGAAAACTTGATGTTTGTGACCAAGACTCTAATGGAACAGATGCTGCTGTGGGTGACAGAACATCACCAGTGTGACAAAGACCACCATCCATGGGAGGCGAGGGGGGCTGCAGTGCCTTAGTGCAGTAAAATTAACTAAGTCAAAAGTGACATGCAGGCAGTGACATTGGATACAGCAACACTTTCAGTATAATACCATTGCCAGAATGACATGGTGTAACCTAGGGGTATGGAATATAACTAGTGACAGAGTCATGTGGCACATTATGGCACTGACTTAATGTATATAGGTGAAACAATCAAATAGGCCCAAAGTTTACTTGTCAGTGGTTCCTCATTACATCTTTGGAAGCTTGATGTAAACATTGGCCGGGACCCACCCACTAGTTCTGACCTAAGATGAGAAAGCAGATGCCACGTCTTGCCGTCTTCTAAGAAGGTTGCTCCCTTACATTCATGAGAAGAATTGGTCCCATCTGGGGCACCAATGCTTCTATGCCAGGATATGGAATGTTGAGTGTTATGGGAGTCAGTCAGTCCCTTTTATAGAATCATATATTTGCAGACTAGGGTTCCCTCAATGCACCATCTTGCACCTTCTGGCCACCAGGTAGGTTAACTTTCTTTGCGGATTGGCACCACAAGGTTAGCAGGTCAGACACTCTCGTCTAAGGAAAGCTGCAAAGGACAATACTCTCATCAGGCTGGGGCAGGAAAGGAGAAGACTCTAACTTGGACAATCATTTATGCTGGTTTCTCCGTATGTTTCTAGGATTTCTTAAAGCAGCTGTTCCTGCTGACTAGGGGATGGTAACTGGTCAGTTCTCATCTGGAAGTTCACATGTTCTTCAGCTCCTATTTACTGTTCAAAGGAATGTCTCTATGATCCCATTAAACACAGAGATATAGGGCTTATTTTTCAGTCAATTCATCCACATTGCATTCACTACATTGTAGTGCAGGACGTGACCCATGTTCTTAGGAAGCTTTGTGAATACCCCCCCTATGCCAATGTTAGAGGAATCCAGGTCGCCCCCTGTAATGCTAAACTGAAGTGGGAGGGAGACAAAGAGATGGAATGCACCAAAGTGTACTCTTTACTTTAAGAGGCAATGGGGGCGAGATGAGGAATGTAAATGTGACTCCGTGCAGATTTGTTGTGTAAGTGATTAGTAAGTGTAAATGAAGGTAAAAGGTTTTGGGGTGTTTAGATCAGTGGTGGGTATGCATGTAATGCACCAAACATACAGTAAGCTAGCCCACGAACCCCAAGTATCTCGAACAAGGATCAGGCTCATAAAAAGTGACTGTTGATAATTTTGCATACAAAAGAATCGCCGCGCATTCTTCGCTGTGGAACGAAATTCTGTCTGCAGATGTTGAGGTCTGTCTTTGGTGGGTTTTCCAATATTTTGGGGTGGTCGTTGATCTGTATTCCTTATTTGTGTCACTTACTACGGAGTTATTTTTCTCCAGATCCTAGCAATGTTTGGAACCACCGAGCAATATCAAGCATGAGCAGTGCTTTAAATGGGAAAAAATAAGTGCAGGTACTGCATTAAAAGGAGCTAGAGGTGTGTCAAGTGGGCGGAGCTAGGGGCGGGGCTAAGGGCAAGACCTGATGATACATAATATGATATATAACAGTAAATACAAGCATAAATCATTCAATCACTTCAAAAGTGCAAAAGTATTTCCGTATACATACATATATTTATAAACGATAATGAAAGTTAACAAGAAATACAGCCGATTTTGAACTCTGCACTCATTTGTATTAAAATGCCATTTTTAAGCCCCGATTTCATAACTGAACAAATATCTGGTACTTTTAACTGGAAAAAAGTGCCAATCCTAACTTTAGCTGTCACCTCACCTTTTTACATCCCTCCCTCCCCTTCCTTCTATGTTCAGCATCTCTTTTCTCCCCCCCCACATCCCTTGCTAGTTGTCACGGGAGGTTATTTCTGGAGTGCTGCAACGTTCCCTGCTATGCATTGTCTTTGGGCAGGGCTCCTTTCACACCTATGGATCCCTCGCTGTTATGTAAATGCAGCTTTTAGTTGATGGGGCACACAAAGGGAAGCAGCTCCTGCGTTGTAAAAAAACAAACATGAAAAGAAAAGGTCGATGATTATGTTGAACTGCCACTCGCTTAAGTGTGACCAGTGCAGCACCAGCCCAGGCTATTTCATGCACCTGGCGGAGAGGGAGCTGGGGGGGGGAGACTAAAGCATTTGTAGCTGAATGATCATTACACGCTTAATCAACAGTGCAAGGTCTGGCTAGACCCTTCTCTGTTAATCACAGCATGTGACGCAAGCCCTCTCAAACCCCTGCAGTGTGAGGAATTGCAAAGGGGCGCCTCTGGACTTTACCAGCGTCACTGCAAAAGTCGGCTTCATGGCTCAGTGCGATTGTGAGATCCGGAAGCAGAGCGGCATCTGTCCTGCGTTGTAGGGGATATGGAACCTGAGCCTGCCCTGCCACTAATCACGGTACCGGTACTCTCCCTGACAAAAGAAAAGTGCCGGCACTGAGGGCTAGAAAATTTGAAAGTGCCGGTACTCAGTACCGGTGAGTACCGGCCCATTTAAAGCACTGAGCATGAGCCTGCTGAAGATGGATACGCGGTCTGGGATGGAAAGTAAAGCCCTTTAAGCCTCCCTGGTTTTCCAGGGTAGGTTGGCTAAGCAAAGTCTATCTGCAAAGAGCGTAGACTTAAAGCTTTGGAGCCTGTACATTATAACACAACTGATCATCACACACAGAAGGACTCAATGTGCAGTCAGAGAAACAATTAGGACAAACGAAATGATTATGCAAATGAAGTCTCAAAATACAAAAGTAGTAAAAGTAAGGCAGAACAGTGAACATGTCACCTCTCTCGCATAAGTGTCTTAGTGATATTCAGGTAATACACCTTAGGGTTTGAGTGCCTGGTTCCCTCTCATCTTATCACGGTTCGGATTTGTTCTGCGCCTCTCAGGCCAACGTGATCGTGGAGTGTCAGCATCATGGTCCATGGCCAGTGCTGGAGGTGCACTTTCTGCAGACTTCTTACAACATGTGAGTCCATGAGCGTCACAACTGGTTCACTGTTATACTTCACAGGGAGCCCAATCCTGATGGCCCAGTCCTTGGAGGATTTTTTATGGTCCCCTTGACTTGTGCTTTTATTTTTCCCTAGAAAAATAACCTGAAGTCCAAAAATAAGTTTGGAAACTTTGGATTACTTTTTTCTCTATTTTCATCTGTATGTACTTCAAGATTCTCAGGCTCTGGGTGCCTCAACCTGCATTTCTTCTTTCATTAGAGACCGAAAGTCGTTCAGGCATCCCTAAACTTACCATACAGCCAACACAAGGCATTATTTACTCATCTAGAAAAATGTGCTGATTGTAAACATAGCCTGTTGAAGACTATAGATTATGGGGCCCATTACCAGTTGCACAGAGCAGTGTCCCCTGGGGGCAACTACAAGTTTCCCAGTGTCACTGGGCTCTGGGGAGCCGCAGGGGCTGAGGGCAGCTGTTGTGCTGCCCCCGTCTTACTTCATCTTTCAGCATGGGTGGGCTGGGGGGGACACTGAAGAAACTCCCCTAGCCGAAGAAAAAATCATCCTTTCCTCCTGCCACTGCATGCCCAACTTTGCCCCATGTGACAAAAAAGTCCCATAACATTTACCACTTGCTCCACCCAGCTGGGAAGTGTTTGCAGTTGTGAGACTATTATTTTCCCCCAAAGGGGGAAATATGCGAAATTGGACCCCATTATTACCGGGTCCAAATGCTACTTCTCACTCCAGGGGAAATAGCTCGTAATCCCCGTTATCTCATCTGGAGTTACCGCGCGGTATCACAGCCCAATTATCTCCCTGTGGAGATACCCGGGAACTCGTAGTGGGGCTCCATGAGAATACTCCCCAAATGTGATAAGAACCCCCAATGATAAAAACTTGCAAACAATGCAAAACATTTTACTACAAATAAATAAATGTTAGGAATCCATGGGCATGCCACGGCTTCCTCTGTCTCACAGGGAGACACAAAGCTTGGGCGCTCAGGCCCAGCTGGACATGGAGTCTGCAAACATGCGTAGGGAGAGAGAGTGGAAGCTTTGCGCAGGATGGAGGCGGGAAAAGCTTTTATTTCCAGCTCTACATTCCCCTATCACAGTTGCATGCACCCTAAGCCTGGCTCTTTGGACTCTGCACTGTGGTCTTTGAGGAAGACCAGAGGGATCATGAACAGGCCATAAGCTCTCTGGTTGAGGGTGCACTGTGCAGAGTTTAGTAATGTCGGTGGAGGTATGAACCTGGATTCTGCTTTCAAGCTGCCTGAAGGCAGCTCAAAAAGAACAAGAAGGTTTAATCAACGGTCACTGCTCGAGTGTCCACAGAGCCAAGTGACCATCGCAGGAGGTGCAGGGTCCCTGGCTACCAAGTGGCACTGTGCCATGTGCGTCATTTCATTTTCTGTCAGTACAGACTTTTAAGTCAACAGCAACTACTGTGCGGTGTTGTGTTTTTTTGCAGCAAAGTGTGGTTAACTGCACAGCCAGGGCTAGTTGAAGGTACCACACTTGAAATGTGTCCACTTGGTGGGTATTGGGTATGCATGTGAGGTACAGAAAGAGAGGTTTTAAAAAGTGTAAGTCTAATTTTTCAGAAAATGTAAAAAGAAAATATCCAAAAAATGATTGTCTGTTAATGATGAATTCACTGTTAAGGAATATAAACGTAGAAAAAAACACGAACTAAAGAATATTTTTGAAAATATTAGGTTGATAATCTATTTTAAAAGTTTAAAATTCCCAGCCGTTTAGAGATGTGAAGAGCATTCAGAGAGCCACAGGAAGTCTGACGAGGAGTCTCTTTAGAGATAGATTCGTATCCTCCCGCACCCTGCTGTGACATGCTGCACAGACCTCTGTTTCCTACCGTCTGAGAGTCACGGCGTCCTGCAGAAGCCCCTCCCCTCTGCGCAGAGAGGAGACCTGTCCTCCCAATTCGATTAGCCTTTGCCTTCCAGGTCAGATAAGTGACACTCCTACATACAGGTCCAGCCCCTAGGGGCAGGGCCCATCGCACTCTACTGAGAACTATTGGCAGTTGTACCGACAACTACCCGTCACAGAGCCAGGCCTGCCGCAGCAGTGGGACCCTACAGGATATTGGTAGAGACCTAACCTTCTGCACCACCGTCTTTTTCTGGAGAGCCCTGTATTTCTTCAGAACCGTCACTTCCTGCCACGCACTGCTCTTAATTAAGGCTGATACTGTTGGTGCGTTTTTCTGACAGCTCTGATGCAGCCTCCCCACCGTCCTGCCCGCCTGCAGTACTCACGACAGCTTGTGAACACGGCCAATAGGAAGACAGCCTTCATCTTGAGACAGTCTCTGGCAGGCCCGGGGTCGACGACGCCAACAGCAAGTTCTCTGGTCACCGGTGAAGAGACAGACCGCCTGCGCTCTACCCAGCGGAGGCTGCCCGGGTTTAAATACAGTCTGTGGCGGCGTCATCTAAGAACTTTATCGGAGATCCTGAGCAAACAAAGGGCACCGGGCGGTGTACAGGGTCCCTTTGAAGGACTGTATGACCAGGAAGCGAAAGACCCGGATGCTGCTCCCCCCTTCACGCGACCAGGGCAAAGTAAATGTCCTGCCCTGTGTACTGTTCCAGGATTGCTTTGTTGGCACTGATGGGCGACATATAGCGGCCGCCAGCGCCCAATTGCTGAGGTGACAGGTGCCAGGTGGGCCACAAGAGCACTTAAAATACTTTTGTTAAGTGGAGTTGATACATCACATACTTGAAGGCCTGAGCAGGGATTTCCCCAGTGCCTATTTCCTATGTTTACCCTGATAGGTGTTACAACACACACTGCTAATCCATTCAAAGACATTCCTATCATGATTTATTACATTTCAAAGGAGTCTGATGCGTCAATTAATCAACTTCCCCTATCGTACATCTGTGCTTGGCCAGAAGCAGTGCTGCTATTAGAACAAGCATTTTTTTATTGTTCTCATATCACCCTGAAAGTGCCACCAATACCAAAGGCGCCTTTGACATCCCACTCGAGTTCTACCTCGGAGCTACATCGCCTGGTGTGAGAAGTTGGCCTGGTATATGCTGTTCACTAGTTAAAGTGGACACCTTGCACCAGTACAATTCGACTCTTATGGTAGGTAGGTTTAAGACAACCTTTATAGAAAGCTATCCTAGTGGTAGCTGTGGAGAGCAGCCTTCAGGCTAAGTCTTGGAGGAATGTAAAGCAGCTTGTTTTACCACACAATCTCTTGAATCACCAAATGAAAAGACACCACACAGGTATATATATCAAATATATATGTATTTATTATGAAACAACTCTCTACTAATCTCTTTATGAGATTAGAAGTCAGGAACATATGTACAAGTCAATGTTTTATCAAAATAAGTTAGCACAAGTAAATATCACGATCTTATCTTGGCTAGACCGTGGTCTAGAGCACATAGAATCGAGGGACCCCAAAGAACCACCCCAGGTAGTTGTAGGAGACCCACAGGGGACGGACGCGGTGTTCAGACACTGGTGCGAGTCCTGTACGAGTCTATGCGAGAGAACGCGATTGAGTTATCAATGTTACAGGTCCCTGGCGTGTTCGAGGCGAACACACCGATCGGTCAGTACGAGTCGAAGGACGCGGATACTGATAGAGTTACAAGGGAGTTGGACGCGATGTGTCTAACACAGACGCGAGCCCTGTACGAGCCAGTGCGATAATCGCACGGGGAAAATAGGAGTTTTAGGGCACTTCTAGGGTAGCTACAAGCAAGCCACTTACAGGGTAAGTAGTTCTAGGGCCCACACCCACAGGAGCACCGTAGTGCTGAAGTTACCTCACCCAGGGGAGCCGGGTGCATAGGTGTCCTTTGGTGTCGGGTCGCGGCGTCGTTCTCAATGGGAACCAATGAAGACTTGCTGCTTGCGATGACAGAAGAAGTGTCCGTTGGAATCCAAGCCTGGATTCGGAAGGAGGAAGACCTGAAAGCAGAGGGGACAGTGTTCACAGTCACTTGGCAGTGACTCTGGGCAAGGAAGATGAATGCCCACCGTCGTCGACAGCTTCGAGTCGTTCACAGGTGTCTTGACTCTTCGACCACGTGGTCCAGGCGGCGTCGATGATGACCAGGAGCTGGATTCGGTGTGTCCCACGACGTCTGCAGCTTATTGAGGTGTCGGCGACTCGATTGGAGCCAACAAGCCTTGGTAGCAGCAAGTCTTGTGGAAAGCGTAAAAAGTCAATGGTGCAGACCAGCAAGGTCTGGGGGACTTACCCAGCAAGGGTAGGTCAGGGCAGGCCTGGAGCAACCAGGGGAGCCCTTTGGTTTCGTTGACAAGTCTTCTGGGGACCCACAAGCCGGCTGGCAAGGGATCGCGAAGACGCCTCGGGAGGATTCACTCAACAGGGGCCCACGGTCACTCGGGACGGTTTAGGCCTCTGATCTTTGGAGGGATTCCTGCTAGAGGCTGGGACCACACGTGGTCCAAAGCACAAGTTCGTAGCACGTCGTGAAGGGGTTGCACTTGACAATAGTGCACGGTACCCAGGGGCTGCGGTTCCTCGTCGCTCGTGGGGTCCACTTGCCTCAGCTTCGCTGGGGACTCACGATGGCCTTGGAGAAGTCAGGAAATCCTCTTCCTGGGCTGCAGGGACTTCGGGCTCCAGCGGGAGCGGCGTAGTTTGCGACCGTTGTTGTAGTTTTTGGTGCCTGCCAAGCAGGGGAGTCACTCCTTGACTCCAAGGGAGATTGTTCAGTCTTCCAGAGGTAGTGGAACGCCGAAGGTCCAGGATTCTTCTTAAGAGCGTCGTCCAGGGAGATCTGGGTTGCAATGCACAGGTTCCCCCTCTTATACTACAAAGAAGGGAGGGACTAGCTCTATGACCCCACCTATGGGAGGGTCAGGGGAGGGGGTGGCTACACCCACTTCGCTTTGTCCAGTTTCGCGCCAGAGCAGGGGCAGGTAGCCCCTGAGCTGGTTTGAACTGGCATATGCACAGAGGAGCCTTTTGCTCCCCCAGTGCAGGACTTCAAAGCACTCTAGGAGTGCACCCACCCAGCCCCAATACACTAAACCCTGTCTGGGAGGTGGTCACACCCCCTTGGGACAGGATACCTATTGTTGGGCCTCCTCCACTGCGAGTGTGGGTCATCAGCAGGAGGGCAGCCCAGTGTCTGTGACTGGTGGCATCCATTTTGTGATGCCAGGGCTCTTCAGGATTCTACCGCGTTTCTGCAGTAGGTACATGTCTATCCCTCTAGAAGGGTGGAATGCTACCCCCGCCGCCAGAACTGGCGGGGGGGTAGTATTCCAAGATGTTTGACACCAAACACAACATGTTTCCGTGCAGCCATCCCAAAGTTAGCATTTAACGCGAGGTTATAATGCGCTTAAGAGTATATGGTCAGGCTGCACTACAAACAGCCTCAGAGAAGGGTCTCCTGAAGGCTGCAGAGGG
Source organism: Calotriton arnoldi (assembly GCA_963921515.1). Taxonomy (NCBI): domain Eukaryota; kingdom Metazoa; phylum Chordata; class Amphibia; order Caudata; family Salamandridae; genus Calotriton; species Calotriton arnoldi. The sequence goes on along the minus strand of CAWUFW010014318.1, from coordinate 109,496 downwards.
GCTCTGCTCATGCAGGGGCACCCTCTCACATAGGAACCAAGCACTCTGCCTTCAGGATTGATAAGGCCTGCCATAGGAGTGACTTATAGGTTTATATATGTGTATCTATGTAGTGATATAGGTAGCCTATATCACAGTAAGGGGTGCATGCACCACCTTATCCAGGCTGCAGTAGCAGACCTGTGGTGTCAGATTTAGTCTGCTTCCCAGGGGTGGCATAATACATGCTTCAGCCCCTGGTAGGCCTGTGAAGTACCTATGCCCTTGGTACCTAAGGTACCATATACTAGGGACTCATAAGGTACCACAGTATCCAATCACTAGTGCACCTAGAGTGCACTCCAAGTCGTTTAGAGAGAACAGAGAGGCTGGGGCCCTGATTGGCAGGGTCCCAGCTAGACTATAGTCAGAAACCAGTGTAAACATCAGAAAAAAAGTGGGGGCAACATAAGAGGCAGATCCTACTCTCCTACACAACCCTCCCCCAAACGCAGGGACACTAAACTAACCTTGACCAGTTGAGTCTTCGTGTTCTAAGTGGAAATACCTTGAGAGTCCATCTGCATTGGCATGTTGGGTCCCAGGTCTATGTTCCACTGTATAGTCCATCCCCTGTAGTGAAATGGACCACCTCAAAAGTTTTGGGTTTTCACCTTTCATCTGTTTAAGCCATAGGAGGGGCTTGTGGTCAGTCTGAACTATGAAGTGAGTGCCAAACAAGTATGGCCTCAGCTTCTTCAGGGCCCACACCACAGCAAAGGCCTCCCTCTCTATAGCTGACCAACGTTTCTCTCTAGGGGTCAGCCTTCTGCTAATGAAAGCTACTGGCTGGTCTTGACCTTCATCATTCAGTTGAGACAGTACAGCTCCCACACCCAGCTCAGAAGCATCTGTTTGGACAATGAACTTTTTGGTGCAGTCTGGACTCTGTAAGATGGGGGCAGTGCACATGACCTGCTTTAGGTCTTCAAATGCCTTCTGACAGCTAGCTGTCCACTGAACCTTTTTGGCATTTTTTTTGAGGTCAGATCATTCAAGGGGGTTACTATAGATCCATATCCCTTCACAAACCTCCTATAGTACCCAGTCAGGCCTAAGAAGGCTCTCACCTGTGTCTGGGTGGTTGGAGCAACCCATTCCATTATGGTTTGGATTTTGCTCTGTAAAGGCTGAACCTGGCCTCCACCCACAAGGTGGCCCAGGTACACAACCTGACTCTGCCCTATCTGGCACTTAGTGGCCTTGATAGTGAGGCCTGCTTTTGCAGAGCCTCCAAAACATTTCTGAGGTGGACCAGGTGATCCTGCCAGGAGGAACTAAAGACAGCAATATCATCTAGATAAGCTGAGCAATAAGTTTCCATCCCTGCCAGAACTTTGTTCACCAACCTCTGAAAAGTGGCAGGTGCATTTTTCAATCCAAAGGGCATCACCACAAAGTGGTAGTGCACACCAGGGGTCAAAAATGCTGTTTTGCCTTTTGTATCATCAGCTAACCTGATCTGCCAGTAGCCAGCTGTTAGGTCAAATGTACTCAGATACTTGGCTGAGGCCAAAGTATCAATCAGCTCATCGGCCCTTGGTATGGGATAGGCATCAGTCCTAGTGACTGCATTGAGGCCTCTGTAGTCTACACAAAACCTCATTTCTTTCTTACCACCCTGGGTATGAGGCTTGGGTACTAGGACTACTGGGCTAGCCCAAGGGCTATCTGAAGGCTCAATCACACCTAACTCCAACATTTTCTGGACTTCAGTCCTGATACAGTCCCTGACACAGTCAGGTTGCCTGTAGATTTTACTCTTGACAGGCAGACTGTCTCCAGTGTCCACCTCATGGGTGCACCAGGTAGTCTGACTAGGGGTCTGGCTAAACATATGTCTGTACTGCTGCAGAACTTGTCTGCACTCAGTTTGCTGATGGTCAGTGAGGCTGCTTGCCAAAGCAACACCATCTGCTGACCCATCATCAGGGTTCTGTGAGAGCAGGTCAGGGAGAGGGTCACTCTCCTCCTCCTGTTCCTCATCAGTTGCCATGAGCAAGCCCATGTCAGCCCTGTCAACATATGGTTTCAATCTGTTGACATGGAGCACCCTCAGGGGGCTCCTGGGAGTTCCAAGATTCACCAAATAGGTGACTTCTCCCTTCTGCTCAACTATTGTATGGGGGCCACTCCACTTGTCTTGGAGGGCTGCTGGGGCCACAGGCTCCAACACCCACACTTTCTGTCCTGGCTGGTACACAGTCAGCACAGCCTTTTGGTCATGCCAAGCTTTTTGTAATTCTTGGCTGGCCTCCAGGTTTTTGGTTGCCTTTTTCATGTATTCAGCCATCCTGGAGCGGAGACCAAGTACATAGTCCATCACATCCTGTTTGGGGGTTTGAGAGGTAACTCCCAGCCCTCTTTACCAAACATAGTGGACCTCTTACAGGATGCCCAAACAGAAGCTCAAATGGGCTGTAACCAACCCCTTCTGTGGAACTTCTCTGTATGCAAACAACAGGCAGGGAAGAAGAAGGTCCCATTTCCGCCTAAGCTTTTCTGGGAGTCCTTTAATCATTCCCTTCAGGGTTTTGTTGAAGCGTTCAACCAACCCATTGCATTGTGGGTGATAGGGGTGGTGAACTTATAAGTTACACCACACTCCTTCCACATTGCTTTCAAATATCCTGACATGAAGTTGGTACCTCTGTCAGAGATGACCTCCTTTGGGAAACCCACTCTGGAGAAAACTCCAATGAGGGCTCTTGCCACCACAGGAGCTGTGGTGGTCCTCAGGGGAATTGCCTCTGGGTACCTGGTGGCATGATCCACTACCACCAGGATAAATCTGTGCCCAGATGCAGTTTGAGGGTCAAGGGGACCAACAATGTCAATCCCTACCCTTTCAAAGGGTACCCCCACCACAGGCAGTGGTATCAGGGGGCCTTTGTTGTGCCACCTGCCTTGCCACTGGCTTGGCATGTGACACAGGAGCGACAAAACTCCTTTGTGTCCTCTGACATATGTGGCCAATGAAAATGTGGAACAAGCCTGTCCCAGGTCTTGTTTTGGCCCAAGTGACCTGCCAAAGGGATATCATGTGCTAGGGTCAAGAGGAACCCCTAAACTTCTGAGGTATTACCAACCTCCTGGTGGCTCCAGGGGCTGGATCTCTACCTTCAGAATATAGGAGTCCCTCATCCCAATAAACTTTATGGGACCCACTAGCACTCCCAGCAGCCTCAGCAGCAGCCTGCTGTCTGAGGGGTTCAAGAGAGGGGCAGCACTGTTGCTCCTTACTCAGATCTTCCCTAGAAGGGCCCCCTGCCCCCAAGAACTCAACCTGATCAGGCTCAAGTTCCTCTGGGGCAGTTCCTTCTTCAGGATCTGCTCCTCCTCCCTGGGGAGGGAATCAGTGATCTGAGACAGAGGGAAGGCACTGCCTTAACCCTACTGCTCCTCCTCTTGGGAAGCATCTGGTCCATAGTTTCAGGATCCAGAGCTGGTTCAGTGTTATGCATTTTGGCTTGTGACCTGGTCACAGCAAATACCTCTGCAGGGATGCCCAACATCTCAGCATGAGTCCATAACACTACTTCAGACTAGGCTGAAGTCTCTAGATCATTGCCCAATAGACATTCTACAGGGAGGTCTGCACTGACTACAACCTTCTTGAGGCCAGTTACCCCTCCCCAGGAGAAATTCACAACTGCCAGACTATGGTTGGTCCTGACATTGCTTGCATTGGTCACCTGGTACATTTCGCCCAGGATGATCTGTCCAGGGTCCACAAGGTCCTCTACCACCATGGTGACACTAGCACCTGTGTCCCTAAATGCCAAAGCCTGTTTGCCATTTATTACAGGCTGCTGTTTGTATTTGCCCAGATTACTGGGGCTTACTAGGAAGGACATGTCAATGTCTCCATCACAAATCAGCATTGCCTGAGTGGGTACTCTGACTAGGTCAGAGTCCACTTCAGAACCCAGGGTCAACCCTACTACACCCTTCTTCTGAGTACCACCTCCACCAGTAGCTGGACTAGGGGAACAGTTGCCTTGGGGTCAGGAGTGGTGGTGGTTTGGTCTTTGGACTTGTTTCAGTCAGAAGTCCAGTGCCCTTTCTGTTTACAGAATTTGCACCAGGGCTTCTTTTGGCCTTTTCCCTTGTTGGATTGTGACTCCCCACCAGATGCAGATTTTTTGGGCCCTTGTGAAGACTTCTGGTCTGTTGACTTATCCCCACCTTTCTCAGAGCCCTTAGAATCCTGCTTCTTGGTGTCACCCCTTGGTTCTGGGTTTTCTGCCTCACCCTGGTTCTGACCCACTTGTCTGCCTTCTTTCCCAATTCTTGGGGAGAGGTCAGATCTGAGTCCACCAGGTATTGATGCAACAACTGGTTCTGGCAATTATTAAGGATCTGTTCTCTCATCATTAGATTATACAATCCCTTGAAATCAGTAACCCTACTGCCAACCAGCCAACCCTCCAGAGCCTTGGTTGCACAATCTACAAAGTCAGTCCAGTCCTGAGTCTGTGCCTTCTGGGTGTCTCTGAACTTCAACCTGTACTGCTCAGTGGTTAAGCCAAACCCATCTATCAGTGCACTCTTCAGGACTTCATAGTCATTGTAGGAAGGTGGAATCTGACTATATGGTTGCCCCCACTTTTTTTATGGTGTTTTGCTGGTTTATGACTTAGTTGGACTGGGATCCTGCTATTCAGGGCCCCAGTCTATCTGCTTTCTCTGTAAAAGGTTTCCATGTGCCTTAGGCACATCTCTGATTGGAATCTGGAGTGCCCTTATAAGTCCCTAGTATATGGTATACTATGTACCAAGGGCCTAGGTACCTCAGAGGCCTACCAGGGGCTGCAGCATGTATTATGCCACCCCTGGAAGGCCATCCAAACTGACACCACAGGTCTGCTACTGCAGCCTGGGTAAGGTGGTGCATGCACCCCTTACTGTGATATAGGTTACCTATATCACTAAATACATACACACATATAAACCTATAAGTCACTCCTATGGCAGGCCTTATCAATCCTGAAGGCAGAGTGCGTGGATCCTATGTGAGAGGGTGCCCCTGCATGAGCAGGGCTCCTCTGCAGCGTTCGGAGACCCTTCTCTGATGCTGTTTGTTGTGCCGCCTGACCATATACTCTTAAGCGCATTATAACCTCGCGTTAAATGCTAACTTTGGAATGGCTGCACCTAAACATGTCGTGTTTGGTGTCAAACATCTTGAAATACTACCCCCCGCCAATTCTGGCGGCGGGGGTAGCATTCCACCCTTCTAGAAGGAAAGACATGTTAACTCTGGCTTGCCCGGTAACTTCTTTCCAGAGCCCTGGCATCACAAAATGGATGCTGCTGCCACAGACACAAGTCTGGCCTCCTGCTGCTGGATGAAACTCCGGCAGGGGAGGCCTGGACAATAGGTTTCCTGTTGCAGGGAGGTGTGACCACCTCCCCAGACAGGATAATGTGTATTGGGGCTGGGCGAGAGCACCCTCTGGGTGCTTTGAAGTCCTGCACTGGGGGCACACTTGGTGTCCCTGTGCATACCCCAGTTCAAACCGGATCAGGGGCTTGCAGCCCCTGCTTTGGCGCGAACCTGACAAAGGGAAAGGGGTGTAGCCACCCCTCTGCCCTGACCCACCCATAGGTGGGGCCACAGAGTAGTCCAACCCCTATCTTTAGTATAAAGATAGGAACCCAGTCCTTAGGACTTTAGATTATCCCTGGACGAAACTCTGAAACTGAATCCTGGACCTTCGACGCTCTACTCACGATTAGAGGACTGAAGAATCTCCCTTGGGGTCAAGGAGTGACTCCTGCTTGGCAGGCACCAAAGAAGCATCTGTCCGGTTCGCATTTCTGAAGCTCCCGTCGGACGCCGAAGTCATCGCATCACCAGAGGTGGATTCTCAGACTTCCCGAGGCTGCTCCTGAGTCCCCAGCAAAGCTGAGGCCCGTGGCTATCGTGGGTGACTTGAGACCGTGACCCCTGGACACTGAGCACATTTGCAAGTGCATCCTCTTCTGGGTCTCCCAAGAAGTCATGCTTTGGGCTCCGAGTAGCCCTAGCCTCCAGCACCACCTGCACCGAAGATCACTGGCCCCCACTCCACGAGTGTCCTGTAAGCCAGATCCACGTGCGGCGTCACGAGGCTCCTTCGCGGTCGCTAGCCCGTTGGCTAGTAGCCCCTAACGAAGGCCAATCCTTTTCTTACTTGGCATCCTGGTTGCTCCAGGCCTGCCCTCTTTTACCCTTGCTGGGTGAGTTCCACAGACCTTGCTGGTCTGCACCATCGACGATCTACATCTTCACCGAGACTTGCCGTTGCCAAGGCTTGTTGGGTCCAATCCGGTCGCCGACACCTCAGCACTCGACAGACATCGTGTACCAGCCCGAATCCTGCTCCTGGTCGCCGACAACGCCTCCTGGACCTCGTGGCTGAAGAGTCAAGACGACCGTCAATGCACCTGAAGCACTCGACATCGGTGGGCATCTGTCCATCGCCTTCCTGGTCACTGGCTAGTGACCCAGACTCTGTCCCCTCTGCTTTCAGGTTCTTCAGAGCTCCGATCCACTCTTGGATCCACCCGGACACTTTTCTCTTGGCCGCCAGCAGCACTTTGCAGCAGATCGCCATTCGAATCGACGACGAAACCCGACCTCGAAAGGCACCTATGCACCCGGCTTCCTGGGTGAGGTAACACGAGTACTCCGGTGCTCCCGTGGGTAGAGACTCTTCAAAGTCCTAGATCTCAAAGGGTTTTTTCCTAGTCCTCTTTTAAGTGTCCCTTTCTCTATTTTCCCGATCCTGACTTTCTCCATAGAAGTCAACGGCGTATCGCGGTTGTGTATTTACACTGCACGCGCTCTCCCGTAGGTCCCCTGTGTCACTACCTTGGGTGGTTCCTTGTGGTCCAAGCACTTCTAGAGGCTCTAGGCCTAGTGTCTAGTTCAGTCGTGGTTCGCATACCACTTTATTGGTATATGGTTTGGTACGCCCCTAGGGCCCAAACGTGTATTTGTGCTATTACTGTGATTTAATAACTTATAACTTATGTACTTCGAACTCTAGCCTCATAAAGAGACTAGAGGGGTGTGTTTAGCAATAAATACATATATTTTGAATATATACCTGGTGTGGTGCTCTTTCATTTGGTCACTCAAGAGATTATAGACTGGTAAAACAAGCTGCTTTACATTCCTTCAAGACTTAGCCTGAAGGCTGCTCTCCATAGCTACCACTAGGATAGCTTTCAATAAGGTTGTCTTTAACCTATCTCCAATAAGGGGTTGTTTGGACTGAGTGCAAGGTGCCCACTATAATTAGTGGACAGCATATACCAGGCCAACTTCTCACATTGGTGTGCCGCGTGTGGGATTCCAGCTTGCTATTGTTTTACCAGATAATCTCAATTGAATTGATCAACTGAAAACCACTAAAGGTACCTAAGGTACATATAATTTAAGCTTAGAATACAGTAAGTTCTACTGAACTTAGAGTTGTGTGTTAAGGGATAGCACAACCCTTTCTACAACTCAAGAGAGTTTAGTAGGCCACACTAGAGTAGGTAGTGCATACACCACACCACACTAGTAATGTCTTTAAGGGTAGGATCTAAAGAATCCTTGCAGGAAGCCATTGAGCTTCCACCCTCCAAGTATGATACACTCCCATTCTTGGAATTGAGAGCTTTATGTAACTTGAGAAAACTAAGGACAGGCCAAAGTCCCACCACCCAACACCTCAAGGAGTTGTTGGTGGCTTATGACCTTAGTAAGCCCTTGGGGACTGAAGGGGTAGGAGCTGAGGGTGGGGCAGAAGAAGAGGACGAGGCCAGGGGTACCAATACCCCCAGCCCCCCCTCTGAAACTGGCCAGGAGGGTGACAATGACCCTGACCTGGATAACCCAATCCCTCCTGTGGACGATGATGAGGATGATCAAGATGACACCCTCTTTGTCCCCCAGGAAGGATTAAGAGTGTGCCCAGGAAGTCTAGATCTCCTTCTCAGGAGTCTAACCACTCTGGCACCTCTATAGGGAGCTCTGTCTCCTCTCACAGGAGGGAATCCTCTCATGAGAGGAGAACCAGACTGGTCCAGTATGAGGAAACTCAGCTGGAAATCAGAAAAAAGCAATTGGCTTTAGATAGGGAAATCCCTAGATCTCCTTAGAGAGAGAAGAAAGTTGGGACTAGAGTCCCATGGTGGCAGCAATATCCCTAGAGATAGGGAAAGGTCTTATGACCATAGAAACCTAAACAAGATTGTCCCTCCCTACCAGAGTGGGGATGACATCCACAAATGGATAACTGCACTGGAGAGGGCCTGTAAAGTTCAGAAGGTCCCCCAGGGGCAGTGGGCAGCAATCTTGTGGCTCTCCTTTGCAGACAAAGCTAGAGACAAGCTCCTCACTGTAAGAGAAGAGATGCTGACAATTACACAGTCTTGAAGAGTGCTCTGATAGATGGGTTTGGCCTAACCACTGAACAGTATAGGTTGAAGTTCAGAGACACCCAAAAAGCTCAGACTCAAGACTGGGTTGATTTTGTAGATTGTGCTACAAAGGCTCTGGAAGGTTGGATACATGGCAACAAAGTGCATGACTTTTTAGGATTGTACAATTTGATTATGAGGGAGCAGATCCTTAATAATTGTCAAAACCAGCTTTTGCACCAGTATCTGGTGGACTCTGATCTGACCTCTCCCCAAGAATTGGGAAAGAAGGCAGACAAATGGGTCAGAACCAGAGTAAAAACTAGAAATCAGGGTGGTGACCAGAAGAAAGATTCTACTAAGTCCCAAGAGAAAGGTGGGGATAAATCTAAGGATAAGTCCCCTACAGGGCCCCAAAATTCCTCTTCTGGGGTGGGTCCCAAACTCCTTCCTCTCCTGAAAAGAAACCATATTGCCATGTCTGTAAAAAGCCTGGGCACTGGAAAACTGATCCCAGTTGCCCCAGGATTGGCAATAAAGAAAATGTTCCTCCCACAACTACTACCACCCCTCCTGGTACTACCAGTAGTAATCCTCCAGTTGGGAGTAGTGCACCCAAAAAGTTGGGTGCTTTTGCAAGAGGAACAGAGGTGAGCCCTAGTTTAGACAGGGACCCCTCAACAGACTCCTCTGACTCTGATGGTGGTATAGGATTTGCCACCTTTACCATGGGTCCCACAGCGTTGGGCAGGTACAGATTGGAGCCAATAATTAATGGTCAGAAAGCTGTGGCATTTAGGGACACAGGGGCTAGTGTCACCATGGTGGCAGGGAAACTAGTCCCCCTCATCAGTTTTTACCTGAGTTTAAGTACCAGGTGACCAACATTGATGGTGTCAGAACAGATCACCCCATGGCCATAGTCAATCTCAGCTGGGAGGGGGTCACAGGCCCAAAGAGAGTGGCAGTGTCCCCCACCTTACCTGTAGATTGCCTGATGGGCAATGATTTGGAAATTTCATCCTGGGCTGAAGTTGAACACCAAACCCATCTTAGGATGTTGGGCGTCCCTGTAAAGGTTAGTGGGGCTGTGATGGCCACAGCCCCAGCCCAAGAATTTGGAGAGATGGAGCCTGAAAGAATGGCCCACTCTCCCCCAAAAGAGAGCACCAGGGTTGAAGAAAAGTCTTCTTCCCCCCCAGACAGTAGGTAAGGGTCAGCCTCCTCAGGGAACTGACCCTACCCCTAGTGAAGGAACTGCCACAGAGGTAGTCAGGCCTGGCCTGACCACCCCCCTGATGGCAGAGGACCCTTCCAAGGTGGTACCCAGTCTGGAGCAGGTAACCTGCCCCTCTCTACCCTGCCTCAGTCAGCCCAGGGCTGCAGAGGTCAGGGAGGTCAGTGGACCCCCAGGGCCCCCTGTCCAGAGGAACCCCCATCAGCAGATTAGGGGCACCCAGTCTAGTAGCCCTAGCCAGGTGAAAATTCCTCTACCCACTGAGGGATCCCCCATACCTCTATGTAGGGACCTCCCCCAGAAGGACTCTGGTAGGCAAGGGCAAACCTGGGACCAGAAGGTTCCAAACCTGCCATGTCCCTCCAGTAGTCCATCCAAAGGGACCCAACCCCCAGCTGTAGGCAGCCAAAGGTTGACCCTTAGAGCAAAGTGCAACTCAGTCATGGAAAGACAGGCATACATGGTGACCAGTGATCTGAGGAAGCTGAGGCCAACATTCCTAGGGCCTCACATCTCTACCCAGACACCTCACCAGCCTTGTACTTTACCTAAGCACACCACAGGTAGTGAATCCCCATGGTGGAGACCCTCTCATACCCTTAGGGTGAGGGATTGCTTAGTGGACCATAAGACAGGGGGCAACCATGCTAGTGCAGGTGCTTCCTTATATGACCACTTAGTCAATGAAGGCTCAACTGGCCAAGGTTAGCCTTATCTCCTTTCGTTTGGGGGGTTATGTAGGAAGGTGGAATCTGACTATATGGTTGCCCCCACTTTTTTTATGGTGTTTTGCTGGTTTATGACTTAGTTGGACTGGGATCCTGCTATTCAGGGCCCCAGTCTATCTGCTTTCTCTGTAAAAGGTTTCCATGTGCCTTAGGCACATCTCTGATTGGAATCTGGAGTGCCCTTATAAGTCCCTAGTATATGGTATACTATGTACCAAGGGCCTAGGTACCTCAGAGGCCTACCAGGGGCTGCAGCATGTATTATGCCACCCCTGGAAGGCCATCCAAACTGACACCACAGGTCTGCTACTGCAGCCTGGGTAAGGTGGTGCATGCACCCCTTACTGTGATATAGGTTACCTATATCACTAAATACATACACACATATAAACCTATAAGTCACTCCTATGGCAGGCCTTATCAATCCTGAAGGCAGAGTGCGTGGTTCCTATGTGAGAGGGTGCCCCTGCATGAGCAGGGCTCCTATGCAGCGTTCGGAGACCCTTCTCTGATGCTGTTTGTAGTGCCGCCTGACCATATACTCTTAAGCGCATTATAACCTCGCGTTAAATGCTAACTTTGGAATGGCTGCACCTAAACATGTCGTGTTTGGTGTCAAACATCTTGGAATACTACCCCCCGCCAATTCTGGCAGCGGGGGTAGCATTCCACCCTTCTAGAGGGAAAGACATGTTAACTCTGGCTTGCCCGGTAACTTCTTTCCAGAGCCCTGGCATCACAAAATGGATGCTGCTGCCACAGACACAAGTCTTGCCTCCTGCTGCTGGATGAAACTCCGGCAGGGGAGGCCTGGACAATAGGTTTCCTGTTGCAGGGAGGTGTGACCACCTCCCCAGACAGGATAATGTGTATTGGGGCTGGGCGGGAGCACCCTCTGGGTGCTTTGAAGTCCTGCACTGGGGGCACACTTGGTGTCCCTGTGCATACCCCAGTTCAAACCGGATCAGGGGCTTGCAGCCCCTGCTTTGGCGCGAACTGGACAAAGGGAAAGGGGTGTAGCCACCCCTCTGCCCTGACCCACCCATAGGTGGGGCCACAGAGTAGTCCAACCCATATCTTTAGTATAAAGATAGGAACCCAGTCCTTAGGACTTTAGATTATCCCTGGACGAAACTCTGAAACTGAATCCTGGACCTTCGACGCTCTACTCACGATTAGAGGACTGAAGAATCTCCCTTGGGGTCAAGGAGTGACTCCCCTGCTTGGCAGGCACCAAAGACGCATCTGTCCGGTTCGCATTTCTGAAGCTCCCATCGGACGCCGAAGTCATCGCATCACCAGAGGTGGATTCTCAGACTTCCCGAGGCTACTCCTGAGTCCCCAGCAAAGCTGAGGCCCGTGGCTATCGTGGGTGACTTGAGACCGTGACCCCTGGACACTGAGCACATTTGCAAGTGCATCCTCTTCTGGGTCTCCCAAGAAGTCGTGCTTTGGGCTCCGAGTAGCCCTAGCCTCCAGCACCACCTGCACCAAAGATCACTGGCCCCCACTCCACGAGTGTTCTGTAAGCCAGATCCACGTGCGGCGTCACGAGGCTCCTTCGCGGTCGCTAGCCCGTTGGCTAGTAGCCCTTAACGAAGGCCAATCCTTTTCTTACTTGGCATCCTGGTTGCTCCAGGCCTGCCCTCACTTACCCTTGCTGGGTGAGTTCCACAGACCTTGCTGGTCTGTACCATCGACGATCTACATCTTCACCGAGACTTGCCGTTGCCAAGGCTTGTTGGGTCCAATCCGGTCGACAACACCTCAGCACTCGACAGACATCGTGTACCAGCCCGAATCCTGCTCCTGGTTGCCGACAACGCCTCCTGGACCTCGTGGCTGAAGAGTCAAGACGACCGTCAACGCACCTGAAGCACTCGACATCGGTGGGCATCTGTCCATCGCCTTCCTGGTCACTGGCTAGTGACCCAGACTCTGTCCCCTCTGCTTTCAGGTTCTTCAGAGCTCCGATCCACTCTTGGATCCACCCGGACACTTTTCTCTTGGCCGCCAGCAGCACTTTGCAGCAGATCGCCATTCGAATCGACGACGAAACCCGACCCCGAAAGGCACCTATGCACCCGGCTTCCCTGGGTGAGGTAACACGAGTACTCCGGTGCTCCCGTGGGTAGAGACTCTTCAAAGTCCTAGATCTCAAAGGGTTTTTTCCTAGTCCTCTTTTAAGTGTCCCTTTTCTCTATTTTCCCGATCCCGACTTTCTCCATAGAAGTCAACGGCGTATCGCGGTTGTGTATTTACACTGCACGCGTCTCCCGTAGGTCCCCTGTGTCACTACCTTGGGTGGTTCCTTGTGGTCCAAGCACTTCTAGAGGCTCTAGGCCTAGTGTCTAGTTCAGTCGTGGTTCGCATACCACTTTATTGGTATATGGTTTGGTACGCCCCTAGGGCCCAAACGTGTATTTGTGCTATTACTGTGATTTAATAACTTATAACTTATGTACTTCGAACTCTAGCCTCATAAAGAGACTAGAGGGGTGTGTTTAGCAATAAATACATATATTTTGAATATATACCTGGTGTGGTGCTCTTTCATTTGGTCACTCAAGAGATTATAGACTGGTAAAACAAGCTGCTTTACATTCCTTCAAGACTTAGCCTGAAGGCTGCTCTCCATAGCTACCACTAGGATAGCTTTCAATAAGGTTGTCTTTAACCTATCTCCAATAAGGAGTTGTTTGGACTGGTGCAAGGTGCCCACTATAATTAGTGGACAGCATATACCAGGCCAACTTCTCATAGTCATCAGCATCCTCTTCTCTAACAGTGAGGAGCTTGTCTCTACCTTTATCTGAAAAGGAGAGCCACAAGATTGCTGCCCACTGCTTTTGGGGGACCTGTTGTACTCTACAGGCCCTTTCCATAGCAGTTATCAACTTATGGATATCATCCCCACTCTGGTAGGAAAGAACAACCTTGCTCAGGTTCCTATGGTTTGGAATATATTCTCTGCCTCTAGGGACACTGTTGCTGCCACCAGGGGGTTCTAACCCCTCTTTTCTAGAAGCTCTCTGGAGCTCAAAGGCTTCTCTATCTAATGCCAACTGCTTGGTTTTGAGGGCAAATCTTGCTTCCTCATACTGCAGCAGTTTGCACAGTCTTTCAGAGGAGGTCTCTCTTCTTGGGAAGTAGGAGTTCCTCTGCTGGACAAATTCTCTGCCAGAGTGATAGGAGCGGTCCGAGTCCCTAGAAAGGGACCTGTGCCTCTCCTCCACTGTGTCAGTTCTCTTAGGGAGAATTCCTCTGTCCTTTTCAGACCCCTTGGGGCCTGGCCCTACAATCACGGAGTCTTGGTCAACTTGATGTTCATCATCTGACCCAGACACTGTAATTGACCCACCCCCTGATTCAGACCCATTAGCTCCTAGAGCTAATCTAAGATCATCTGCTGTCAGCAGATCTATCAGGTGTAGTGTGGAGGGACTCTGTCCTATCTTCAGGTGCCTCTCAGCACACATGGCTTTCAAGTCAAAGAAAGTCATGTCCTTATACTGAAGCTGGGTGGATCCACTGGGTCCATCCCTTAAGGACATTCTAGTGTTGTGCAGTGTTGTACTACCTACACTAGTTTGTGGCCTACTGATCCTAGCTTGAGCTGTAGAAAGGGTGTGCTATCCCTTGGCACACAGCTCTAAGTTCAGTAGAACTTATTGATACTAAGCTTGACTTTATATGTACCTTGAGTACCTATAGTGGTTTTCAGTTAGTATTTCAAATAGAGATTTTCTGCTAAAACAATAGCAAGCTGGAATCCCACACGCTGCCACCAATGTGAGAAGTTGGCCTGGTATATGCTGTTCACTAGTTAAAGTGGACACCTTGCACCAGTACAATTCGACTCTTATGGTAGGTAGGTTTAAGACAACCTTTATAGAAAGCTATCCTAGTGGTAGCTGTGGAGACCAGCCTTCAGGCTAAGTCTTGAGGAATGTAAAGCAGCTTGTTTTACCACACAATCTCTTGAATCACCAAATGAAAAGACACCACACAGGTATATATATCAAATATATATGTATTTATTATGAAACAACTCTCTACTAATCTCTTTATGAGATTAGAAGTCAGGAACATATGTACAAGTCAATGTTTTATCAAAATAAGTTAGCACAAGTAAATATCACGATCTTATCTTGGCTAGACCGTGGTCTAGAGCACATAGAATCGAGGGACCCCAAAGAACCACCCCAGGTAGTTGTAGGAGACCCACAGGGGACGGACGCGGTGTTCAGACACTGGTGAGAGTCCTGTACGAGTCTATGCGAGAGAACGCGATTGAGTTATCAATGTTACAGGTCCCTGGCGTTTTCGAGGCGAACACACCGATCGGTCAGTACGAGTCGAAGGACGCGGATACTGATAGAGTTACAAGGGAGTTGGACGCGATGTGTCTAACACAGACGCGAGCCCTGTACGAGCCAGTGCGATAATCGCACGGGGAAAATAGGAGTTTTAGGGCACTTCTAGGGTAGCTACAAGCAAGCCACTTACAGGGTAAGTAGTTCTAGGGCCCACACCCACAGGAGCACCGTAGTGCTGAAGTTACCTCACCCAGGGGAGCCGGGTGCATAGGTGTCCTTTGGTGTCAGGTCGCGGCATCGTTCTCAATGGGAACCAATGAAGACTTGCTGCTTGCGACGACAGAAGAAGTGTCCGTTGGAATCCAAGCCTGGATTTGGAAGGAGGAAGACCTGAAAGCAGAGGGGACAGTGTTCACAGTCACTTGGCAGTGACTCTGGGCAAGGAAGATGAATGCCCACCGTCGTCGACAGCTTCGGGTCGTTCACGGGTGTCTTGACTCTTCGACCACGTGGTCCAGGCGGCGTCGATGATGACCAGGAGCTGGATTCGGTGTGTCCCACGACGTCTGCAGCTTATTGAGGTGTCGACGACTCGATTGGAGCCAACAAGTCTTGGTAGCAGCAAGTCTCGTGGAAAGCGTAAAAAGTCAATGGTGCAGACCAGCAAGGTCTGGGGGACTTACCCAGCAAGGGTAGGTCAGGGCAGGCCTGGAGCAACCAGAGGAGCCCTTTGGTTTCATTGACAAGTCTTCTGGGAACCCACAAGCCGGCTGGCAAGGGATCGCGAAGACGCCTCGGAAGGATTCACTCAACAGGGGCCCACGGTCACTCAGGACGGTGTAGGCCTCTGATCTTTGACGGGATTCCTGCTAGAGGCTGGGACCACACGTGGTCCAAAGCACAAGTTCGTAGAACGTCGTGAAGGGGTTGCACTCGACAATAGTGCACGGTACCAAGGGGCTGCGGTTCCTCGTCGCTCGTGGGGTCCACTTGCCTCAGCTTCGCTGGGGACTCACGATGGCCTTGGAGAAGTCAGGAAATCCTCTTCCTGGGCTGTAGGGACTTCGGGCTCCGGCGGGAGTGGCGTAGTTTGCGACCGTCATTGTAGTTTTTGGTGCCTGCCAAGCAGGGGAGTCACTCCTTGACTCCAAGGGAGATTCTTCAGTCTTCCAGAGGTAGTGGAACGTCGAAGGTCCAGGATTCTTCTTAAGAGCGTCATCCAGGGAGATCTGGGTTGCAATGCACAGGTTCCCCCTCTTATACTAAAAAGAAGGGAGGGACTAGCTCTATGACCCCACCTATGGGAGGGTCAGGGGAGGGGGTGGCTACACCCACTTCCCTTTGTCCAGTTTCGCGCCAGAGCAGGGGCAGGTAGCCCCTGAGCTTGTTTGAACTGGCATATGCACAGAGGAGCCTTCTGCTCCCCCAGTGCAGGACTTCAAAGCACTCTAGGAGTGCACCCACCCAGCCCCAATACACTAAACCCTGTCTGGGAGGTGGTCACACCCCCTTGGGACAGGATACCTATTGTTGGGCCTCCTACACTGCGAGTGTGGGTCATCAGCAGGAGGGCAGCCCAGTGTCTGTGACTGGTGGCATCCATTTTGTGATGCCAGGGCTCTTCAGGATTCTACAGCGTTTCCACAGTAGGTACATGTCTATCCCTCTAGAAGGGTGGACTGCTACCCCCGCCGCCAGAACTGGCGGGGGGGTAGTATTCCAAGATGTTTGACACCAAACACGACATGTTTCCGTGCAGCCATCCCAAAGTTAGCATTTAACGCGAGGTTATAATGCGCTTAAGAGTATATGGTCAGGCTGCACTACAAACAGCCTCAGAGAAGGGTCTCCGAAGGCTGCAGAGGGGCTCTGCTCATGCAGGGGCACCCTCTCACATAGGAACCAAGCACGCTGCCTTCAGGATTGATAAGGCCTGCCATAGGAGTGACTTATAGGTTTATATGTGTGTATCTATGTAGTGATATAGGTAGCCTATATCACAGTAAGGGGTGCATGCACCACCTTACCCAGGCTGCAGTAGCAGACCTGTGGTGTCAGATTTAGTCTGCTTCCCAGGGGTGGCATAATACATGCTTCAGCCCCTGGTAGGCCTGTGAAGTACCTATGCCCTTGGTACCTAAGGTACCATATACTAGGGACTCATAAGGTACCACAGTATCCAATCACTAGTGCACCTAGAGTGCACTCCAAGTCGTTTAGAGAGAACAGAGAGGCTGGGGCCCTGATTGGCAGGGTCCCAGCCCGACTATAGCCAGAAACCAGTGTAAACATCAGAAAAAAAGTGGGGGCAACATAAGAGGCAGATCCTACTCTCCTACACCTGGTAATACTCCACTTACTCATGGCAAATGCTCTCATATCCACCAAATTTATATTTCATGGGAGCCAGGTATAATCATTGGACCCTATTAGCTGGTTCCCTAACATTTAACCATCTCTCAAAGGGTACCCACCACTTGTGAGACCTGCCTGCATCCTCTGCCTCCTTCAAAGCATACACACCTTTAACCGCTCTAAGACAGTCATCCATGGAGGGTCCACATGTGACCACTTCCTACAGATTTCCTTCCTAGACAGCAACTTCATGTAAAAGAGTAACCTGATCAAATCCGCATTAACCACATTCCCCTCCATTTTTGTTACATTCAGTGCCAAAAAGAAGCAAGATGGGGCTCACCTGGATGTCAGAATTTAGCACAGTTGACAGTACCTTACCCACATCTTGCCAGAAGGACTCCAAAGCTGGACAGTCCAAGAACATATGTACACGTGGACTGCACCTCTTACACCTGCTTGTCTCATTTTTCATCATCTTTGCCATCATTAAAGGGGTCCAATAACACGTGTGGGTGGTAGAAAAGTGGTTTCATTTGAGTGTGCAGATTTCACAGTGGTGTACAAAAGATTCAAGGAAACTTGCCATAATGCTCTGATCCCTGCACGCGGCAAGTTTGTCACCCAGATTGTACACAGCAGCTTCAACTTCTCATCCATGGCTGTGATAAAATGGAGGTACCAGGAAAATACTTCCATTTTCCTAGGCCCAACATTCTGCCCTGCTATTAGAACAAGCATTGGCAAAGCCAGTAGTTCTGTCTATTTAAGAAAGTCCAAAATATATAAATTATTATACCAGAACCAGCATTACATCAATGGCGGATTTCAATGTTTTTCTTATGAATACTATAGTGTTCTGATAGTAGATCAGTACAAGATGTTTTTGTCAATATATGAATTTACACTGTGCTGTTGTATCACTATTAGAATGCATACATGAAGAGACCCCCCCCGGTGACAAGTCACACTTAATTAGAACCTCCTGATTGATTGATATATGTCACCTTAAAATTTGCTTAATCATTCAAAAACTTGGACACGTTTAAGTAAGTCTTACTCATTCTTGTTAGAGGTGCTGTCCCTGAGCTTGTCAATTATCCCCATTGGCTTAGCAAAGATATTATTAACAACCACTGCCAAATCCAATAGGCCTCGCTTATAACTGAAAATGCTTGGTTCTGTACCTGTCACCAAATATCATCTATAAATATACCCTTCCAGAGTGGATACGTGTCTGAGATAGCATGGGGACAAGGCCAACATATGGTACGGAACATTGAAGTATTGGAGGAATAGTGGGAAGATGTTGTATCAAAGTTACAAACTGTGGTGGGAACACTTGTAGAATGTCAAATAGAATACTGTATCCAGGGGTAACCTGGGAATCCTAACAATGGGAAGAACGAGGTATACTGGTTAAAAGAAACATTGTGGTACATTGGTTGCAGGAAAAGGAAACATCTATTGATAGTTGGTTTAGAGATGCTGTTGAGTGGACAGTGGCTAAAGAACTGCGCATGCTTCCAGTGCATAAGGATCATTAAGTGAGTGAAGATTTGCTACAGTCGTGCTCATGTCCGCCCACAGGTCTCACACTCGTCCTCCTAGTCACTGAATCGCTTGCTGTTGAATTTCCGCTCTTCTTGCCGACTCCGACACCACACCGGCTTGAACGCTGGAATCACATGCTAGAAGGCAGGGGGGTGAATCAGGAAGGCAGCTACACCCATATCCACTGAACTTCTTGACAGCTGGAACGTTGCGCTGGCACGAACACCGGAATCGACCGTTGAGATACCGGAAGCTTGTAACAGGGACCTATCTGGGAGGAGTAAGCACCACCGTCAGTTAGTGGCAGCCTGAGGGAAATGTATCCACCAGCTTTGTCATGGTAACGTTTTTTTGTAGCATTTTTTTTGTTGTATTTTCAGCATTTCCATTGCCCTAGTTTTGCAACGGGCCTACTCCGTTGTCTTAGAGCAGCGCTCTTGACGCATTTGGATCTGGACTTGGCTTTAATTGAGGCACTGATACTCCTTCTTGCTTCTCGCCCCAGTGTGTGTGTGGCTCTTTCAATCAATCAATCAGTCCATTTATAGAGCACACTACTCACCCGTGAGGGTCTCAAGGCGCTGGGGGGGAGGGGGGGGAGCGCTGCTACTGCTAGAACGGCCAGGTCTTGAGAAGTCTTCTGAAGGTCAGCAGGTCCTGGGTCTCTTGCAGGTGGATGGGGAGGGTGTTCCATGTCTTGGCGGCGAGGTGGGAGAATGATCTGCCGCCGGTGGTCGTTCGGTGGATGCGTGGAACGGTGGCGAGGTCAGCGGAGCGAAGCTGGCGGTTCGGGGTGTAGAAGGTGAGTCGTTTGTTGAGGTATGCTGGTCTGGTGTTGTGGAGTGCTTTGTGAGCGTGGGTGAGGAGCTTGAAGGTGATCCTCTTGTTGACGGGGAGCCTTCTTTGGAGTCCTGTAGGCCATCGAACATTCCCACAGAAGTGTAAACGGCGACATGTGCAAGTTCACGGAGCAGAGGGGTTTTGGCTGAATAAGACATGGACTGATAGATGCCAACACCAAGGGGTATTTTGAGGAAGACGGGGTACACCTGTCAAAGGTGGGCATGGACTTGTTCTTGTTGGACTTGGGCGAAGCCCTAGTGACAGCGGGTTGTAAGTGAAGAAAGTTGCCTGCCTTGGTGGGGGAGCCCTGGATGTGACGGCTGCCACATCCATAGCAATGGCGGAATTAAAGGACGTTCCGGAGGCTGATTGGTACATAGAGGTACCCTCTTCAGGAGCACAACAGTGGTGCCCTATGCCAAACCCCAGGAGTCTTTACGGCAGGACCCTGGATTAAAACGTTGGTGCCCCGCTAGTCCTTAGGGCGGTTGTAAGCCTGAGCAACCGGGGACTTGCCTGGCAATGCTCCACCCCTAAAACGGCGTGAGCAAGGTCATGGACTGGGGGTCCACGGTCATTAATAGGGCAAAATCCCCCAGGTAGATGGTAGCACCTATTGGGTTGGCCAATGTGCAGTTTGGCTCATCAGGCAGGCAGGGCATCTTAGGTCAGTCACAGATGCCTGCTCTTGGATCGCCCGTAAGTTAACCCCCACGTTGGCATACTTCTTGTATGAAATAAACCTGCAGCAAACTGTTTTCCAGCAAGCCTGGTTTTGGGTGGTTATTTATTGCAGTGCATGCTATGTTCATCATGCTTGTGGAGGGTTACCTATATCAGCACTTTGAGGCTGCCCCCGAGGGGGCAGTGTGCCCACTTGAAAGGGCAAAAGACACACAATTGATGGACGGAATGCAGAACAAATCAAAACATTCACCCCCAGTCAAGAGATCTGGGTTAAATCCATCATTCTTTTGCTCCCCATGCCACCCCAGTTTAGACCTGGCCATATGCAAATCAGTCTTGACCCTGTGCCCCATGGGAACAGTCCAGCCCGAACTGCCAAGCCAGGTCCTCCCTGGACCGGAAACAAGCATCCTAGGACTGGTTTTGGGGTTTCGCCCCTCATCAGCCAGGATAGCTTGAATCCAGTGGCACAGTGAGCCCGGGACCCACGTCTGGGCTTACCCGGCGCACTTAGGGTGAGAAAGCAAAAGACACACATTTAATGGACGGAATGCAGAACAAATCAAAACATTCACCTCCAGTCAAGAGATCTGGGTTAAATCCATAATTCTTTTGCTCACCATGCCACCCCAGTTTAGACCTGGCCATATGCAAATCAGTATTGACCCTGTGCCTCATGGGAACAGTCCAGCCCGAACTGCCAAGCCAGGTCCTCCCTGGCCTGAAAACAAGCATCCTAGGACCGGTTTCGGGGTTTCACCCCTCATCAGCCAGGATAGCTTGAATCCAGTGGCACAGTGAGCCCGGGACCCACGTCTGGGCATACCCGGTGCACTTAGGGCGAGAAAGCAAAAGACACACAATTGATGGACAGAGTGCAGAACAAATCAAAACATTCACCCCCAGTCAAGAGATCTGGGTTAAATCCATCATTCTTTTGCTCAACATGCCACCCCAGTTTAGACCTGGCCATATGCAAATCAGTCTTGACCCTGTGCCTCATGGGAACAGTCCAGCCTGAACTGCCAAGCCAGGTCCTCCCTGGACCTGAAACAAGCATCCTAGGACCGTTTTCGGGGTTTCACCCCTCATCAGCCAGGATAGCTTGAATCCAGTGGCACAGTGCGCCCGGGACCCACGTCTGGGCATACCCGGCGCACTTAGGGCGAGAAAGCAAAAGACACACAATTGATGGATGGAATACAGAACAAATCAAAACATTCACCCCCAGTCAAGAGATCTGGGTTAAATCCATCATTCTTTTGCTCACCATGCCACCCCAGTATAGACCTGGCCATATGCAAATCAGTCTTGACCCTGTGCCTCATGGGAACAGTCCAGCCCGAACTGCCAAGCCAGGTCCTCCCTGGACCGGAACCAAGCATCCTAGGACCGGTTTTGGGGTTTCACCCCTCATCAACCAGGATAGCTTGAATCCAGTGGCACAGTGAGCCCGGGACCCACGTCTGGGCATACCCAGCGCACTTAGGGTGAGAAAGCAAAAGACACACAATTGATGGACGGAATGCAGAACAAATCAAAACATTCACCCCCAGTCACTTAAAAGGGCGGCCACCTTAGTGCCGCATTCGGCACATCACCACGCTCTAGTTGTGGGGACCCTGGGGAGTCCCCCAGAGTCCGGCGCCGAGGCAGCGTCACTTCCGGCGCTCAGAGGGTCAGGGCGAGGTACTTATACCTGCCCCCGCCCACTGGCCTTCCTCTTTGTCCCTCCTGGTCATGCCGTCTACCTCCCTACCACATACCCGGCGTACTGGCAGGAGGGTGCGGTCAGGTGGCGAACATGTTAATTTGTGTTGCAGGCGGACTTATAGGGCGATCCGGAGGCTGATTGGTACATAGGAGTATCCTCTTCAGGAGCACAACAGGGGTGCCCTATGCCAAACACCAGGAGTCTTTGCAGCAGGACCCTGGATGAAAACGTGGGCACCCCGCTAGTCCTTAGGGCGGTTGTAAGCCTGAGCAACTGGAGGCTTGCCTTGCAACGCTCCGCCCCTAAAAAGGCGTGAGTAAGGTCATGGACTGGGGATCCATGGTAAATAATGCGGCAAAATCCCCCAGGTAGATGGTAGCACATATTGGGTTGGACAAGGGTCAGTTTGGCTCATCAGGCGGGCGGGGCAGCTTAGGTCAGTCACCGCTGCTTGCCCTTGGATTGCCCGTAAGTTAACCCACCACGTTGGCATATTTCTTGTATGAAATAAACCTGCAGCAAACTGTTTTCCAACAAACCTGGTTTTGTGTGGTTATTTATTGCAGTGCATGCTATGTTCATCATGCTTGTGGAGGGTTGCCTATATCGGCACTATGTAGTTTGCTGGCCTTCAGACCTCCAGGCCTTAGGCCTCAGGAGTCTTCACCATACTTAGTTATATCTTGCCACATCTCTGTCCCCATACGTCACTGTTCTTCTCGGGGAGCCCGGCTTGGTTGGGGTATGCGACAAGACGGTGAAGGGGCTTCTAGGTGCAGAGTAGTTTGTTCTGCGGAACAGAGGATTCTCATCAGTGACCAGAAAGCTGATACTCATTACAGAAGAGGTCCACCAGCTAGACTCAGACGAGAGATGAGGGGCAATATTGCACAGTCCCCAACAAGGATACCATCACGATTACTATCTCCCGACTTCTGAGCCACGCCCAAGACTGTGGGTGGAGGTGGCCACTAGTAAGCAAAGGCAATATTTCTTTCATGCCTATTTTTTCAGTTTTTCACTTTTTTCCTATTTTTTTTTCTTTTTTGATGAACAATGACCCGTGTAAAAACCTTGAGGCTCATCAAGCCCTCACGGTGCACAAAGATTATCACCAGAAGTAAGGCTTTCTCCAATTTAGAAACAAATGGGGGGCACTCGTCACCAGCCAGAGACTGACTTATTACCTCTATCTTTGCGTATAGAACTGCATCAGGCCAATCCTTTCTGGATTCAGGGGAGGGCAAGAAGGAGTCAAGGGGGACCAAACTAGCTAATAACACACAGGATCCACACAAACCTGAATTTAGGGTAGACCTAGGGTTGCTGGAGGACAAAGTTCTTGAGGGGCAGGAAGTCAGTGATGCTAAATCAATTACAGTACAAGCCATTATACATGCTCAACCACTGCAATCTGTTATAATTAACACAGGTCCACATAATTCCGCCCAGCATCAAAATACATCAACCGTGGAGATTTTTCCCCATCCTGATGGAGTAAAACACTTCTATCCCCTGGGGTGCTACTTCACAGAGTACCCTATAGGGAATCAGTCATTTGCCCATGGTCATTTGCCTGTGACACCCAGTGGGGGATGATCAGGAACATATTCTGTCTGGGTTCCCCCTTCTTTCCCCTTAACCTACGTCTCTTTTTGCCAGAAATACTAAAGTCAACACACAAAGTGGTAGCCTGGCTTTAGACTCTTAGTATATTACTGACAGTACACTGTTGACTTTATGCCGCTCTTTGGAAGCCACCAATGCAGCATTAAACTGGCATTCAGATAAACTGGAGATACAGGTAGAGTTATTACAAACCATGGCCACCTTTATTGCTTCCATTGACAGCAGAATGTTCAGTCTTACCTCTCTTTTCACTGCCAAAATAGTAGACGTAAGATCTTCACCGCTGCCATGCACCTGTTACCCCATCATTGATAAACTGGAATGTCTCCAGGTGCTCATAGGTGCTATGAGGGAAAATCTGAGAATCCTCAGCACTGTAACACCGCCCCAATTGGACCCTAGAACTTCCACAGGGAATCAAGACCATGAGCAGCTCCACAAGGAGTCCCCCAGATCAGCTGCTCAAATAACCTCTCAATGTGACGCGGGACAGGAGTTGAACTCACTTTAAGGATCCTACCATTTTCTCCTCACAAGGCTACTGTATGGATGTTATGTTATGATAAGTAATTTATAAAGCGCCGGGATACCGAAATGTCCCCACACTAAGAAGTCTTTCTCAGGTAAAAACCAATACAGATGCCCAAGACACCTAGCCGACACCTAACCATACAGCTGTCTGAATAACCAAGTTTTGAGTTTCTTGCGGAAAACCAGTTCAGACTTTTCCTGTCCAACTGGCAGAGGCAGGATGTTCCACATCTTTGAGGCTAACAGGCTGAAAGAGCAGCCTCCCATGCGTGTTTTATTTACAGTAGGGATCATGGCAAAAGAGACCCCTGCAGACCTAAGTCTACTGCCGGGTATGTACGGTTTAAAAAGAGGGTGCAGATAACAAGGTCCTATTCCATTCACAAAGCGGTGGCAAAAACACATAGCTTTAAAGAACACTTTTGTACCCAGAGGCAACCAATACAGTTTGACCAGAGCTGGAGCCATAGCTGACTTCTTCGGGAGGTTAAGCAGCAGCCGAGCTGCCGCATTCTGTACCCTCTGCAGTCTCACCAGAATAGATCGTGAGACTCCCAGGTATAGCACATTGCAGTAATCCAGTCTGGACATTGCCAAGGCCTGGACTACTGACTTTCTTGTGGCTTCTGGAAGGAGTCCCAAGATTATTTTCAGGGTCTTCAGGAGTTCAAAACATTTCCCAGCTAGCCTGGTAATCTGACTGTCAAACAGGAGTCCATCATCAAACCAGATGCCAAGGTTCTTAACTTTCAGCTTAGAGTCAGGTAGTGGCCCTAGTGAATCCGGCCACCAAGCTGAGGACCAGATAGATGGCTGCCTACCCAAGATGAGAACCGCTGTTTTCCCAGCATTAAGCTTGAGACAGCTATCAGGGCCGGACTGCAAGCCGAAGCCGGCCCTGGCAAACTGCTCGGCCGGCCCCCCCTGGGGGGCTGGGGGGGGTGCAGCCGAGCTGTTTGCGAGGGCCGGTTTCGGCCGATTTTGTTACAGGGGGCCGATATTGCCGACCCCCGGTAACAAAACCGGCCCCCCAGGGGCCCAAAACCGGCCCCCACCCTGGCGGCCTATTGGGGAAACGCCCGGTGCCCCCTACGGCCAGCCCGGCCCTGACGGCTATTGTCCATCCACTCAGCCAGTTCAGACAGACAGGATCTTAACAGAGCCGCAGTGTCTCCTTCAGCCTGGATGATGTGGATGAGGAGGTGTTACCAACACCTGCCTCTACAGAGGAGATTAAACCTCTCACAAAGAAACAGAAAAAAACCTGTGTAAGACCTCAAAGGCTCAACGCCTGAAAAACATGTTGAACGCCCACACAGTCATAAGATCTCAGTCCAAAGTTTATTCAATATTTGACAATAGCAACAAGAGCTCTAATTAGCACATACATAGTACATGGAGCCCTGAACTCCGGCCCACCTCCCCCTTATCCTCCCTTTTGCAAATAACAGAACTCAAATGTGAAATCTCACCTTTTCCAGGTATCTGCTGAGCCACAAGAACTGTCAGTACCACAGTTCAGACAAGCAAGAAAAGGCGGTGTTACTGATCATACAGATACTTAGGAACTCAAAGCTCCTGCAGTCGATTAATCTTCGCTGACTTCCACATTACTGCTAATATCTAGGAAAGAGGATACTCCCTGCAATTTTTCACACTCAATTGAGTGCACTAAGCAGAGAACAGCAGTCAACTTACCTTTGGTTAGATTTGCTGCCGAAGACACTCATCCACCAGACATCGGGAGGGGGGTCTAATTACCTAGAGCAAGCAGAGACAGTCATGCCCTTAATGGAGACTTCTCTGCAATTCGGGCCCATGCCACCCCCCCTTGGGAGTTTGATAACAGTGACTCTATCACAATGCATCAGGCATGCAGTGCTACAGAGGATACCTACCCTGTTAATTTTAAAGCAGAATATAAGACAAGGGGGCAACAGGATGTATTAAAAAAAGAAAACATCTTTAATCTGTTAAACCATTTATCCGACACTCATTTACTTATTACATCATCTCTATTACACTTGTGGACGGGGTGGTGCTCCCCGGCAAAGAGTCCGCAAGGGTTACTTTGAGAAGTAAAACAGTCTTAGAGCAGGTCAAGAAACACAAAGACATACTCAGGTCCTAGGGAATTATTTTATCTTTTCTGGTACATGTTGGATAAACTGACCCATTTAAAACCATCAGCTACTCAAACTCCCTCACAAGTAAATCAGTCAGATTGATTTAAAAAAAAACACAAAGGTGCCTCAGAGAACCAACAGGCACACATCGATCTGGAAAAAAAACTGCATGAGGGGGTCAGAGAGAGTTATTCTCTTCAAAGAAAATCAGACACATCTTCAGTTGTTGAGGGAGGACTGGTGTTGGCTTGCATCAACACTTAATCGAGACTCCACAACACGGGGGTAGCAATGAAGCTTTATCTGACCAGAAGCACAATAAGGTTTCCTTCACAGCTATTGCCACTCCTCCAAGGTCAAATGCTTGATCACTTTTCTTGTTATTTTGGAGCGTTGCAGGCCTATCCAAAATATTGGAAGATGATGACTCTTGTTCGTTTTGACTAAAGAATGACATTATTTGTATGCAAGAATCTTGGCTGTGTAAATTACTGGCACTTCCATGGTACCCTACTTTTCATACCTTTCATATGAATGCTATAATAAGTAGATAGGATAGGATAGGATAGGATGAGGATTTATAAAGCGCACTAATACCTGCAGGTGCCAAGGCGCTGAGCGGAAGAGAAGAGAGTGGAGAATGCAGAGCTGCGGACTAAGATGAAAAAAGCCAAGTCTTCAGCAGCTTTTTGAACACCGGGAGCGATTCTGCATGGGAGATTGAAGAAGGAAGGGTATTCCAAAGTTTTGCGGCCACCCCAGAGAAGGAGCGACTGCCCCATCTGGCTTTGCGGATTCTAGGGGTGATCAGTTTTTTCTGGGAGGAAGATCTCAAGGCCCTCCCAGGCAAATACCATTGAAACATGGTTTTGAGCTGCTGTGAGCCTTTGTTATGCAAGGCCTTGTAAACTGTGCACAGGACTTTGAAAGAGATTCGCTTCCTAATAGGGAGCCAATGCAAAGTACGGAGCCCCTCCTTTGCAGACTGCAGTTTAGGAATATTAAGAATTAGCCTGGCAACCATGTTTTGAACAACCTGAAGCCTGTTCAGGGAGGCTGTGCTGATATTCAGATACAAGGCATTGCAATAGTCAAGCCGAGAGGTGACTAGTGCAATGATGGTGGGTCGATGCAGTGCTGCTGGAATGTACGGGAGCACCTTTTTAAGAGTTTTCAAAATCTAGGAGCAAGTGCTGACAGTGCGGCTGACCTGAGACTCGAAGGTCAGGGCCACGTCAAAAATGAGCCCCAGGTTTTTAACTGTCTTAGCCGGAACAGGAAGGGGACCGCAATCTGCTGGGCACCAGGCATTTGACCAGATTGAGGTCTGTGGACCAAAAACTAAGACCTCAGTTTTCTCTGCATTGACCTTAAGGGAGTTATTCTGCATCCATCTGATAATGCTGGCCATGCACTGGTTAAATTTTCCTGCTACCGACTGCAGATCATGAGAGATAGAAACAATAATCTGCGTGTCGTCGGCGTAGGAAATCACCTGAAACCCAAAGGATCTAACCAGCTTGGCCAGCGGGGTCACATACACGTTAAAGAGGTATGAGCCCTGGGGAACTCCACTGGGTAGGCTAAATGCCTTAGATCTGAAACCCCCACAGCTGACAATATTAGTTCTCTCTGTCAGGAAGGAGAGGAGGATCTGCAAAGCTTTACCCGATATTCCCACCTCTTGCAGACGTTGAACCATCCGAGTAGAGGAGACGGTGTCAAACGCAGCCGACAGATCGAGCATAATCAGCACTACCGAGCCACCCTGGTCAACTTGCATGCAGATGGGATCAGTGGCAGCAATAACTGCGGACTCGATGCTGTGGTCGGCGCGGAAACCATTTTGAGACTGATCTAAAATCTCATGGGAATCCAAATAGTTCATCAGCTCAGCGTTGATGAACTTCTCTAGGATTTTTGCGGGGGCAGGGAGAAGTGAGATGGGGCGAAGATTCTTCAATTCAGAGGGGTCAGGCAAAAGGGGACATACGTTTTGATCACAAACACATTGCTCTGTAATTCTGTCAGTATATATTCTGGTAATCATAACTCTAAAAGAGGGTAGGACTTCCCTCTTAGCCCTGGTTCTGAGAAATGTATACTTACACCCTAAAGCTAAGCTTAAAACTGAGGCCATCAGACAATTGGAGGCAACTCCTACAGTTTGCGGATTCAAGTGTGTGCATTAAACTAATGGGCAATTTCAACTTAAAGCTTGCCTATGATACCTCGGAAGATCCGACAACCAGCCAGATTGACAAATTTTGGGGTGTTCCATGGGCGCAACTACCTGCGCCATGTAGTGACTCGAAGGGTCACCAATTAAGTCGGATGATACATGTTTATAATCTATGCTTTTTAAATGGGAGGATGGATGGATGGAGACAACCTTATGAAGTATACGCACTTCTCCAAATTCAGGGACGCAGTTTTAGGTTGCACTCTAGCTTCTTTTGAATAAGTTGGTTGCTTCTCCTCCTTTACCATTATACCCCTTTTGGAAAGTGACCACGCTTCACAAAGGATCCGTCCATTTTATAGCCCGAACAGGCACTCAATTTTCAAGTCTACAGGGGCCCCTTCTGATTCGCAGTCTCTGACACGAATTAGGTGGTCCCCCATCGTTAGTATGCAGATTGGCAACTCGCTTGTTAATGAAAGTGTTTGGGGCCATCTGTAGCCATTCATGACCCGGGTAGTCCTCAGCAAAATCTTATCACTGGCAAATAAACTATTGCATACATTTTCGTACAATCCAATTGGTAGACGCTGCCCCTATCAAGGATCCAAAGCCCACATTGTGTGATTCACTCAGGAAATCAGAGAACTAAAGAAATGATTAAATAAGGAGGCTAAATAAGCTGCCCCCCCCCACACCGAGCCCAGCTAACAGAGGGCTACAAACATTACATAAACAATACAAGCAGAAGATATGGGAGGCATAGAGAGTCCACATGGAATCTCAGTGGGCAAAGGTTGTAGAAATGAGTAAATCAGGCTCAATAAAGGACTTTTGGGTATTTATAAACAAAGTATGAGAACAACATCCTGCAAAGCAGGGCAACTTTATTCATGAGCCAGTTTGGTTATGTCATGCAGTGACAATATATATAGATCAGAGTCAGGAGTGGTCCTGTCCATTTACGCCAGTTTACGCCCCTTCTCTTGTGAGAGCTAACACAATGAGGCTGATAATCAAGGGGTCCAAATCAGATGGTGCCCCGGGACCTAATGGTCTCTCCACAGCCTTTTCAAATCTAATTTGGCCTACTGGGCACAGCTTCTAACTAACTTAGCTTCTTACATATTTGAAATTCAGTGCATCCCCACAACATGACAGGGATCCATCCTGTGCCTGATCTTTAAGAAAGGTGATCCCTATACACCAGGGAACTACAGGATGATCGCCCTGCTTGACGTAGAGGCCAGATTTTATGCCAAAATACTTCTAAAAGAACTAAAATCCTGGGCCAAATCCACTAACCTGGTACCTTTCACACAAACTGGCTTCAGGAGAGCTTGCAGTACTCTAGACAACATTCTTAGCCTCCTTATTCATACAGGAGATGCTAAAAGTGAATGAAGCATTCTGTTTGCTAGCTTCATAGACTATTGCATGGCCTTCAATGGAGTAAATTGCTCAATAATCTCGTCTAAATCACGGAGGTGGGTGTATTCCATCACCGCTTTTGAGAACCATCTAGTCATTACACTGGAACTCCTGGGTGCAAGTAAAACTGACCAATAACGGGCACATATCTAAAAAGATAAAAACTAACTTAGGGCTTAAACAGGGGTGCGTGTTGGCTCCACTGCTTTTTAATTTATTCACAGCAGATCTGCCAGCTGCCATTAAGGTACAAGGGACCTGCTCTCCTAAATTAGCATAATTACAACTCAGTCCCTACAGTATGCAGAGTGATCCTAAATCACACTGTAACAGGTCTACAAAAAGCCCTCAATGCACTAAACATCTATAAAGCATCTAACAATCTAAGCTTGAATTTTAATAAGTGCGCTGTTTTGGTGTTTAGTAACAAGTATTGTAAGCTAAATTGGTGAACGATCGGGGACCAGTTTGCAGTAAGATAAAGAAAGTACTGCTATTTAGGAGTCTGGTTTGATGGCAAAGGCTCCCCAAGAGAGCTCCTTTATTACCTAAACGCCAAAGCAGCTTCACTTAGGCTCGCTATTAAGCGTCTTTACAACAATCTGGAAGCTCCCTCCATCCCACCTTTACTTACGGTCATACGTCCAAAGTACATGCCTTCTTTGATATATGGCCTCCCGGCACTTCTAAGAATGGCCAGTATGCGGCTTAATAAATTGCTCTCCAAGCTTTTTATGTATGTCTTTCAACTCTCTAACTCTACCAGTCATGGTCACATCAGGCTAGAATTTAACCAGACTCAGCCATCACTTTTGCTCATGGTACAGTTCCTTGTTACTTGCCATAAGTTGCTAAAATACCTGGAGTCTCCATGATGAAGGCAGCAATTTGGTCTGCTATGTCTCCAGACCTTGCCAGTCATACTCCATGGAAAAAGTATTTTAAACTTGCTTTGCATACATTACAGGCAGACACCCTCTAGAGCCTACCAACATCTGCAGCACTGTTTAAGAAAGTGCTGAAAAACTGTCCGTCTTCAAAGGTAAAAAGACTTTCTTGTATATGGCAATCTCACATACAGACAATGTAACTCAGGCCTATCGGGTAACTAGCATGTCTAAGTCGTTTAGACATTCCTTTATACATCTTTGGTTTTTTCAAATTCCTCTTTTAGAATTTTGCCAGGCATGATCCACTTACAACCGTTCTAACATCAGCTGCAGCTTATACGGGTACAAAAATGAGTCTCTGGCACACATTTTATGTACATGTCCCCATTTTCTCCATAAAAGAATTAAATGGTTAAGACCTAGTTTTCTAAAAGATTGTTGCTGCGGGGTCAATGAGGCTGTACGATAGGCTCTAAATGGGACAATTTGCAAATGTCATATGCTTTAGTCAGATTCATGGACCAGGGAATTAATCTAGTAATTGCAAAAGATGAAGCTACAGGAGCGAATTGATTTGTGAGATTTCAATTTTACTGTATCATTTTCTACTGTTTCAGCATGCCAGGAATACTTACTGCTGGATGGGTTTTTATATGATTTAAAGGATGTTTTAATTTTTCAAAAAATTTTAAGGAACTGTTTGTTGTTGTGTCTTGGAGGAATTTCCCCCTTTTAAGGTTTTAAGTAACTAAATAAAGGTTTTTATTCATTCATTAATTAATTCATACATTCATTATGTGAGTGAAGAACTTGTCAAATGAAGGGGGATGATACATTTTCTATCTTATCAATTTTCCATTGTAGAGCACCCATGACTCTTTCCTTCAAGGGTAGCGATTATCTAAGGAGTGCTGTTGAATGGAGACATTGACAGACAGATTAAATTTGGTGTTAGTAGGAATGTTGACCCATATAACTCATTGCCTCAATTGCACTAAATGGTCCCGACACCATCGTGTTTTCAATCAAATAGATCTTTTCAGCAAAGAAACTGACTAAGCTATTCTTAAATGAATTTAGATCAGTTGTGAGTAGGAGCATAAGTAAATGACTACTACTATACGAGAGTTCGTGGGTGAATATACTAACTCTCTACCATCATTTTTAACCTGGTTCTGTCTGGCACACAAACAACTATTACACCTTCCTTTGATACTTAATACACAGGCATTAAGGAGTTAATCAAAACTCAAAAAGTAAAGGGCTTGACCTAAGCAGCCTATCCCAATCCATTTCCCTAGCACCTAGGCACGCTAACGTGCTAGTGACAGGACGCCGGGCTCTGAGAAAGGGGCTCGCCCTTCTTAACCAATCAGCTGCTCCGCCGGTGTGCCAATTTGCGTGCAAGGTCAAGGAGACAGCTTCCCGAATCCCTGCATAAGACACTCTCAAACATGGCATCGGCAACGCTGAGATTCCGAGAGCGGAACGAATAGGTTCTCAAGCAGGCGGTCGACCTTGATGTAGTAAGTAAAAGGGCTCAGGCACATGTTGCACCCCCTTTTCCTCCGTCATACCAAGTTTTCTAATCCGCTTGTTTCACTCTATTACTTATAGAGTTTGACAATAGGCGCCACCTCCCTCCAGGATCTATGACACGAGAAATTCTTGTGTGCGAAGTAGGTGCCTTTTTACTCTTTTTACTCTTTTCACTCTTTTTACTTTGCTAATCTTTGATCTTTGTAAATTACGACACACCCAGGCATTACTTGGATTACTCAATCTTTGTAATTACAACACATCCAGGCATTTCTTGGATTACTTGTCTTCAGAGCCAGACCTTGATTTTCCATAGAGAACTCCGCTTTTCAATAACAGACGCCACATTTCTGAATAATCAAAATCACGAACTCCTAAGCCTCCATCGTTACGCATTGTATGTGGCGCTCACTTTTTGCTGCATGCCTGAAAGTACGCCCACTTCACTCACGGACGATCCTTTCAGTAGCCCATGTTTACACCGGTGTTTTAAATATTATCAAAAACAGGGTCCAAGTACCAATGGACCCTTTGCTTTTTAGTAACTGTGTTTGTCTCCTTTTCTCTTTCCACAGGTATTTAACAGTGATGGTTAATCCGTAAGTTACGTCCATCACTCACCTATACTCACTTTAGCGTGTGAGCATAGTTTCATGTGAGCTCAGGGTTTACTCTGAGCCGTGGGTCCTGACGAAAGCCACTTCAATTATCACACGTGGCTGAAACATGTAGACCATATCAATTACCTTCACTTTTTCACATAATCTTTAGAGACGTACGAGACCATTGCCTCATTCACGTCCGCAGAATTTGTAAACCTTTTTTAATCCTGCCCAAGGGACCATCTAATAAAAATCTTAAGGTAGCCTGGAGGTAGTTTTAACTCTCACTATCACAATTTCCACCTCTCACAAAGCACACAAAAACCCAGCTCCCCTGTAAACAGGCGTCGAAGCACACCTAGAGGGCATTTGGCATTCTAGGTGGGAACCCTATGATGAAGCATGCCACCAACTAGGTTGGTGGGTGAGGGATCTTCTTACAAACCAAATGGTTTTCCTATCAAGGAGACTTACAGTTAATTGACCCTAAAAACTGTGAGGCATTTCGAGAGCGTTGCTCTCTTCTCGTTCTCTTTGTTTTAGTGCATTGTGATTAAGGGAGACGAACGAGCTATCTATAGTTCTCCTCTTTCTCCCCAATTGGTTCTTTGATATCTAGCAGCGCACAGCTGTGAGAAAAAAATGACCGAATAAATTTCTAAAATAAATTTCTAACCCATATTTAACTATTGTGAGTGGGAAATCATGGCGGAAAATCAAGGTCTTACCTTCACGGAGGAAGATGTCAATTAGATCTTATCTGGTCCACCTCTAATGGCAGATCTCAATATTTTACAAACCATATCCCAAACAAAAGATTGGGACAGCCTGACATAAAAAAAAGGTTAAGAATAAAGGCAGTCCTCCACGGAGTGATACTTACGGAATACCTCAGGTCAAACACAGCACCAGAGGCCTAATAGTAACCAACGCCCCAAGCATCTTCCTGGAGGATGCATATTTTAGAAGGGATTGGGCACAAATAGCGAGGCACTGTACCAGAGATTGGATAATTCTTCCAATCAAGACAGCCAAATGATTATCAGACGCCATGCTTATAGAAATCCAATAGACTGAAAACACCTTCAAAACCACTCTCACCTCTTTCAAAAAGGAGCTAGAAGAGGTGAACAAGGAAATGGGGGAATATAAAGAACACCTGACCCAGTCAAAAAAAAAAAAAAAAAAGATCTAAAAAAATTGTCCTACTTGAAAACATACCCGTATGCCGATCCTACATATACTCTGACAAACAAACCCACTGACGCTTCCGATGTATCCGAAGACAATTCTTCTGAAACAGGAAGTGGTTCAAGTGGAGGAAGCACAAGAGGGAGACAGAGAGGACGAGCAAGATACCAACAATGGCAACTACCTTGGCAACATTACCCCAACCAAGGAATGATGGGTCTTCAACCTCAATTTCAGCCCCCCACACATCCATTACTTTCTTGGAACCCTATGTACCAACAAGGCCCACCACCTTTTGCACAGAACCAAAGGTTCCCTTTTTAGGGAGAGGTTGAAGATCACGCGACCAGAGACGAAGAGGAAATCAAATCCACTGAGAGGAATCGAACACAGGAATGAACACCAGGAACAAAACCAGGGACCCACATCCGGGGACCAGCACAAGCTGGGAATAATGACAAACCTTTCCTCCCGTTCCCTCTCAGAAATTGAAATACAACTTCTCAACAAAGGACTGGGCTTCATTCCCACTCCAAACCTGGCTAGATTCTCACTTATTTGCGAGCTATCAAAGTTTTTCAGAAAATTAAGGCTGAAAGCTTTCTTTGAAAATGCCATACCATCAGAAAGCCAAGACACCATGGGAGATACCAAGTTCAGGAACAAATCGACGTTCTGCCCTCCGACCACAACTTCACCAGTGGAAGTACTCACATTTGAACAGGCAGTAATGAAAGAGATAGAAGAATTGCAAACACCAAAACCTTTCCACAACATGACAAAAACTGAGACACAGGCATTAAAAGGCCTACGTGAAGACAATACACTTGTAATAAAAGAAGCGGACAAAGGCGGTGGAATAGTCCTAATGGGTAAGACAGACTATACAATTGAGTGCAGAAGATTGTTGGATGATAAGAAGAACTACAGACCACTGAGCAAGGATCCAACTCCTTTACTGAAAATCAAAATTGGACATCTAATTGAGGAAGCTGAGGCGAGTGGCTACATTACCAACAAAGAGGCAGATTTTTTACACTCTGCCCAAAATTCACAAAAACAGAATACCACTCCCTGGACGCCCAAGAGTCTCAGGAATAAACTCGCTACTGGAACCACTGTCCACCTACTGTGACTTCTTTCTGAAGCCGTTAGTTCAGAAAAATCTACTTTTCTGAAAGATACAAAAGAGCTTCTGCAACTACTAAGAGATGTGGAATTCAGACCTGGAACTGACTTGCTAGTCACCTTAGACGTTGAGAGCCTCTACACTAGTCTCCCACAAGACGATACCATCCAAGTAATTAGAAATACCCTGGATTCTGCCACTTGGAACTTCAACACACCGAAGGAGTTCGTAATTGAATGTGCGGAGCTGGCCCTCAAAGAGAATTTTTTCAAGTTTGAAGGAACATTATTCCTCCAAATATACGGAATATCGATGGGCAGCACCTTTGCCCCAGTGTAGCAGGACTCTACGTCTATGATTTTGAAAAAAGAAACATTCTGAACCCCACCAACCCTTTCAAATGAAGGATACGATTTTGGAAGCGGTATATCAACGATATTCTGCTGATATGGGAAGGCTCAAAAACCACATTCCTGGAGTTCTATGATTGGCTGAACAGCTGTGATAACAACTTGAAATTCACGTACACTGTGGAGACAAACTCCATAACTTTCCTGGATATAACTATTTTTTATGAAGATGCAGGACTGCAGACCAGAACACATTACAAACCTACAGCAAGAAACACTCTGCTTAAATTCAACAGCTTCCATCCTATGGCTCTGAGAGAAAATCTGCCCTATGGGCAATTTCTCAGGATATGAAGAAATTTCAGCGAACTAGAGGATTTCAAAATACAAGCGAAGGATCTCTCTACTAAACTCAGAACACATGACTATCCAGAAAGAATTGTTGCAAAGACCTTGAAAAGAGAAAGAAACCAAAACAGGGGCGCATTACTAGAGGACATTGAGAAGAATGACACCGATCCCCCCCTCACATGCGTCACCACCAATAATCCGGCCTCCAACCGGATGAAAAATATCATCAACAAACACTGGAGGATTCTTCAGACAGGCAAACTTAATTGGGAAAAACCTCTCTTCTCCTTCAAAAGAGGAAGAAGTTTGAAAAACCATTTGGTCTCCACACGCCCAAAAAAACGACCTAGAGAAAACACTGTGAACAGTGCTTGGGGCCTACCAGAAGTAACTGTCCACTACCCGTGTGGGAGCTGTAGTGCCTGCAATTCCACACAAAAAACAAAAACTCTGAACCTTGAACCAAATAAGATATGGTAGTTGAAGAAACACACTAATTGTAATTCCACCAATGTTGTGTACATGCCCTTGCGAGCTACATTATATAGGAATGACAAGTCGAAAAATAAAAACCAGGATCAGCGAGCATCAAAGTAATATCAGATGCAAACGCAATACCACAAAGATGACAGACCATTTCCTAGGAACAAAGCACACTGTTGAAGACCTCAAATGGGTTGTCATAGAACAACTTGACACACATCTTGAGGATCTACAAAAGGCCCTCTTGGAAAAAGAACAGAGGTGGGTTTACCGCCTGTCCACCCATAAACTGAGCCTCAATGACGACATACCATGGAACACATTCCTGTCGAGGAGCTAAATATTCAAACAAACAAAAAAAACACTAACTCTGGCAGTAATACACTCACAATTATCCTGAACCACAAGCCTGAAGACCCTTGTACCAGCTATAACTCATTGCCTCAATTGCACTAAATGGCCCCGACACCGTCGTGTTTTCAATCAAATAGACCTTTTGAGCAAAGAAACTGATTAAGCTATTCTTAAATGAATTTAGATCAGTTGTGAGTAGGAGCATAACTAAATGACTACTACTATACGAGAGTTCGTGGGTGAATATACTCTCTACCATAATTTTTAACCTGGTTCTGTCTGGCACACAAACAACTATTACACCTTCCTTTGATACTTAATACACAGGCAGTAAGGAGTTAATCAAAACTCAAAAAGTAAAGGGCTTGACCTAAGCAGCCTATCCCAATCCATTTCCCTAGCGCGTAGGCACGCTAACGTGCTAGTGACAGGACGCCGGGCTCTGAGAAAGGGGCTCGCCCTTATTAACCAATCAGCTGCTCCGCCGGTGTGCCGACGTGCGCACACAGTCATGGAGATAGCTTCCAGAATCCCTTCATAAGATGCTCTCAAACACAGCATCGGCATCACCGAGATCCCGCGAGCGGAACGCATAGGTTCTCAATCAGGCAGTCGACCTTGATGTAGTAAGTAAGAGTGCTCAGGCACATGTTGCACCCCCTTTTCCTCCGTCATACCAAGTTTGCTAATCCGCTTGTTTCACTCTATTACTTATAGAGTTTGACAATAGGCGCCGCCTCCCTCCAGGATCTATGACACGAGAAATTCTTGTGTGCGAAGTAGGTGCCTTTTTACTTTTTTTACTCTTTTCACTCTTTTTACTTTGCTAATCTTTGATCTTTGTAAATTACGACACACCCAGGCATTACTTGGATTACTTGATCTTTGTAATTACGACACATCCAGGCATTACTTGGATTACTTGTCTTCGGAGCCAGACCTTGATTTTCCATAGAGAACTCTGCTTTTCAATAACAGACGCCACATTTCTGAATAATCAAAATCACCACCTCCTAAGCCTCCATCATTACACATTGTATGTGGCGCTCACTTTTTTCTGCATGCCTGAAAGTCCGCCCACTTCACGCACGGACGATCCTTTCAGTAGCCCATTTTTACACCGGTGTTGTAAATATTATCAAAAACAGGGTCCAAGTACCAATGGACCCTTTGCTGCTTAGTAACTGTGTTTGTCTCCTTTTCTCTTTCCACAGGTATTTAACAGTGACGGTTAATCCAGAAGTTACGTCCATCACTCACCTATACTCACCTTAGCGTGTGAGCATAGTTTCACGTGAGCTCAGGGTTTACTCTGAGCCGCGGGTCCTGAAGAAAGCCACTTCAATTATCACACATGGCTGAAACATGTAGACCATATCAATTACCTTCACTTTTTCACATAATTTTTAGAGATGTGCGTGACCATTGCCTCATTCACGTCCGCAGAATTAGTAAACCTTTTTTAATCCTGCCCAAGGGACCATCTAATAAAAATCTTAAGGTACCCTGGAGGTAGTTTCAACTCTCACTATCACAATTTCCACCTCTCACAAAGCACACAAAAAAACCAGCTCCGCTGTAAACAGGCGTCACCGCACACCTAGAGGGCATTCGGCCTTCTAGGTGGGAACCCGATGATGAAGCATGCCACCAACTAGGTTGGTGGGTGAGGGTTTTTCTTACACACCAAATGGTTTTCCTATCAAGGAGACTTGCAGTTAATTGACCCTAAAAACTGTGAGGCATTTCAAGAGCGTTGCTCTCTTCTCGTTCTCTTTGCTTAAGTGCATTGTGATTAAGGGAGATGAACGAGCTATCCATAGCTCTCCTCTTTCTCCCCAATTGGTTCTTTGACCCATGGGTAAGTACAATATGAAAGTAGTTGAAAATTGGGTTACCGGTTGAGGGGGTCTGAAACGCCACTCAAGCAACAATCATAGTTCTGGTCAGGGTGAAGTCACAAGCAAACCCCAAATTAACCTGTGCTTAACCCTCTGGTAGCTTGGCACAAAGCAGTCGGGCTTAACTTAGAGGTAATGTGTAAAGTATTTATGCAGCACTTCAAACAGTTATAAAGGGAAAGCACAAAGCAAGACAAATCCCACACCAATTTAGAAAAATAGAGTTAAATGTAATAAATTATTTGAGACCAATTATTTGAGACTAAAATGACAAAAATCCAATAAGAATAAACAGTTATGCAATTTTATTGATTTAAGTAAAACAGTAGCGAAAAGCCCAAAGTGCCAACTGTTGTTATCTGATCGTGCCAGACCAGGACAAAGCCACAAGTTCAGACCAACAGCAATGTAGCTTGTGCTGGATAGAGGGACCAAGTTAGGCCTGCTGAACAAAGTACCTTAAATCCTGATTTGCGGAGCATTGCAAGATCCCGCGTAGAGAATGCATTGTGCAGTGGCGGTTCAGAGGAGCTGCGTGACTGCAATGCAGAATCCTGCATCATTGTTGAGTATGCCATCAATGAGGAGCTTGGGATGCGAAGTCTGGCATTGAGCATGCGTCACACAGCAGTGGTTCCAAAGAAGCTGCAGGGCTCTGATGTGAGGTCCTGCATCGGGGATGCCTAGTATAGCGGTGGTTTTCAGGAAGCTGAGGGCTGCAATCCAAGGTCCTGCATCGGGGATGAGTTGCGCTGCAGCAAATCCAAAGCAGCTGTGAGGAGATGCATCGTTCTGCGTTGGTTCTGCTGACAGGACCACAACTGGGCTGGCCCACTTCAGGCCCACTTCCAAAGGTCCAGGACTGGGGTGACACCACTTGGGGGTAGACACAGTCCAGGGGCTAGGTTCAAGGTGGTTGGAGTCTTTTCTGTCCCTGAGGCTCTGATCAGGAGGACAACCAAGTAACCCCTGGAGTCACTCCGGTGGTTCTGCTTTCAAGATGCATGTCCAGTACTTATCAGACAGCGGGGTAGCAGGGCAGCACACCAGTCCTTCTGAGTCTTCCACAGGTACAGAGGTGTACTCAAGCGTTGGGTCTGAGGGTCCAATATTTATACCTGGTACCCAATTTGAAGTAGGAAAAGGTTCTGGAGGTTTGTCACTCCCAGAGGTGTTAGGAATTTCCTGACTCCCTGTCTTGGCCCTAGCATGTCTAGGGTACCTAAAGCCTAGTGTCAAACCCTTTGTAAGTGTGCTGGGCAGAGATTTTGTGATGTGCAAGTGTGGTAGGTGACAGCTCCTCCCCTTCATCAAGTCTGAATAGCCCATCCTGCTAACAACTATTCCCTCTTTGTTTCACTGTCTGGGAGCAACACACAAAGACCAACTCCCAGTTACACCTACTCATGTGACCCAGGATACAGGCTGCAGGCACCAAATGTTTGGGACAAAAAGCGCCAACTTTCTAAAAGTGGCATATTCAGAAATGTGACTTAAAATCTAAATTTAGCATTAACAATGGTTTTAAAGTACAATTCTTTAGATTTCAAACTCGACATTCCTACTTGCTTCCATTTAGAAGATAGCACTTATTAAATGTAATACGGTATCCCAATGTTATCCTATGGGAGAGGTAGGCCTTGAAGTAGGGAACAACGAATTTAAGAGCTTTTCACTACCTGACATGTAAATCTTAAAAGTACATGTCCAACTTTTTAAATACACTGCACTCTGCCCTATGGGCTGGTTAGAGCCTATGATAGGGGTAACTTATATGTATTAAAAATGAAGGTTCAGGCCTGGCAAAAATGTTTACGTTGCCAGGTCAAAATGGCAGTTAAAAACTGCACATACAGACTACATTGCAGGGGCGGATTCTCCATTAGGGCTCTGGGGCCGCACCCCCCTGAAATTATTTCCTTCACATTCCTGTACAAATATTAAATACAACGATTTATTTAGACATACGATCATATCTCTAAACAAATCGATGTATTTAAGTCTGGCTGACTGTCCCAGGCTTCCTGCCCCGCCCGCTCTGAATCAGGAGACGGAAGCCAGGCAGTAAATCAACTTTCTGAACTGTGACGCACAACATAGGTCTTACTGTTCTAAAACCCTTCATAATGAATCCTTGCCATTGTAGCCTATGGCAGTATTGTATATAGGCCAGTGACGCTGTCAGCATCATGGTTTGGGGTGTTGGAGTCTCCCTCCATGCGTGAGAGCAGCCATCCATCATTCACAGGCATAGATTCCACCCTTTCCCATTCGTCACACGTAGGAGTGGATGCAAGCATCGTGCACGTGTGTTTTAGTGCCTTGTTCTCCGCAATGCTAAGTGTTAGAATGCTAATCTTCTGTTATACATATTGTGTTGAGACCACTCACCACCCAAACCTCCCCCACTGTGACACCCAGGACCTGGCTGCACGTCGCAGGCTCAGTTAAAAGTGGAGCTGCAGCATTTGTTCCACCGTGAAATGGATGCAAAAGACGAGCAGGCCAGTGTTCTTGTTCCCTTGTGAAGTTGATACAAATATCCGAGTCAAGGGCAAAGACGCAATATGTGCTTACAAGAGACAGTTATTTGCTGTATGACATTAAAACTAGCCCGATCTTCATGCTCTTAACAACATTAATGTCAAAAACATGGATTGATTTATGAACAATGAGTGTTAAAAACGTTAAGGCAATGCATGTCAGAGATTTAGTTCCTCTCATATTTCAAGTTTTACTTAATCTTGCCTCCCTCGAGAGTTAGCTCTTTAATCATGTTGTGTTTCTTTCTGTATTTTTTTCATCTCACACTTTGAGCTGTGCAGGTGTTTATGAGTGGCTTTGATTGAGAGCTCTGACGCTGATGCTGAAGCCAAAGCAAAGAGCCTATCAGTGGGTTGGCCTCTCTGCAGACACTGGTCATTTATTCCAGCTGTAATTGCAATTTTGTGAAAATGTGTGTGAAGGGAGTGCACAGGTGGCAAAATATTTACAGGGCAAAAGCAAAAGTCAAATAAATTGAGTGAGTGTATGCTTGGACGTGGTGAAGTGAGGGAGATGTAAGGAAGTGCATTCGGGGAAGAGTGAAAAGAGGGTGCTGAAGAGGAAAGAGATGGGGTTGAAGATGTGCCGAACTTTTTTTCAATTTTTCTTCTGGAGAAGGATCCAGCCTGGACCCCACGTTTGTCCATTAAGCTTGCCCGTGATGCTCACTACATAAAAGTCATACCAAACGTTTGCGGCTCACCACTTTCAAATGTCACCAGCAGCCACTGCTACAATAGCAGGGCTGAAACATGTTTAAAAGGGGTGTCACAATCGGTGCTACAGGCCAACTAATAGCATTTTACATTTTACAGGCCCTGGGTACGTGTAGTACCAGTTTACTAAGGACTTACAAGTAAATTAAATGTACCATTTGGGTGTAAGCCAATTTCACCATGTTTAAACGAGAGAGCACACACACTTTAGTAGTGGTTAGCAGTGGTAAAGTGCTCGGAGTTCTAAGGCAAACAAAAACAAGATCAGCTAAAATTGAGGTGTAAGGCAAAAGGTTTGAGGGCGAAGACCACCCTAAGG
Source organism: Calotriton arnoldi (assembly GCA_963921515.1). NCBI lineage: Eukaryota > Metazoa > Chordata > Amphibia > Caudata > Salamandridae > Calotriton > Calotriton arnoldi. Next base: position 67,352 of record CAWUFW010014318.1, on the reverse strand, counting down.
CTGACAGGTCTAACAAAAGTTATATGTCCACCATTACACTGATCTGCACTAGGAGATTTCTGTGTAATAATATTTTGTGTTATTTCATTTAAAAACAAATGAAAGGTTTTTTTTTTGTTTTTTTCTAAATGCAGGTGCTAGGTCTCATCTCCTTAAAGTCACACATCTATTTATCCACCAGTTCACTTGTTTACACTGCCACTAAAACACAAGATCACCAATCACTAGCGGACATTCCAGTTATAACTCAGACCTATTTCCTTTGCTGCTAGTCTGTGAGAAGCATGAGAGTGTCTCTGGTAGCATATGACTGCGAGCCTTGGAGGGATGTTGCAGTGCTTCCAGTACCTCATGACTGCTAGTCTGTTAAAATGCTTCCAGTAGTGTGTGATTGCAACGAGAGTAGTCTGTAATTTGTGACCGCTAATGTGAGGGCGTAAAAGTGCTGTCAGTAGTTTGCAACTTCTAGTCTGTGATATGTGAGAGGGCTGTTGATAGCGAAAGACTGCGAAACGGTGAAGAGTGAGAGTGCTGATGGTATGTATACATGTATGTATGCTTGTACATGGTGTTTCTATAGTGTGACACTAACCAAAAGATAGTGGAGCTCTGAATAGGGCCAAAGGCAAGGGCACAGTCCAATTACAATTGAAGAAGCAAGTATTTTCTAAGAGAAACATTAGACTGTTAACTGCACCATGATGCTGTGTTCTTTAAAGCGATGCGTCTTTGACGTTTTCCTAAATGATGCAGGGTTGGGGTGACCTTAGTGGATACAAGGATGTCATTGCAGATTCTGGGTGCATAGATGGAGAAGCCTGTTACCTTGTTTTACATTTTTTGCACTTTTACGTCTCCAGTCTGAAGATGTCCTGGCTGCAGATTTGTCGAGAGCCACAGCATATATTGAGCTTGTTATCCAGATATGCAGGGGTGCAGGTGGTGATAGCTTTGTAGATGATGCAGTTGGTTTTGATGATGTTATGGGCCGGCATGGAGCCAGTGGACCTCCATCAGGGAGGAGGTGATGTGGCCATATTTCTTCAGGTCCTTGGTGATGTGTGCTACTGCAAGAAGGATGCCCTTAAGAGATGGCATTGCGTAGTCTGGGAGGAGAGAAGTACGGTATTGCCTAGATGCAGATGGAAAAGTACGAGGCCTTGAACAGCAGTTTTAAAGTCACATGCTTGAAGGATTGATTTTACTTTTATTTATTAAAGAGTGCTGGTACCAGGCAATCATAGTTTCCTTGGCAATATGTTCCTTGAGCATGCGATCAGTGCCCTGGTTGAATCTGGGTGAATAGATATTAAGTGAAATTTGTGGTTCAAATCCATCCATGTTCATGAGCCAGATTTGGACTAATTGCTGCATGTTTTTCTTGGTGAACAGGAGGAATTCTCCAGGTAAGCACTGGACAGTCTAGTCTAGTTGGGGTGCAGGCAGCGTTTGAGCTGTTGGATAGCTGGAGTAAAGAACAACTTTCAAGTTAAGTTGTGGATCATTGGCATATTGGTGAAGTTTGATGCTGTTATGGATCAGTAGAACGCCAAGTGACTCTATGTAGAGGTTGAATATGACAGGAGTCCACATGGAAACCTTGGTAACTTTGCAGGTGATTGGGATTTTCTGGGACCAGGAGGTGTCCATATGAACAAACTGGTTTTGGTTGGGTCTGTAAGCGGAGAAGCAGTAAAGGTTGTTCCAGTGAATCCCATTTGAGACTTCTGTGTAATGATGAGGGTAGGGAGGTCAACAGTGTTCAAGGCAGCTGAGGGGTCCAGTAGTTTTAGGAGGTAGTGATCATCTTTATCTGTGGTCAGCAGGACTTCATCAGTGCTATATGGACAGATACAAATCATCTTGTGGCATATGAAATGCCACCTGAAAGCCTTCATCTAGAGGTTATCTGTGGTCTATTTGTACAACCTGTTGGGTTTGGCAGATGGGATGGGTAATTCATACAAGATCATGCAGTTTGTGAGGAATCCAGGCTTGGGTTGTATGTAACGTTTAAAACGCAGTCTGTACCATGGTGGATGATAAAACGCTAGTCTTTACATCGCATATATGTACAATGAGGGACCTTTTTCTGTACTTTACAACCTTTACAATGCATTTATGTGTTCTTACTTATTATCTATTAGAGGAGATAAGGTATATTAAGGGTGTAAGTAATGTTAGCAGGAGTGTGAGCAAAATATAAAATTTCCTTGCTATTGAGATTTAAAGTTTCAATTCTATTAAGGACATGGAATCGAGGATTATGCATCACCTTTCTTCATTTTACTGAATCGCATTAATTTCCTTAATTTCTAACATCATTCCTCTAACTGTTATGAAGCTACCCTTCCCAGTAAACATTGGGATAAGAATCAGAAACAAAGAACAAAGGGCTGAATTTAGATCTTGGCGGACGGGTTACTCCGTCACAACGATGACGGCTATCTCGACCGCCGAAGTATAAATCCCATTATATTCTATGGGATTTCTATTTCGGCGGATAAGATATCCATCACCATTGTGACAGAGTAACCTATCCGCCAAGATCTAAATCAGGCCCAAAGTGTCAATAAGCACACCAGTCACATAATCCATCACTTTCTAACTGTGTATGACATCCCTTCTGTTTCTTCTTTATTCACATGAGGATCTCAACCTGTTTTCCTCCTATTCATCATCCTTCTAATCTGTGTCTAGGGAATTAACATAAAAACTCTGTTATCCTGTTATTTAATTTTTGGGCAAATATTTAGCATTACTAGATAACAGCATGCTAAAATTACTCTCTATTCGCACATTCGTCTGAATGTGGCCTAAGCAGTCAGGTTATCAGAATATCATCAAACACAATTGACGCTATGTAAACACAACTGTAAGAAGGTTGAGCAGTTTATTCCAATAGAACCATAAGACTTGCTTCATTACTTACTGCTAACCATTGCCTTGTCCAGGGAGGGATCGAGTTTTCTTCAGAAAGATTCCTGGGTGGCATAATCCTGGTCTCTGTGTCCTTAATAGAATTGAAACTTTCCTTCTAGATAGCTAGGAAATGTTATATTCTATGTCAGGACAGGAGGCAAGGATTAAAAATGTTCAAAGACTACTTATCAACAATTCTGCTGCATCAGAAATGGGTTCTAAATAGAATGTCTTAAAAGTCGAGTCTGACGACCAAACTGCAGAATTTATAATGTCCTCCAGCCTTCCTCTGACTACAATTGCGTTGAGACCCATTGCACCTCTAATCCAATGAGCCCTGAAGTGTGACATATCGATTCAAGCAGTGCTTAATTTGTAAAAAATTAAGTGCCAGAGCTCTCGTTAGAAGGCCACCTAGCTTACACCACCCATTGTGCTTGCCAGTGCTGCCAATGGTAGTACCAACACAACTACTAACCATTACTAACCATCACACTCCTACAAGTATGACAATTCAGACTATTCCAGGACCACCAAGCCATAAGAATGGCCTTTGCACCAGGTATTAGTCATTTTATATGTAGGTTGAATTAATAAACAGCTGTTTTTTTTTTTTACAGAGTTTTATATAGCACGAACTTGACCTGAATCGGGTATCAGAGCGCTTTACATAGCACCAGTTGCATTACATGAGGACACATTAATTTTTGTTAGGCACGGGGAGATTAAGTGATTTGCCCAGAATCACAGGATGTTCAGCGTCATTGCCGAGTCTCAAACACAGTTCCCCAGATTCGAGGTCGACTGCCCTAGCCATTAGGCCAACTCCTCTCCCCAAGCTGTTGTTGTGCTCAACACTAAATTAGACAAACAGAGCCACCATGTTGAGAATTACGGCTGTGCCAAGCACCAGAAACCACCAGCTCAAATTAATCCCTACTCTTAGTTCACTAATATGTCATCAAGGCGGACGCAGGAATGTTTCCTCAGTTTCTGTTTAATAACTATCACTTTAAATGAATTCTTCTCAATAGATCTGATGCACTAAGGTGAAATGCTTTCACCTGTTAAAGAAATGCATTTTGAAAAAATTTTGAAGACAACTTACCGTATTGTAAAGCAGGGATCTAATCTTGGGCAGATGTGATGTCTGACGAGGAACTACACAAAATTTGATGAGCTAGTACTACAGTACAGACTGGTGCTGGAACAGTTTATGCTCTACTCGGCCCTCAGAGTAATGATGCAAGGGATGTGGGGCTCTGATCGGGAGTCACTGCAAGTAGGGGGGCCTCGCTTGAAGCGGTATTGACCGGGGAATTGCACTAAGGTCATTGCCTATGTATATACTGCATTGCAGCGGCACTCCGCTGGGGAGACTGAGACACTACGGGACTGGTGGAGGGCTGCATTGACAACCGACATCCCAGACAAGGTATGGACCTGTTGCCATGAATTGCACGATTCCCACTCATCCAATTGTAATACCTAGAGCATGCATGCCTGACCCCAAAGAGGATCGGGAAAATGTACCCAGGGCAAATAGTAAGGACCCTAGGTGCGGGACAGAGGAAGCAGACTTTGTGCACATGGTATGGTTGTATGTGGTGATATCTCCCTTCAGGCAGCAAGTCACGCAGACGGTGACATAGGTAATGGGCTGCCTGTTTCCACTTGACCCGGTCCACTGCATCCTTGACATAGGGTGCATTACTAAGAAGACAAAGGACTTGATGAGGTTTCAAAATTTAGCCTCGATTCTAGAGGAGCGCTGTATAAACATGGCATGGAAATCATCCACTGCACCCCCACTACACTGATGGTGAGCTGAAATGTATAAATGGGCTGTAGCTGAATTAGCAGTACACAGAATGCTGTGCACAAGGAGACAAGGGAAAGATCCACTTAACAGCTGGGATGTTTACTTGGAGGAACCAGAGGCAAACACAGATGACCGCCTCTATGAGAGCACTGTCATTCCCTTTAGGTAGGTGGGCAGAACCCGGCCACCTGGTGCATGGGGGGATATGAGATATGAGATCTGAAAGACATGGGGACCGGGGGCTGCCCGTGAGACACTGCCTAAATTACTGGATAAAAGAGTATTCCAATATCAGATTGAGAAACTAGTGGAACACTGAGGGACGTGAAGGGGTAGGAGGAGTAGTAGGGCTGTGGACACACATGGCTCCGGTTGTTGATATCTATTTTCTGCTGTATTACATATATTGGACAGTGAAAATTGTAACTGACTTCCCTTCTCCAACCAGGAGTATTGTTATTGTAAGCGATATTTGATATACTAACAAAATTCAATATACATTTTTTTTTTAAACTTACCATATTGTAACATGTTTGTTGCGTGATTTACATACAAAATATTTCCAGGGCTCGACTCCTGTGCGGATCTTGGCTCAGCGTTCCCTGTTAATTTGATAGCTCACCCACCTCTAGTACTGCGCAGTGCTTAATTTGTAAACAAAATAAGTGCAATGGCCCTCGTCAGGAGGCCACCGTAGCTTGTATCACCTATTGCCACTGCCAGCACTTCCAATAACAGTATCTGCACAACTACTAACCATCACACTGCTACAGGTGTGACAATTCAGGCTGTTCGAGGCCACCAAAGCTATAAGGATGGTTTGAGTGGCAGGTATTAGTTGTTTCCAATGTATATTAAATAAACAACTGTTGTTCTGCTCATTTCTAAATTACACAAACGGCGCCACTATGTGGCAGCTGTCGTAAGTGCCGGTGTTGATAATTATGTGCCGGTGTCGAGTACCAGCAACCACTGGCTCAAATTAAGCACTGGATTCAAGCCTGTTGCATGGTCCACCTTACTCACCTGGCAATGGAAGGAGGCGTTACTGCTTTAAAAGGTTTCTTCAATGAGCTAAGCAATTGTTTCTACCCTGGTGATCTTACCTCTGCGGTCATATTCTGATATGCTTTAGGACATTTGACCACCCATAGTTTAGGTTTATCTTGGAAAGCTGGGTATGACAACGATCTTGGGTTTGTATTCATCCTCTTGGTGATTGCAAAGGTTACAATCTGCCCTGAAATATTTAATCGCCTACATCAGATACCCTCATGCAAGATATCATGCAAAGCAGCATAGCCAGTTTTGCCACCATTCCTTTTCCAGAAATAATGTTATTATCTTGCCAAAAGAGAACCACATTCGCAATCCATAGTCTGAAATACCTGGCTTTAGAAATATTAGACAGTCAAATTTTCTTCATCAGTTTGAACACCCAAAGTCGTTCACCTAGTGCTGTATCATTTTCCGACGATGTTCTGCTGAGATATAGGATTTGAAGACATTGATTGTTCGATAAGCCAGATCTACTTTGGCTCAGTCTGAGAGAAAGTTCAGTATTTGGACAATTCCTGCCACCCATCAGTTCTAAATATCTCTTTAAACAGCAATGAGACCAATTTCCCCATGTTGATCTGTAGTTCTTGATCATGCTCTCTATCTATGCCCGTCTGATGAAATTTGAAGTGAGTTCCGAAAGTTTGTTGTTCGTCCATCTTCTCCTGAAATCTTCTAGGCCATGACTTTGAGATGTCCCTGCGGCTCCATGGTGTAGGATTGACTGCAGCAATTCTCTAAGGTGTCCAGAATGACAGGCAGGGCTATGGGGAAAGATCCATGATAGTTCCATCCGCATCGAGAACCATGCCTGTGATTTCCAAATGGGAGTCAGAAGAATGAGATTCACTTTCAGATGTCTGGTTTGTGTGTCCACCCTGGCAATCATGGCAAAGTGGGGATGAGGGGGAGGGCATAACTTTGACTGTGGGACCAATCCTGTAGAAATGCATCCACAGCAGTCGCTTCTGGGTCCGGTCTCCATCTTAAGTAATCTAGAAGCTGATTGTTCAGTCTGGAGGTGAACATGTCCATCTTGCACAATCCTCATCTGTTCATCAAAGCTTCAAAGGTTCTTTGACTCAGTTTCCAATTGTTGAAGTCTAAGGTGTACCAGGAGTTCCAGTCTGCCACTTCGTCTGGAAACCCAGAACATATTCCGCCATTACCAATATCTGTCTTTCCAGAAAAAAGTGCCAGAAGTCTTTAATCTTTTCTGTGAGATTCCCGATCTTGTGCTTCCCAGGCAATTCATGTTTCTTACCACTGACACATTGCCAACTTCAGGGGTAGGATACTCTGGGCTAGATGTACGACCGTTTTTTGCGGTAGCAAACGTGCAATCGGCCAGTTTGAGACCGCAAAATTGGTCTGCCCCATGTACAAACCCTATTTTGCGAGTCTGTAAGCTATTACTGACTCGCAAAATAGGGTTTGCAACTCGCTAATAGGAAGGGGCGTGCCAAGGGTGTCCCTTCCTAATAGTGACTCGCACTTCAATGAACGATTGTTTTGCAACCGCATTTGCGGTCGTAAAACACTCGCAGTTTACCACCTTCTTCAAGTAGGTGGTAAGCCGCTCGCAAATGGGAAGGGGTCCCGTCCCCTTTGTGAGTGTGTGCAAATTTTTTTTTTTTTAAAGTAGTCACAGACAAGGTGGTCTGCGGACCCCAGCAGGCCACCATCCCTGTGAGTGCTGGCCATTCCTAATGGGGCTGCAAATACCACCTGCCTCATGAATATTAGTGAGGCAGGCAATTTGCAACCCCATTAGGAATCGCTAACAGTGTCTGAGACACTGTTGTAAATTGCATTTTGCGAGTCTCAAATTGCGAGTCGCAAAGCGAAGCAGTTTGCAAGTCGCAAAATTGAAGGGTCATACATCTGGCCCTCTGTTCTTTGTCATGGTCTCTAATCGCAAAGAAACCGCCAGGAGTTCCAAAAAATGTATGTGAAGGTTCATTACTTTCTCTGACCATCTTCCTCCATTGAAACCTCTCAACATTTGGGTCTTCAGCCCAATGGCTGCCATCTGATTCTAAAAACAAATCTGAAGAAGACACGAATGTCGCTCTTCCATTCTAGGCCTCAATGTGGTCCAGCTACCTCTGAATCTCTGTTCTGGCTTCCTGCGATAAATGCACTAGTTGTGAATAAATCATCTCTCTCCTGAGGGAACAAAAAAAACGATGGGGCAGATTTACAAGCCCCTTGCGCCACCGATGTGTCACTTTTCAAGACGCATCGGTGGGGTTTATTTTTAACGCAAAATTTACAAGGTGACGCATCTACGGAGATGCGTCACGTAAATGGAGTTGCAACGGAATGGAGCTGCGCGAGATTCGTCTGTGTCGCATAAGTATTAATATATGCAAGGTAGGCGTTCCCACTCAAAAACCAACGCATTTCCGACGCAAGCACATTTACATCAATCCCCCACGTCGACGCATCTAAAAAATGCGTCACGCTAATTTGAAAATGCGCTCGCAAGCCTACGCCTCATAAACCCACACGCAGGAAAGACGCAAGTACCGCATAAATTGAAAAAAAGTGCAGCAGAGCAGTTTTGCAGCAGAGCAGGCAACATGGACCTCCTAATCCTGCAGCTGGGAGTTGCACCAAGAAGACGACAACCACCCCCACAACAAATCCCACAACCTCACCCTCCACCATTACCACAAAGGCAGCGCAGGAGAAGGGAGCGCATCTACTGTCAAAGGACCACCCTTATTGGACTCTGGGACGAACAAGTGATTAAAATGTACCGCCTTAGGAAAGCGTCTATTGTGACCCTGCTGCGGCAGATCACACCACAGCTACAGACTCCAAATGAAAGGGTCAGCAACATCCCACCGCTGACCAAGCTACTTGTGGTTTTACACATGTTGGTCTCCAGATCTTTTCAAACAACAGCAGCACGAGTGGCAGGGGTCTCACAGGCATCTTTCTCCGCCTTCCTCCCTTCTGTCTTGCCATCATTCAGCTCACACCACAGCACATCCATTTCCCAAACACACCCCAGCAGCAGATGGACATTAAACAAGGCTTCTATGCCATTGCTGGCTTCCCACATGTGCTTGGTGCAATGGACTGCACGCATGTTCAGCTTGTACCACCGGCAGCAACTTTACACCTATACCGCAGCCGAAAGCACACACACTCCATCAATGTCCAGGCCATTGTACATCAATGTACTTGCAAAATATCCTGGGAGTGTGCATGATTCATATATATTCAGAAACAGCATCATCAATGACCGTTTCCAAAATGGACAATATGGCAATGGGCTCCTTGTAGGTAAGCATAAATAAATTTACATACAAATATACTCTGCAACAATACCTGGCCCTCTGCCACATTACATGCCCTTGTGTCCGAATGATGCAAGAAGTCAATGTGAAAATGCAGAACCACATATACACGATAACCACATAACATACAGTCCAAAGATGCATACATACATAGCAGCATAACCTAAAGTTCCAAGGGACACCAGATAGGAATGCATGCAAATATCCTACATAAAGTTGTGTAGATCAATAAGTCACACTGTCAACATATGCACACATGGCATCTAACACAAATTAACTATTGAAAGGTGCACTGCATTGTAAGGAATGCATGAAAATAGCAAAAAAATCCAAATAGAATATGCATGTGCATTCATGTGTTTATAAGTGTACATATCAATTACACACAGGATGCAGGTATTGGTGCACCATGTGACAAAGGTACCTGTTCAGGGGCATGTCAAGCCAAATGAGTGATAATGCAGGGCCAAAGACATCAAACCATAATGTCAACAAAATGGGTAGGACCACTTTGCCATGCAAATGACTCCCTTTTGCACGGAATAAGCTTTTGTCGTACTCACATATTGAAATGTGCCCAGATGTGCAATGCACAATGTTTGAAAGTGTGCAATCAACCAAAACATTACGGGGCAGATTTACAAGGAAGTGCTGCAGTGCGGCAACGCAAGCCCTTTGGCTGCGCCACGCTGCGGCAGTTCCAAAGCACAGGACTGCGACATATTTACAATGATATGTCGCATTCCTTTGCTCTCCCCTGCGCTTGCGCAAAAACGCTGCCATGAGCTGGCGCAGGCACACTTGCACCATGGTGCAAGGATGCCTGCGTCATGGGGAGATTGTTTTTGTGCAGGAAGGGGCACCTTCCTGCACAGAAACAATCACTACAGGCATTTTCCTCTTCCAATGCATGCTGTAGAATGCAGCACGCATTGAAAGAGTAAAGAACAAGGAGAAATGAAAACATTTCTCCTCGTTGCGCCTCGCTATGCCACCCCTAGGGTGGTGTAGCATTCAGACGCATTTCCAGATTTAGGATTCCTCGTAAATCTGGAAATGTGCCTGGTTCCACGTAGGGTGGCTTTTCCTGTCCTTGTAAATATGGAGCAGTAACAAGCGCCACCAGTACGTCACAAAAAGTGACGTACTTGTGGCGCAGGGGGCTTGTAAATCTGCCCCAACATGTAATTGGCACCAACTTAATTCACTATTACAATCTTCACCAACATGACGTACAACACATGCCATGTATACTGATGTCACCCCAAAGTAACACTTTTTACTTACTTTCCACTTACAGCTGATCAAGGATATGGTCTACAGAAGTGGTTGATGACACCATTTGGAAATCCACAGACTGATCCGCAAAAGGCATACAACCATGCCCATTGCAGAACTCAAAACATCATCGAAAGAAGCTTCAGAATGCTCAAGTCCAGGTTCCGTTGCCTAGATTTACCAGGCGGAAGGCTACTCTATTCTCCAGAAACTGTGTGCAAGATGATACTGACATGAGCAATACTCAATAACATATGTGTCAAAACAAATGTGCCCTGGGATGAAGAGGAACAGGCCCCTGAACAAATGGATGATGGTGATGATGAAGCTGAAGCAGAAGGACAAGACATACGCCACACTGCAGCAGGGATAAGACGTCGCACACACATTATCACACAATTCTTCACATGATGTAGCAAAGCTAAGTTTGTAACAATATGCACCAATATCACAATAAAAAATCAAGTAGGAGCATCAACTTTGTGTTCATTTGCTTCACAGATCATCTGATACAAATATATATGTGCAGATTAACAGGAAACTGCCGCTGCATGCCAGTGCAAGCACTTTGGCTGAGACAAGCTGTGGCACTCTTGGAGCACAGGAATGCTACATTATCACAATGATATGTTGCATGGTTGTGTACTACCCTGCAATTGTGCACAAACAGCTGACATGCGCTGGTTCTGGCACCCTTGCACCATGATCTAAGGATGTCTGTGTGGTGTGGCTGACATGCATAGGTGCAGAAAGTGGCACCGCCCATCACTCATTAAAACACAGGGGTAAAATCAAAAGTCCCTCGTGCCGCTGATGTGTCATGTTTTCACATGTGAAAAGTGGTGCACCAGTGCCGCAAGGGGCCTGAAAAGAAGCCACATGGTTCCTCGCTGTGACATGGTAACAAATGTACTACAGGTAGTGCCAACGATGCGTGATGCAATGTTATCCACCTGCTGTGCAAGTGCAACTTAAAGGTACCGCAAACAAACGAATCAATTTTCTCAATAATATGTACACATATCCCATGATCTACGTGAATGTTGGTGACAGAAAACAACACAACTCACCATCAAACCATGCAACATGTTGAGAAGGAATACACACATGTACTTTACGTGACACATCCCTTGCACAACACCACATATATCCATCTATTCACTAACAAATCTGGGTTGAGTCACTCAGACCACTGAAACGTGTCGCATCCAACCGTAAAGTGTCGCAAAGTCTCAAGCGTAAAGCATCTGCAAATCTGCCTTGACTCACTCAGACCCCCTCAAACGTGTCGCATCCGACCGTAAAGTGTCGCAAAGTCCCAAGCGTAAAGCATCTGCAAATCTGCCTTGACTCACTCAGACCCCCTGAAACATGTCGCATCCGACCGTAAAGTGTCGCAAAGTCCCAAGTGTAAAGCATTTGCAAATCTGCCTTGACTCACTCAGCCCCCCTGAAACGTGTCGCATCCGACCGTAAAGTGTCGCAAAGTCCCAAGCCTAAAGCATCTGCAAATCTGCCTTGACTCACTCAGCCCCCCTGAAACATGTCGGATCCGACCGTAAAGTGTCGCAAATAAACAAAAACGGGTAGCATCTGAATAAAGCGCGACGCAAAGTTAAAACCGTCACGCTTGTATGGACAAATGCATGTTAACGCATGATGCCAAACGCAACAAACAGGAAACACACGCAAAACAGAGAAACGTCACGCATGCAGATATGAAATGAAATGGCAATTGAGTCAAAAACACGACGCATCGTCTGAAATATGACGCAAAACTTCAAAACGTGTCGCATCTAAGCAGGAAATGATGCAATGATTCCAGAATGTTGTAAACCAGGAAGCACACAGTTACTTTCACTTTCTATTACTATCTCTAGGAGTGTGCTTGGTGGAGGAGGCTGGTGTGGATTGTTGAGTTGGAGATTGTATTTTGGAGTGTGTTTTGTCAGTCCTGTGTGTAGTTTAAACATTTGTTGGTCTGTCTATTGTCACTTGTAAGTCTTGTGTGTGGTATAAATAGTTGTATTTTGAGGTGTGTGTGTTTTTAGTTAGGTGTAGGGTTAATATACAGGTGGGGTTAATTCATTTTTCTGTATTTTCTCTTTATATAAGATTCCTTTCTAACGATTTATAAGTTTCATTTACTATAACTACACAGAACTGAGCATGTCCGGCAGGTCCAAGAACCTGTCCAAAAGGCAGTTTGGTGGCCTCCTCTGGCTGATTTACCATTTTCTCCCGCGAATGATCAGCACGGGGGGCCGGGTGAGCAAGGGCTACCCAGCAGCTGAGTGCAAGTAGAGGTGGGGCAGGGTCCAGCACCATCTTGCCAGGATTTTCGAAGTGACACGCACACCCCACCAAATCAAACACCGCTGGCAGGATGTGATCCACCGCGAGGGCGACTTGCTGGACCATCTTGGCCTGGAGGTCAGTGGGCCAGCTGGTAAGTAAATTTATAATATTAGTCATATTGGTTTTGTAAGAGGTGCACAGCAATGCCATACATTGCACTGTCCATATTTTCAAATAGATTCAGTGGTGTTGCAATGGTCTCGGAGAAAATACATTTGACCTCAAGGAAAAAATTGCATGTTGTGTGGTCACAGACACATATGTTGTAACCAATTTATCTGATGTTGACTTTTAAATGGTATATTTGCACACACAAGCACCAGTGCCAAAGGTGGAAATATTTCTGTGATGCTATAAACTATGGGGCAGATCTACAAGAAACTAAAGCAGCGCAGTGCAGCAAGTCATTTTTCTGCGCAAAGCAGCGTTATTTTCGAAGCGCAGGGATGCAACATATTTACAACAATATGTTGCATCTCTGTGCTTACCCCTGCGCTGGACCCCCTATAACAAGAACTCCTTACACTCTGTATAAAATTATTGAGGAGTTCTCATAGATGTTGTCAATGCGATGTTTATGTTTTACAGTCACCCTCACTTTTTCACCTCACGCTCTTTGTCACTTACTTATGTGAGCACCTGTTTTTTTAATAATCCTTATAAAATAAATAACATTCATTATTTTGACTCATATGTCCCTGTCCATATTACTTATCACTCCCTGAGATATTAATTATCAATCACGACTGTGGCTCCTTGTCCCCTTTACGGAGACTACTTACCCTGGACTCTCTTGGGCCATTCTCAAACCATTGTTTTCTAAAATATTTACCCCTGCGCTGGCACACAAACTGCTGCCATGTGCCAGCGCAGGCAACCTTGCACCAAGGTGCAAGGCTGCCTGCATTGTGGGGAGATTGTATTTGTGCAGGAAGGGGCACCTTCTTGCACCAAAAATAAACAATTGAGGTGATTTCCTCTGCCAATGTGTGCTGTAGAATGCAGCACGCATTGAGCGATGATAAAAACAAGGAAAAATGAATACATTTCTCATTGTTGCACCCCGCTTCACCACCCCTAGGGTGGCGTCGCATTCTGAGGCATTTCCAGATTTAGGCTTTATTGTAAGTCTGGCAATGCATCAGTGGATATGGATATTGCGTGGGAACACCCACAGGAACACCCATGGAACACCCCTTCCACGCAAACTACTGCGTGTAAAGGTGGCATATTCACAAGGGCATGGAAAGTCACGCAGGCTGTATTTTCATTTCATTGTAAATATTAAGCATGACACGGCATCATCAGTACGTCAACAAAAGTGAAGTACTGGTGGCACAGGGGTGTAGGAAATTGGCCCCGTTGTATTCAAGTGCTCAGAAAGTTACACAGTGTGGTGCAGACAAAGGGCTTGTGGTGCCTCACTGCGGCACACTCTTGGAAATCTGGCCCTAACCTGTGTAAATCTCATTATATACATAAGTCTGGATGTGTATGGAAGCATGAGGCATCAATCTACCAACCAAACAATCATTGAAATTATAAATGCGCTACTCACATGTGAGGGCTTGAATGTGTGGGGGGAGCATGTGCGTGCAGTTGAAAAGTCATATCTTTACAGTTGCAATTAAGATGTGCAGGGTGTGTTTTGCACAGGCTGATGGTTGTTAGCTCATTGAATGTGGGTCAGAGTTATGCACACTTCCACTTGACGTGGAAAAAGCCACTTTTGACGCTGGTGTTGATCGTAATCTTTTAATGCTGGAGTGATGGCTGCAGCAGCTTTGTGGAAGAGGGGTGGGACAGGGGTCCGTTTGTGATCATGAGTGGATGCTTCTCATGGTAGATGCGTTGTCTTGGGTGCTGATTGTTGTCCGGGATGAGATGGAGGGGTAGCTGGTGGTTTCATAGACCTGTGTCTGGTCTTCGAACTTGTCTTAGAGGCACATGACATCCGTGTGGAAGTATGAGCAGAGCTTGTTGTAGTGGTCCTGGGAGGGGGAGAAGTCTGTATTATCCATGTGAGTTTTGCAAAAATAACTGATGATGCTGAATTGTTACTTTGCATTTCTGGAGTTTGTGAGGATCGAGTGTGGGATTAAGTTCCTTTTTTGTAAGTCTGATGTGTGGGTGGAATTCTGATATGGTGTTCTTGCAGTTGGATCCGTCTTCAGGGGATTTGCTGTTACTCTGCTTCTCCACAAAGCGTCTGCATGTGCGTCAGGATTGATGTGGGTTGGCCTGGAACCATGTTGGCTTCCTGTGCTGCTGTGTGTTGGTGTTACATACTGGTGCAAGTTCATCTACACATTTTGAGAACCATCTGTGGGGTCCATTTTGAGCAAAGTTTGTGTTGTGCAAGGTGTTGGTGGCATTTTGGTTCGTGGATGACTATAGTTGTTCTATGCTCATCATGTGTCAGTTCCTTTGTGGCGTGCATTTTGGATTTTCATATGCAGATGCTTTGTTGACGTGGA
This sequence comes from Calotriton arnoldi, assembly GCA_963921515.1. NCBI lineage: Eukaryota > Metazoa > Chordata > Amphibia > Caudata > Salamandridae > Calotriton > Calotriton arnoldi. The sequence goes on along the minus strand of CAWUFW010014318.1, from coordinate 52,125 downwards.
GGTGTACGCCGTGCTGGTCAGTCCATGGGGGTTCCGTGGTCTGGCTGTAGTGGATGTGGTGATGTTCTGCCCTGGCTTGTGGTTGTGGGTGGTGACAAGTTGTTACTGTCAGACGTTTGCAAGGTTGTCCATGCGGCTGGCAAATTTGTTGTCACTGAGTTTGTCAAGCTGTGAGTTGTGGTATGTTACAAGTATGTAGTACATGTATGCGACAGCATGTTGTTCAATAATGTTTGTGATGTAGGTGGTTTACACAGTTCAAGGCCTGGATGGTCTGTAGCCAAGGGTTCCTCGCAGAGTTGTCCTTGGGCTGACCTGGATCTGGAAGTGTAGGTGTTTGGTGTTGAGCGGGCTGTTGCTTGAGCTTGAGTTTGTGATTCGGAGGTAGCTCTTAAGTGCAATGGTAAGGCCTCATACAGGGCGGTTGTTGCAGGCCCTTCCTCATATTTTTATATCGTTCGGTGATGCAGTTGGCAATGTTGTTGGCAAAGGTGGCGTTTTCCATGGTTGCTGTGAGTAACGCTACATCTGGTGCAAGGTTGTCGATGACGATCCAGATCTCCATGGCTAGTCTGTGCAGGGAGGACACTTTGAGGGGGATGCATTTCAGAGATCACGAGTTGGTGCAGTTTGGTGTGAATGTTTTGTGTGTGTGTGCAGTTGGTAGTGAAGGTCTGGGGGCAGTGTAGTCAGGATTACTGCCCATGGTTGTTGCTCTGTATGTACAGGTTGCATTTCTGAAATGTTTCACTGGTACAGTGCAAGGACATTTTCTGAGTCATAGCTGAGGGATTTTGAATATCCATGACCTCTGGCGCTGGTTGTGTTTGGGTTTTTGATGGCTGCAGAGGGGTTTGGCTGTTGAGCAAATACTGTGCATGGCTGCTGTGTGGACATGCATCAAACACCATCAAATTGGGACGGGGTTACGGATGCGCAGCTGGAACTCTGGAATCGTCAGGGTGGAGGCACTGCGGGTGCATCAGCATCAGGAACGGAGGGGGAAGCGGCAGCCAAAAGAACAACAAGACATGTGCAATAAACAATGCAAAAGTCACAAGCAAGGTCCAATCAGTGTGCAATCAGGCAACAAGATAGAGTTTAACATGCTGCAAGCATGTAGAGAGTCAAAGAAGTATTGTGAGTCCTCACATCAAAAAACTGTGTACACATGTGCATGCCGGATAAAGAACCTAGCAAAAAAAAGAGAAAGATTTTCTGCTCAATCTGAGTCGGAAAATCAACTGGAAAGGAAAGATTTCCTTTCTTGAGTTCCCTCACTCACCAGGGTTTCCCCTTGGTGACATGCTTCATCATAGGGGCCCTCTCAATCCGCTGCGGATTGAGGCGTGCTGCGACTTGCGACGTTACGTAGGAGCACTTGTAGTGAGGAACTATATGTAGTGCAGTGATGTTGTGGAGTGGAGTGGAGTGAATAAAAATACCTAACTAGTGGGCGAAAAAAACTTTATTCTAGCTCCTAGTCGGTATGTCTAAAAACGGGGTGAGTTACTAGGAAGCCTAGCTGTAATGAGTTAGGGGTCCCTAGTGAACGTCAACATGTTTCGAGCCTCCCCAAAGCTCTTCTTCAGGACAAAGCAGGGTCCAGCCCTGTTTGACCACTCCAAAGGTGACCTAAAATGAGGTAAATAGTGCAATTATTCAAGAAATTAGAGACGCTGCAACTAATAAGCTAGCGTTAATAATACATACGATAAACCATTTGTCACGTAGTATCTGCGGAATAAAAAGAACATAGTTATCAGTAACAGCCGCCCCCATCGGGGTCGGTAAGTAATTGTCTCTTACACATGCTGCTCCTCTATAGTGTGTGCATAATAGCAGCATTCTCATGTTTCGCCATGCTTGCTAAAAAGGAAAAACACATCGCTGTTTGCTTAAGTGAGTGACATTAAAAAACATGTACACCGCGTGACTGTACAAAAACACATGACAAACAAAACATACAATATTAGCAGAAAAAATCCTGTTCACATACTCATTTTGAAGCAAAATTGTGCCTCATGGTCTTGAGGGGTGAGGGGTTCGTGCTCGAACTCTGGAATGGAGGACAAAGCGTAATTAATGGCACTGTCTCCCTTTAAAAACTCCGTAAATGCTCGGGAAAAAGAAAGAACACGGGGGACTGCAAAAGTTGTGGCCGCAGTCTGCCCGGTTACAGCTTGTCTCCTGAAAAGAAAGGACTTACTTGATATGCTCTCCTCAAAGGCACACTACCTAAAGGTTCCCCTCGAGACCGCATACTGGCGTGGCTCCATCGGGTGCCGGTAATTATAGCAAGTATTTCCGCCAGTCATGCTGAGAAAGACTGGAGCGGCAAACTTCACAAGATGGCCGCCGGCAATTGGCAAAGAGAAGCGGCCCTCTTGGAGCTGGGATAATGGTAAAAAATTGTGAGAAAAACACTATGTATAAAGAAGTGCTAAGTATACTCTGCAAAGAAAGAAAAAACATCCAAATACTGGTGAGCTGGTAACACCAAGGCCCTCGACTTTATTAGATGGCCGGTGTATGTGAACTAAAGGCGGCTATTTATTCAAAATAAATAAATATATCGTCCCCACTGGTGATGGAAAAAGTTTAATTGGTGAATTGTTGCTACGGTGTTCCACTATTCTAGTGCTGACTTTCCTGGTGGTCATCCCTACATAGTGGAGGTTGCAGACGCAGGTTATCATATATACGACACCTGCAGTGTTGCAATTGGTAAATTTTCGTAGTTCCCAGGTCATTTGATTATTGATAACCTGCGTCTGCAACCTCCACTATGTAGGGATGACCACCAGGAAAGTCAGCACTAGAATAGTGGAACACCGTAGCAACATTAGATGCAAGCGAGCCACCATAAAAATGACGTCACATTTCATAGAGAAACAACACACCCCCAATGACATGAGGTGGGTGGTCCTGGAACACATCAAGAACCATGACAATCTTGAACATAGGCTCCTCGAGAAAGAGCAACGCTGGGTTTTCAAGTTACGCTCTGACAGCCAAGGTCTGAATGATAATATTCCATGGGGCCAATTCACCAATTAAACTTGACATAGTACGATCTAATCATTGAGAAACTGTTTAATAGGGAAGAACTGCGTCAGTATACAGCACATTACTTTTTTCAACAGCAACATGTAGTGGCACAACCATAGGTTCTCTATACAAACCATTTGGGAACTTACTGCTCATTAACCACTAGAAAGTGGATACTGTTAGAATATCCACAAAATTTTACCTATGACCCTTAAGAACTGCTAACATTAAGGAACAGCCAGTTGAGCATAACGTGGGTCTCTCTCAACTAAAAGGTTTATTCTCTTTGACCATTACTAGTGAGGACGTCATTTTTATTTCGCATCAACTTGAGAAAATCAGCCGTTCTCATTTTACGTATACCGGCCATCTAGTAAAGATGAGGGCCATAATGTTAATCAACTTACTTACCAGTCGCATTACGAGGGTCACTTACATGAATAAGTTTTCCCGTTTTTCCATTACCAGCGAGGGCGATATATTTATTTACTTTGAATAAGTAGCCGCCTTTAGTTCATATACACCATAATTTTCCCTGTTTTTTCTATCACCAGTGAGGGCGATATATTTATTTATTTTGAATAAATAGCCGCCTTTAGTTCACATACACCGGCCATCTAATAAAGTTGAGGGCCTTGGTGTTACCAGCTCACCAGTATTTGGATGTTTTTTCTTTCTTTGCATAGTATACTTAGCACTTCTTTATACATAGTGCATTTCTCACAATTTTTACCATTATCCCAGCTCCAAGAGGGCCGCCTCTCTTTGCCAATTGCCGGCGGCCATCTTGTGAAGTTTGCCGCTCCAGTCTTTCTCAGCATGACTGGCGGAAATACTTGCTATAATTACCGGCACCCGATGGAGACACGCCAGTATGCGGTCTCGAGGGGAACCTTTAGGTAGTGTGCCTTTGAGGAGAGCATATCAAGTAAGTCCTTTCTTTTTCAGGAGACAAGCTGTAACCGGGCAGACTGCGGCCACAACTTTTGCAGTCCCCCGTGTTCTTTCTTTTTTCCCGAGCATTTACAGAGTTTTTAAAGGGAGACAGTGCCATTAATTACGCTTTGTCCTCCATTCCAGAGTTCGAGCACGAACCCCCTCACCCCCTCAAGACCATGAGGCACAATTTTGCTTCAAAATGAGTATGTGAACAGGATTTTTTCTGCTAATATTGTATGTTTTGTTTGTCATGTGTTTTTGTACAGTCACGCGGTGTACATGTTTTTTAATGTCACTCACTTAAGCAAACAGCGATGTGTTTTTCCTTTTTAGCAAGCATGGCGAAACACAAGAATGCTGCTATTATGCACACACTATAGAGGAGCAGCATGTGTAAGAGACAATTACTTACCGACCCCGATGGGGGCGGCTGTTACTGATAACTATGTTCTTTTTATTCCGCAGATTCTACGTGACAAATGGTTTATCGTATGTATTATTAACGCTAGCTTATTAGTTGCAGCGTTCTAATTTCTTGAATAATTGCACTATTTACCTCATTTTAGGTCACCTTTTGGAGTGGTCAAACAGGGCTGGACCCTGCTTTGTCCTGAAGAAGAGCTTTGGGGAGGCTCGAAACATGTTGATGTTCACTAGGGACCCCTAACTCATTACAGCTAGGCTTCCTAGTAACTCACCCCGTTTTTAGACATACCGACTAGGAGCTAGAATAAAGTTTTTACGCCCACTAGTTAGGTATTTTTATTCACTCCACTCCACAACATCACTGCACTACACATAGTTCCTCACTACAAGTGCTCCTACGTAACGTCGCAAGTCGCAGCACGCCTCAATCCGCAGCGGATTGAGAGGGCCCCTATGATGAAGCATGTCACCAAGGGGAAACCCTGGTGAGTGAGGGGACTCAAGAAAGGAAATCTTTCCTTTCCAGTTGATTTTCCGACTCAGATTGAGCAGAAAATCTTTCTCCTTTTTTTGCTAGGTTCTTTATCCGACATCTCGGATTTTGTTGGTCTACTATTGTAACAGGAGGGTGGACCTAGCATACCCCTCTACCTCCCCCTTTTCTTGATTTTTTTACACATGTGCATGCACAGACAAATTTTTGGGACCAGACATCCTTACAGCATTGTGCAATTGTGTCTGCGTAAGGGCATGTCTGATGAATCTGTCAAAGCACATGCAAACTCACAGGGATGCTACACATGTATTTTTTTAACACTCAGTGAACTGTGATGTGGAATTGATCCAGCATTTACAATGTCCAGGTGTTGGTGACACAACATTGCTGTACTTAATGTGAAAGGGGTTACATGGTCTGGTGATTACATGCATGTGTCACGCTAATGTATTTTTTTCCATAGAATGTACATATGTCCGGAATTCCAACATGATTGTACATCTGTTCATGTTTCTTAGGTGGACCACAACCATATACACAGGGGGAGGTCGACACATTTGAAGACCCCAACGCTACAAGTGAGTATCTTTCATCATTGATTGTGATGTTGGTGATGTGCAAGGATGGAAGCTTGACTCTGTATGTGGGCAACTATAGTATGATCACTACACCCAGCTGCAGTCTCAACTTGTTGAAATCTATCAAAGTTCAAAACCATGATGAAACACACTGTGAATGTTGTACTGCGTGGAGACATGCGTGGACACATTAAAAACCATAAAAGTGTCAGACAGGCCTTCCCTCAATCCACAATGCAAAATGGAGTGCCCATTGCCACTTAGACTGGAGTAGCAGAAGCCAAGTAGAGACAGCAGCATCAGATGGATGATCTTTGGAGAGGAAGGCATGTTTAACACAGTCCTCACTACATGTGTGTAGTGGTGTTGTGCCCAATCGTTGGACAGGATGTTGTTCCTGGGTTGCAGTGTGGGTGCAAGGTCAGTGTCAGCTGGTCTAGGGAAGTACATGGGTTGCAATGCTTTTTCGCATAGAGTCAATGTAATAACACAGAGAACAACCAAGCACAAACTGGCCATGCTCAGTGTCCATCATTGTCATATGTCTCGTCACAATTTTGACATTGTAAGTGTGAACAAGTTTAGTTATGTGACTGTTATTTGTCATCCATGCCTCAAATGTCTGATGTATCATACTAGGAATACCTGATCAATGACACACTTTCAAACAACATCCATAGACCATACTCATTTGTATGCAAATGGGCTATAGGAAAGGCAGTCTGCCTTATGTATTTGGATGGGGTAATCCTTGTGCTGTGTCAAGAACAATATTTAATTGTGTCATCACTAGGCCTGGGTGGTAAATTCCGTTCCGCTCGCGGAATTTGCGGAATTTGGGTAATTTCGCGTTCCGCGGAGAACGCGAAATTGCCAAAAATTCCACGATCCGCGGCTTCGCGGAATTTTTTGCTTGTTCGCGCTTTCAAAATGCGTGTTCGCAAGATATTTCTCCCCGAGCACGCAAACAGCGTTCGCGAACAGGAAAAAAGCATCGCAAACGGGCGGAACAAGCAATTCCGCTGAACTTTTGCGTGCTCGTGGAGATTTTTTACCGTTTCGCGGAGCTTTGCGTAGCGCGACTACACAAATTCCGCCCGCCCCTAGTCATCACACAAGTGTGGCACATCTTGTACTCCAAAATTGCCTTCACAGTCATGACTCCGTAGGACTTATGTCATGATGCTGTAATGAATCCTTGGTCCATTATCATGAGGGCTAAGTAGCTGTAATCAAGCTGTAGCCATGTTTTATGTGTCGTAAATTGAACAATGTACACAAAAGCTAGAGTCAACGTTTTGAAGGTAGGTGCATGTATGCTTGATAAATAAGCTGAGGTGCAGTTCACCCTGCTAGTACTACATGGCATGCTGCATGCCAGTCAACATGAGTAGTGTCATCAATTCTGAAGTTCATTGTTGTTGAGACAGTAACCACATATCTGTTTCCAAAAATGGAAATTGCTACTACAGTGCATTACTCTGTGGATGTGTGAAATGAATGGTCAAGCAGCATATATGTCTAGAGAAGATATTCTTCATCCACGACACACTGTGACACTGTCTGATCTCAGCTGTTGTTGCAGATTAAGGATCACATGACTCCATGATTTGTACATGGGGAGCCAGATAATGTGATTTTTTTGAGGAAATGATCAAATGCCATGATGTATGTTAACTGGTTAGTCGTTTCTATGGCTCTTCATAAATTGATTAGTTTTTAAGTGTGAAAATGATTTACATAGAATCATGACATTCAGCAGACTGTACAGTATGTGATGAACCAACTGAGTGGTATTGTATTGGGTTGTGTGGGTCACACAGTGACCGGATGATTTGCCCTAATGTTGGAATCATCGCACATGATAGCATGCATTTCCTAACAACATTTGTCCGTCATGTACTGATTGACTGACACATGTGTACTTCTTTTCATACAGATAACATGAGTGCGGAAGAGGAAAGGTTTTTCCGCATACGGAAGACCCGATACGCACACATCTGCGAGGTAGCGAAGGGGTTCAGATGGACCTCCCGGCTGTAAGACAAGCAGAAGGCAGCCAATACATGGAACACCAACGCCCCAGCCAAGTATGGAAATGTTTCAAGCCAGCATCCTGGAGCATCGAAAGCCCCAACCCCAGCCACAGAAGCTGTCAGTACCCACCCCTCCAAGTCAGGACAGTCTGTTGGACATGGCATGTCAAGCCAGGATGTGGACTATTTTAAAAAACGGATGGATGGACTGGAGCAACAGATGGACAAAATGTCTCAAAAAATGGACAAAATGCAGCAGTCCCTGGACCATTTCATCAGCCTGATCTGAGGGCTGATTGTACATATTGTTATATATATTGTCTATTTTTCATAATTAGGATTCATTTTATTGTGGAGTTAGGGTTGTTAATATAGGTACCCATAGTTAGTTTAGTAAGGTTAGTTAGTTAAGTGTTTCTTATTAATAACTTTATTATTTTTTTATCATAGAGTATTTTTATAATATTTAGGGGTGGGTGGGTCCTTTAGTGTGTGTTTACGTGTTTTTAAAAATATATATATTTGTGTTTTAATACATTTCTAGTTAGTTTATGTATAGGATAAGTATGTGTATGTCTATTGTGCATTGATGTGTTAAGGGGGGTGGGGGATGATGTTTAGTGGTCTCACGTGATTCTTGTTTAGCTTAGGATAAGTTAAGTTAAATTCGGTATGTTAGGCATAGTTAGTATAAATAGGTTTTAAGATTTTACATTAGTTTATAAGATATTTTAGGAAGAGTGTTTTAGATTATTTATGATTTTAGTTTCAAATTTTATTGTTATAAAAATAATATTATTTCACAAGCTTTGACTATATTCTTTGATGGTCAGCATTTAGTATGTTGTATGTGTGAGTAAGTGGGCACATGGACTGTGAACACATATTACTGTTTGAGTTTATCATATTTGTTCATTCTAGCAGGTTGGTGCTCCATGTATGAATTTTTGTACATGTTAATCCAACACCTGTGCTTCAACTTTTTGGGGTACCCACTCTTGGGTCTTCACATACATATGGGTCTGATTCAAATCATGAGTCTTTGGACAACCTCTGCATGTGTTTCTATCATGAATCTGTGTCAGCTATGTATGATGTTGCTCTATGTAAGTGAAACATGGGTTGTCTCTTACACAGATGTACAGAACGTACACACCACACATCTCTCTCGGTGTTGTCATAGCTGTAACATGTTAGTGGACAATTAGTCATTGTGCTACGAGTGGCTAATTCATACGACTGGACAACCCAATGTCTGTATACAGGCGGAGTTGAGTGGCACGGCTGGTGTATGAAGTACCCTGGTCAAACTTTGACCACATCTTGTTTGCTGGTATGTTTAATTTCATGGGCTGTAATGTTTTATGTGCAGATTTATAATCCGCTTGCGCTGCCAGTACGTGACTTTTTGTGACACACTGGCAGCGCTTTTCTCTGCCCCATATTTACAAGGACTTAACTAGACACCCTGCCTGGCCTTTCATGTCCTTGTAACTTCAGCCACTTTACACACAGCTTTATTTGTGAAAGGGGCAATCCATGTGGGTTGCTGTGGGTGTTCCCACCTCACACCCATGGAACCAGACACATTTCCAGCTTTACGAGGAATCGTATGCTACGACACACTAGGGGTGGCATAGAGAGGCGCATTGAGGAGCAAGCTTTTAATTTCTCCACGTTTCTGAAACTTTGAAGGTGTGCTGCAGTCTACAGCACACATTAATTTTGGAAATAGCCTGTTGTGACCGTTTTTGTGCAGGAAGATGCCCCTTCATGCACAACAAATAATCTCACCATGACGCAGGCATCATTGCCCCATGGTGCAAGGGTGAATGCACAGGCGCATGGCAGCTGTTTCAGCGCCAGCGCAGGGGAGAGCACAGGAATGCCACATTTGATTGGCTATATGTGGCATTCCTGTGCTCCGAAAGTAACACAGTGTGGCACAGACAAAGGGCTTGTTGTGCTGCGCTGCGGCACATTCATGTAAATCCGCCCCTTAAATCTCCATGTGACAACATGTATTTACACATTTGCATAGTCATACTAACAGACATTGATCAAGTACTTACACATTCTTTCACGTGTGTCTGGATTTTACGACAAACATTTTACCCAGTGATATTGTGGAATGGTACAAACCTGAAACAAGGGCACATTGTTCTTGACACAGAAGTAGTGAAGCAGCACTCATGTTGACATGTTTGTGAGTGCTGAAACAAAGAGATTTTATTTGTATTTTGCTTTGTGATGAATACATTGTTATTGTCACAATGTATTCTACTTCAGTGAGTGAGGTAAAAAAAGATGTGTGGCACAGGTGTTCCTGTTTTTAAATTATATTGTCTGTCTGACATTTTTCTCGTCAAAGTCAAATTGTTTCTGTTGTCATACGACACCTGTGACATTGTGTCAATTTAGTGACCAGTCTTCCTCCTGAACTGTGTTGCTGACTCGTCCTCCTCCTCTGAGTCGTCAGATTGGGCCTTTGTTGGCTCTGCAGCTGAAGGGCGTGTCGTACCACTGCTACCACCAGCAGTGGCAGAGGAGGTGTGAGGGAACACGTATTCTGGTGACATGAAATTTGCCATTAGGGCATTCAACATCACTTGCTGATTTTTAACTACAGTCAGCGATTCCCCATGAAAGGCAGTCATAGTTGCCATGTACATGTATTGCCGTTGCTGCATGTATCTCATTGTCTCATCAATGTTTTGGAGGTGCTGAGGAACATCCCTGGTGCCACTTTGTGGTGGCATTTGTACATGCCTCTGACTCAATATGTTGGATATGTTAGCCAGAGATTGCGCAAATACTGGTGTTTGGGTGTTGGTGGCTTGTTCTGTACCAATGCTCGCCAAATCAGGATTCAGGCTTCGCAGTATTGCTTGCAGGATGCCGCCCATACTCTCCACAGCCACATGAACCTCTCTGAGGAGTTACCGTTGTAGAGCTACAGCGGTTCTTTGGAACTCTACCTGTGTGTTTTCCAAGTCCGGGCTTATATTTGTTGTGGCAGATTCTGTTGTGGGTGGTGGTTGGAGTTCAACTGGAGCACCTAACACACCGTTGTCACTCTCAGGATGTGCTGTAGGTGACCGTATGGTGGTAATGAGGTCCTCCAGTGTCTCACTGTCAATGGAGGGCAGGGTGTCATCCATTTCCTCAACAAAATTGGTGTCATCCACCCGTTGTGATGTTGAAGGTGCATCCTCTGAAAAATAAGGGGCAAATGTGTTAGTTGTGTTTGCATGTTCAATTGTAGTGAGGTTTAGTAAGAGGCATCACATGTGGCTCATCAAAGCTGATCTCTGTGTCACATTCAAGCGATCTATGTCCTGATGCAGACTGATGCTCAAGACTCATACCCACTTGCATGGACATTGCACCACTTATTGTTACAGTTGTGGTGCTGGTCATTGGTATTCTTTGTTACTGACCTGTGGACATACACTGCATACACTGCATTGGAAATGTTGCACTTAGTGGTAGATGCATTTTTCTGGCAACACTGCAATGGCAATTGTAAATTAGTGTGTGATACCAGTGTGTTGGCCTCCTTTCAAGCACAACATACTGCCAAACTAAAGATATGTTTCCATGCACATTTTGGAGACATTATTGCCCATATGTACAAGTACTCACTCAAACTACCACCAACACTAGTTAGCGGAAGTGTGTGATGTGCCCACAAAGAACGCACTGTTAGTGATGTTCTTACAATACGTTGTGACATGGCTAGATTTGCAGTTGGCTGCAATGATGACTGCCAGAAACACTGCTGTAAAAGCGTTAGTAATTCCACCTTTAGCAAGCAATGACTGACAAAAGGCACATTAGCGGCAAAGGAAATCAAATTAGTCAGCCCTATTTTTTATGGCATCAACAGTGGAAAAAGCCTATGAGTCAACCTACAATGAGAACTAGGTAACTAGAAATATTTATCATGCAAAATGGATTAGCCTGGCCACAGTACATCACAGATCAACAACTCCCCCAAGCCCCCCAACAGCCATGATGGCCATCCAGAGACCCAGGGAAAGAAGAAAATCTGGGCTACACAACTGAGTACAAGCGCTTTGCTGAGCAATACCAGTGTGCATCACTTCTCTTTGGGCACTCCTGCTACACAATGGCATCCAAACCCATCTAAGCACCAATGAGTTCCCGGCTCAGGGTGGCATTGGTGGTCCACCATTTGTGAGCCGACCTGGGATGCGGAGGTGCAGTGTAGTTGGTGGTCTGTGGTGGGAGGCATTGAGGCATTGGTGATCACCCTTACCTGGTGGTGTAGTCAGCCAGGTCGCATGGAGGCATGTTGCTGACTTGTCTGAGAATACACCCTGGTCCCCCTTGTAGTTGTGAATGGTACATGTCCTCCTGAATAACTACGTAGGGAGGTACACATTGCATGCTATGCCCCAACAGTACAATGGACTGCACAAAGGATATTGCGAATGGTGGCCAATGCATATCTGCTTCAGAGGCCAGAGGATGGGCCACTGGCCATACGCTGTGGAGGATGCGGACCCTGAGATGATGCAAACTTATGTTGCACAAGCACTGAAACTACACACCTAAGGGATGCGTGTTGCATCACCTTCATCGTGTGATTACCCAGCTGTCTTGGCAGTGAATGGTGTACCCAGGCTTGTGTAAGCCCACATGGCTGAGGATCATGCTGGCTGAGTCACAGACTTTGAGAGAGTGCATCAGATAACACCACTTTGTCGATGTCCAAGTGAGTGGAAGGTGTGATGTGTAGTGGAGGATGCCGAGGGTAGAGTGGGGCGCAGGAGTAGCACCTGTGGGTGAGGGACCCCCAGTGGCGGATAATCCACTATGGTGCTGGAGCATTGGGCCCATGAATTTGAGCAGTGCTATACGGTGAAAAAAATACCATGAAGGTCATTTTTCGATGTACTAATGCTATGTTTCATTTCTGGGTGGGAGGGTGATTGGGGCTGCTCTACTCACAAGTAGGCCCAGGGCTCAGTGGTATGCCCACTAAAGTGCACAATGACCGTTTCAGTGGCCCTCTTAGTCCGCCCGGAACAGTCATGTGCACTTCCCTGTTTGCAATGCAGGCAGCATTACAGCATGCATGGAGGACATGCCCACCCCATAAGCCCCTGTCTGAACGCACTGTCCCTGCGCGCATGAGCAATCACAACACCACATTGCAGCCTTGTGATTGACTTAGGTGAGGGAGCCTGGGTGACTGCTTCCTGTTCCTTGAAGCAGACTCAGAGGAGCAGGAGCACAGAATATGCAGGACCAAGCCTTGTTGCAATTTTCCTTTTGTAATGTGATGCCAAACCCCGCTCACACACACCCGCATCCATGCCCCCTCCGGTGTCTTTTCAGGCTTTTTTCACCTCCCAGCTGTCCAGTGCCCCCTACATCATTTCTCAATGCCATATGCTGTGCAGCCATGCGCAGCAGGCAGACCAGTGGTATACCAAAGGAATATCTTTGGTTGCAAGGCATACCATTACATTGCATTCCAATACAATTCATATCAATAGGTCTCATATTGCAACAGTGGATAAAGAGCTGGATAGGGTAGCATTGTAAATTACAGTTCCCACTACAGTGAGTGCAACCCTAAAAGGAACACTTGCAACACATAACAACCCCTGATCCCTGAGATTCATCTCAGACCCCCAAAACCACCTTAAATGTCACATTTGAGCCCAGAAGACACCCTAATTTCATTTTTTGCCCCAAAAGACACCCTAATTTCATTTTTTGACCCCAAAAGACACCCTAATTTACATTTCTGACCCCAAAAGACACCCTCATTTCCTTTTTTGACCCCAAAAGACAACCTATTTTTCATTTCTGACTCCAAAAGACACACTAATTTCCTTTTGTGACCCCAAAAGACACCCTCATTTCATTTTTTGATCCCAAAAGACACCCTAATTTCATTTTTTGACCCCAAAAGACACATTAATTTCATTTTTTGACCCCAAAAAGACACCCTAATTTTCATTTCTGACCCCAAAAGACACCCTAATTTCCTTTTGTGACCCCAAAAGACACCCTAATTTCATTTTTTGCCCCCAAAAGACACCCTATTTTCATTTTTTGACCCCTAAAGACACACTAATTTTCATTTTTGACCCCAAAAGCAATCCAATTTTGATTTTATCCAAACAAAAATTACACTATATTTCATTATTTACCCCACAAGACCCCCTAAATTTTATATTTGATCACAAAGAAACTCCCTTACATTTTTATCTGACACCAGAAAGAATTACCTAACCTGGAAATAATGAATCTCCATTACTTGCATCACAATGCGTTGATATGACATGCAATGTGAAGGCAACTGCGTGCCTGAAGTTACTTTGAATTGGCATTCCAATGTGATAACTGTGTTGTAATGTACGGTCTCCCATGACGAAGGCAAGCCATGGATAAGACCGTCCTTTTGCCCCTGGACCGCACTCACCAGCAAGGACCATTCCTCTTGTACACTCCTCCACTGCAACACAAGTACCCTCCTCGCCATCTACCCTGGACGCAACACCACCTGCCATCTTCCATACTGTATGCTTATCTTGCATCCTGCACCAGTCGAAACTCCAAACAAACCTTCTGCCACATCAACACACCAGTGCCTCGTGCCACCCAGCCAAACAACACTCCACACAACCAGCTCAACTGCATCCTCCACAACGTGCAGTCCCTATACATGCACACTATAGAAATGTGGCACCTCCTTGCTGCAACCTCTTCATATGTCACCTACTTCACAAACACATGTACCAACCTCTGTTCTGGACTAGAAATCACCATCACCATCAGTGACAGCTACTTAATTACCCACAAGGCCCACCACGTCCATTGAGGAGGAGGCATTGCCATCTCCAACAAGAAAGAAAAACACTCCAACTAACCACGCACTCAAATGACCCAGCGGTGACCATGGTACTACACAACTTAAAAACCCGGACCAAGCACAACTACATCCACTTTGGCACATTCATTTGCAGGTCCCCCGGTCCATGGACACCCATTCACCAATGCCATTGTAGACATCATTGCACACCAGGCTCTCCCATCCACCAACGACATTCCTACTTTGAGAACTCTAGTTCCACCTGGACAACCCCAGTGACCAGAACACCACCGCCTCCTGGGGGAACTTGCTGACATCAGACTGAAGCAGCTATTCCCCACACCAAGCCACATTGCAGGAGACACAGTCAAGCACATCTCCTCCACCAGTAGACAGATTGAACTACAGCCACACCACCGAATTCACCTGGATCAAGCATCATTGTAAATGTCACATATTCACCATGCCCACCAGACACCATCACCATCATTGATCCACATCACAAATGGATCCAGGCCATCTAATCAGTTATCATTGAGTCCATTGTCCCCACCACTCCGCCAACGCTTACATACAATGACCCCGCTGCACACATCCTCCAACCATTGATCTCAAACTGCCCCAACACACTGGCACACTGGCTCACCTCAAGAAAGACCAGGCAAGATGTAGCACCACGTTGCACTGTATTACCTAAGTTACGCATGTAGGCATATGCGTGACCTTGTGAACGTCATTTATGTAGTCCTTGTGCCAACGGGTCTTCACTTTGGGCATTCACAAAAGTGAGGTACCGGTGGTGCAAGGCCCTTCATAAATGAGGTCCAGTATATCTGCTCCATCAGAGATGGACATGGCAGTGCTGTTTTGACATTTTAAATATGTGATTGTCATATGTGATTAACTTACATTGAGAATAGTTGTGATTGTGGACAAGTATAAGGACAACAAGATGCACACATCAGACTGTGGCACAGGGACATTTCTAGCTGCAATCACCACCATGACCCATTACTGACATCTGTGCACTTATTGTGACTTACCCGTTGTCTGTTCTTCAGTTTCTCGGGCTGCACTGTCCTGTCCGGATATTCCAGTTACGATTTCCTCTGGGATGACAGCTGCCACCCGCTCCTCCAGGTCATCCAGGACCTCCTGGTCTGTTGGGCTGCCTCCTCCAGTTTGTGAGGCTGCCTTACGGTTTGCCGCAAGCTTTTCTTTTGTCCTGCGCTTACAGTCATGCCACCTTTTTTTGCAGTCCATGACAGTCCTGTTGGACTGGCCTACGCTGTTGTTCTTTTGTACGATTCTGTGCCATATCGCCTCTTTTTTTGCAAGAGGCAGCTTGGAACTGACAAAGAGCTGGTGCTGGTAGTTGGTGACCTCCGTCACCAGTATCTCATTTTCCTCACAACTCAAATTGGACTTCCGTTTCCTTTTTGCCCCAGTGTCAGCCTGTGCATCTGGGCTTCTGCTACGGCTGTTTGCCAGAGGGTCCTGGCTACTGGGGTTACCTTCCTGGTCCATTGTTAGGTCCTCTGTGGTCCACAAATGTATTTTTGGAGAATTGCGTAGATTCCCGGGTGCCTTTTGCCGCTTCACGCAGTGTGAACTGTTGCAGGGTTGTCGCAATAGAGTTGCGTGTCGCAAATCGGTCTTACGTGACTTTTTCTGCAATTGCATCAGGCTGACTTGCGGCAGTTTTGCGGCACCTACGTCAGTTTTTCTGATGCAGGCTACCGCGTTGTGCCACGGTCCGTCACCTTGTCGATTTACCGCATCCGAGTCGATTTGCGTTGTCGCTGCGGCGACGCAAGATTTTTGACGCATCGCTGCGTTGCGGCAGCGATGCGTCACGTTTTGTAAATCTGCACCTGTAAGTGCAGTAATGCCATTAAGAGTATATGGTGCTGGGAGTTTGTCATTACGAACTCCACCGTACCATAATGGCTTTACTGAAAACTGAGAAGTTTGGTATCAAACTTCTCAGCACATTAAACCCACACTGATGCCAGTGTGGGATTTAATGAAAAATGCACACAGAGGGCATCTTAGAGATGCTCTCTGAAAAACGACCTAGCACTAGTATCCAGGCTGAGTGGCTGCTCTCCAGCTGCCACCACCAGACATGTTTCTGCACCCCTGGGTCGAGAGCCTGCTGCTCTCGGGGGTCTGAAACAATGCACATCCTGGGACGAGGTGCCAAACCTCCTCCCCCAGGATGGGCAGGGTTCACGAAGGGGAAGCTTCAAAGGCTTGCCGCCTTTGTGAGCTTCCCCAGGCCTGTTGCTGCTTTTAGGAACTGGCCCCCACCAGTTTTGACCCCCACTTTGGGCGGGGGAATCGGCAGGAAAAACAAGTCAGGCAGAGAGGTGTACCCACCTTTGCCAACCCCATCCCTCAGGTGGGGGAGGTGAGGTGAAGCACAACTCTCAGTCCCTGACATCTTGCAGCTGGGGGGACCCAGCCAACCAGAGTGAGGCATATGCCCCCCTTCCACTGGAGGGTGGCATAACAGGTGGTGTACCCACCCCAAGGAAGGGACCCATTAGTCCCAACCTTTTATTTACCTGTAACGCCCCTAAATCTAGTATTTAGGGGCCCCCTGAACCTTTTATCCTCAGACATGAAAACACAAGAAGAAAAGAAGAAGAAGGACTGAACAGCCGTGCCGAAGCTCAGAAGAGGAGGACGCCCACTGACTTGGCCCCAGCCCTACCGGCCTGTCCGCACCTCGAACCTGCAGAAGCGAAACTCCGGTGTGTCCTGCAGCCAGCAACCTCAAGAACCCCGAGGACCTGCCCTGCCTTCCAAAGAAAAGACTTTGTCTCCCGTGAACACCGGATTTGTTCACCAACAGACTCCAGCTCTGGCAAAATCCGCGAGTCCGCACCACTCTGCACCCGTCGCCCACGGCCCGAGTTTGAGTGGCCCAACACCACAAGGAGGACTCCCAGGTGATCCAGACCCGAGATCAAGTAATCCCTGACCTGCCTCAAGCCTCCAGCCGACGCCAGCAGCTTCAATCCGGAAGGTCCCCCCAACCGCGACCAGGACCTGGGAAGAAGATCCGACCCTAAAAGACACCCCTGCACCCGACGCCCCACAGCCTTGGGTGGCCCAACCGACAGTGTCTAGCCAACCCCCAGCATCCCAACTTACCTCTCCAAGTGGTGGTCGTGCCCAGAAGCCCTCTGTCCCCGAGCCTGCAGTGTGTTTGCAAACCGGAGAATCCCCATTGAAAGTAACAGGGCACCCGATGACAAACCAGCACCCTGCATTCGGCCGCCCTAGGGACGCTGAGGGTGAACCTTTAGTGCTACCTTGAACCCCCATTTGCCCTGAGCTTAAGTCCAGGAGCTTTGCTCCCACAACCTTGTGGCCTGCTCGTGAGCAGCCACCAACCAGAGGCCCCCTATCCCCCATTGGATAACATTGGGCCTCAGCACTCTGCACCCGGCTGCCCTAGTGCCGCTGTGGATGTAACAAGAGTGCATCCTTGACCCTGGGGGATCCCTGAGGTTAACCCCAGAAACCCAACTCCCACAACAAAGTACTTACCTGTTAACCGATAACACTATTTCCTCCCGTAGGATAACATTGACTGTTTGCTATGAAAAAGTGTGGAGTTGGAAAATCTATAAAAGTCTCTGAAACTGTAACCAAATAACCAAAACGCTTTTACTTACCTGTTTACAGGAAATGTCACAGTGCAGTATCCAGGTATACTACACTGTGTAAGAAAGTAATCTGTAAAGTAATCTACTTGACATCCTATTGAAAAGCCAATACAAAGTATATGTACAATATTTCAAAGCATTGCATTATCAGTAATTCTACTGTAACCAAACCAAAGTATATATACAATTGCAATTCAAACTGTATTATTACTGCAAAGTATAAAACACTTACCTGTGCCAGGCTTGCTTGGTTCTAGGAAATAAAATAACTAAAAGAATATTTTTTATACAAACAAAATTGGTCTGACTTCAGGTTTTGAGTGTGTGACAATCATTTGCTGATTGAGTGTATACAACAAATGCTTAATGCTGCCCTCTGATAAAGCCTTACTGCTCGCCCACACTACCACAAATAGAAAGTAAGGTGCTATCTACTTTTACCTCTGCCTACCTTTGGGGTTCTACTGGACTCTGTGCATACTATACCTCACTTTGGTATAGTACATACAGAGCCAGCTTCCTACATTTAGTAGTAACATGTAGCAACAATCAGTGTTCAATGGGTTTTATAGATCTTGTGGCCCCTGTGTCACTGCACCTGCAGCACCATTCAAACCATGGCCCTAGTGCCTGCAAGGTAATTGCACTTGTGACTGCTTGTTTAGTAGTAACATGTAGCAATAATCGGTCTTCAGTGGGCTTCATAGAGCTTTTGGCCTTTGTGGCACTGCACCTGCTGCGCCATTCAAATCATGGCCCTTGTGCCTGCAAGGTAACTGCACTTGTGACTGCTTGCTTAGTAGTAAAATATGGCAATAATCGGTGTTCAGTGGGTTTCCTAGACCTTTTGGTCCCTGTGCCACTGCACGTGCTGCACCATTCTTATCACGGCCCTTGTGTCTGCAAGGTAACTGCACTTGTGCCTGCTTGTTTAGTAGTAAAATATGGCACTTTTCGGTCTTCAGTGGGTTTCCTAAACCTTTTCGCCCCTGTGCCATTGCACCTTCTCTGTCCATCATCTTGTTGTGTTTGCGCTAAGTGGCTAAGGGTATGCCCAGACGTGGATCCCTTGCTCGCTGTGCCACTGGATTCAAGTTAGCCTGGCTGATGAGGGGTGATACCCTGAAACTGGTTCCCGGATGCTTGTTTGCGGTCCTGGGAGCACCTGGCCTGGCAGTTTGGGATGGACTGTTCCCATGAGGAGCAGGGTCAAGACTGATTTGCATATGGCTGGGACCAACTGGGGTGGCATAGCGAGCAAAAAAATGATGGATTAAACCCAGATCTCTTGACTGGGGGTGAGTGGTTGAAAAGTTTCAGCACTCCGTCCATCATCTTGTTGTGTTTGCTGTGTTTGCCCTAAGTGGCCGAGGGAATGCCCAGACGTGGGTCCCTGCTCGCTGTGCCACTGGATTCAAGCTAGCCTGGCTGATAAGGGGTGATACCACGAAATCAATTCCAGGATGCTTGTTTCCGGTCCAGGAAGGACCTGGACATGCAGTTCAGGCTGGACTGTTCCCATGAAGAGCATTGTCAAGACTGATTTGCATATTGCTGGGCCAAATTGGGGTGGCATAGTGAACATAAGGACGACGGATTAAACCCAGATCTCTTGAATGGGGGTGAGTAGTTCCAAAGTTCCAAAACTCTGTCCATCATCTTGTTGTGTTTGCTACTGCACCTGTTGCACCATTCAAATCATGGCCCTAGTGCCTGCAAGGTAACTGCATTTGTGACTGCTTCTTTAGTAGTAAAATATAGCAACAATCGGTCTTCAGTGGGTTTCCAAGAGCTTATGGCTGCTGTGCCACTGCACCTGCTGCAGCATCCCAATCATTGCCCTAGGGCCTGCAAGTTAACTGCACTTGACTGCTTGTTTAGTAGTAACATGTAGCAACAATCAGTGTTCAATGGGTTTTATAGATCTTGTGGCCCCTGTGCCACTGCACCTGCTGCACCATTCAAACCATGGCCCTAGTGCCTGCAAGGAAATTGCACTTGTGACTGCTTGTTTAGTAGTAACATGTAGCAATAGTCAGTGTTCAGTGGGCTTCATAGAGCTTTTGGCCTTTGTGCCACTGCACCTGCTGCGCCATTCAAATCATGGCCCTACTGCCTGCAAGGTAACTGCACTTGTGACTGCTTGCTTTGTAGTAAAATATAGCAATAATTGCTGTTCAGCACGTTGCCAAGAGCTTTTGGCCCCTGTGCCACTGCACCTGCTGCAGCATTCAAACCATGGCCCTAGTGCCCGAAAGATAATTGCACTTATGACTGCTTGCTTAGTAGTAACATGTAGCAATAATCGGTGTTCAGTGGGTTTCCTAGATCTTTCAGTCCCTGTGCCACTGCATCTGCTACACCGTTCATATCATGGCCCTAGTCTCTCCAAGGTAACTGCACTTGTGCCTGCTTGTTTAGTAATAAAATATGGCAATCATTGGTCTTCACTGGGTTTCCTAGACCTTTTCGCCCCTGTGCCACTGCACCTGCTCCGTCCATCATCTTGTTGTGTTTGCTATGTTTGCCCTAAGTGGCTAAGGGTATGCCCAGACGTGGATCCCTTGCTCGCTGTGCCACTGGATTCAAGTTAGCCTGGCTGATGAGGGTGATACCCTGAAACTGGTTCCAGGATGCTTGTTTCGCGGTCCTGGGAGCACCTGGCCTGGCAGTTTGGGATGGACTGTTCCCATGAGGAGCAGGGTCAAGACTGATTTGCATATGGCTGGGACCAACTGGGGTGGCATAGCGAGCAAAAAAATGATGGATTAAACCCAGATCTCTTGACTGGGGGTGAGTGGTTGAAAAGTTTCAGCACTCCGTCCATCATCTTGTTGTGTTTGCTGTGTTTGCCCTAAGTGGCCGAGGGAATGCCCAGACGTGGGTCCCTGCTCGCTGTGCCACTGGATTCAAGCTAGCCTGGCTGATAAGGGGTGATACCACGAAATCAATTCCAGGATGCTTGTTTCCGGTCCAGGAAGGACCTGGACATGCAGTTCAGGCTGGACTGTTCCCATGAAGAGCATTGTCAAGACTGATTTGCATATTGCTGGGCCAAATTGGGGTGGCATAGTGAACATAAGGACGACGGATTAAACCCAGATCTCTTGAATGGGGGTGAGTAGTTCCAAAGTTCCAAAACTCTGTCCATCATCTTGTTGTGTTTGCTACTGCACCTGTTGCACCATTCAAATCATGGCCCTAGTGCCTGCAAGGTAACTGCATTTGTGACTGCTTCTTTAGTAGTAAAATATAGCAACAATCGGTCTTCAGTGGGTTTCCAAGAGCTTATGGCTGCTGTGCCACTGCACCTGCTGCAGCATCCCAATCATTGCCCTAGGGCCTGCAAGGTAACTGCACTTGACTGCTTGTTTAGTAGTAACATGTAGCAACAATCAGTGTTCAATGGGTTTTATAGATCTTGTGGCCCCTGTGCCACTGCACCTGCTGCACCATTCAAACCATGGCCCTAGTGCCTGCAAGGAAATTGCACTTGTGACTGCTTGTTTAGTAGTAACATGTAGCAATAGTCAGTGTTCAGTGGGCTTCATAGAGCTTTTGGCCTTTGTGCCACTGCACCTGCTGCACCATTCAAATCATGGCCCTACTGCCTGCAAGGTAACTGCACTTGTGACTGCTTGCTTTGTAGTAAAATATAGCAATAATTGCTGTTCAGCACGTTGCCAAGAGCTTTTGGCCCCTGTGCCACTGCACCTGCTGCAGCATTCAAACCATGGCCCTAGTGCCCGAAAGATAATTGCACTTATGACTGCTTGCTTAGTAGTAACATGTAGCAATAATCGGTGTTCAGTGGGTTTCCTAGATCTTTCAGTCCCTGTGCCACTGCACCTGCTACACCGTTCATATCATGGCCCTAGTCTCTCCAAGGTAACTGCACTTGTGCCTGCTTGTTTAGTAATAAAATATGGCAATCATTGGTCTTCACTGGGTTTCCTAGACCTTTTCGCCCCTGTGCCACTGCACCTGCTCCGTCCATCATCTTGTTGTGTTTGCTATGTTTGCCCTAAGTGGCCAAGGGTATGCCCAGACGTGGATCCCTTGCTCGCTGTGCCACTGGATTCAAGTTAGCCTGGCTGATGAGGGGTGATACCCTGAAACTGGTTCCAGGATGCTTGTTTGCGGTCCTGGGAGCACCTGGCCTGGCAGTTTGGGATGGACTGTTCCCATGAGGAGCAGGGTCAAGACTGATTTGCATATGGCTGGGACCAACTGGGGTGGCATAGCGAGCAAAAAAATGATGGATTAAACCCAGATCTCTTGACTGGGGGTGAGTGGTTGAAAAGTTTCAGCACTCCGTCCATCATCTTGTTGTGTTTGCTGTGTTTGCCCTAAGTGGCCGAGGGAATGCCCAGACGTGGGTCCCTGCTCGCTGTGCCACTGGATTCAAGCTAGCCTGGCTGATAAGGGGTGATACCACGAAATCAATTCCAGGATGCTTGTTTCCGGTCCAGGAAGGACCTGGACATGCAGTTCAGGCTGGACTGTTCCCATGAAGAGCATTGTCAAGACTGATTTGCATATTGCTGGGCCAAATTGGGGTGGCATAGTGAACATAAGGACGACGGATTAAACCCAGATCTCTTGAATGGGGGTGAGTAGTTCCAAAGTTCCAAAACTCTGTCCATCATCTTGTTGTGTTTGCTACTGCACCTGTTGCACCATTCAAATCATGGCCCTAGTGCCTGCAAGGTAACTGCATTT
Organism: Calotriton arnoldi; assembly: GCA_963921515.1. Lineage (NCBI taxonomy): Eukaryota > Metazoa > Chordata > Amphibia > Caudata > Salamandridae > Calotriton > Calotriton arnoldi. The sequence continues at coordinate 29,344 of CAWUFW010014318.1, read as the reverse complement.
GTGACTGCTTCTTTAGTAGTAAAATATAGCAACAATCGGTCTTCAGTGGGTTTCCAAGAGCTTATGGCTGCTGTGCCACTGCACCTGCTGCAGCATCCCAATCATTGCCCTAGGGCCTGCAAGGTAACTGCACTTGACTGCTTTTTTAGTAGTAACATGTAGCAACAATCAGTGTTCAATGGCTTTTATAGATCTTGTGGCCCCTGTGCCACTGCACCTGCTGCACCATTCAAACCATGGCCCTAGTGCCTGCAAGGTAACTGCACTTGTGACTGCTTGTTTAGTAGTAACATGTAGCAATAGTCAGTGTTCAGTGGGCTTCATAGAGCTTTTGGCCTTTGTGCCACTGCACCTGCTGCGCCATTCAAATCATGGCCCTACTGCCTGCAAGGTAACTGCACTTGTGACTGCTTGCTTTGTAGTAAAATATAGCAATAATTGCTGTTCAGCACGTTGCCAAGAGCTTTTGGCCCCTGTGCCACTGCACCTGCTGCAGCATTCAAACCATGGCCCTAGTGCCCAAAAGATAATTGCACTTATGACTGCTTGCTTAGTAGTAACATGTAGCAATAATCGGTGTTCAGTGGGTTTCCTAGATCTTTCAGTCCCTGTGCCACTGCACCTGCTACACCGTTCATATCATGGCCCTAGTGTCTGCAAGGTAACTGCACTTGTGCCTGCTTGTTTAGTAATAAAATATGGCAATCATTGGTCTTCACTGGGTTTCCTAGACCTTTTCGCCCCTGTGCCACTGCACCTGCTCCGTCCATCATCTTGTTGTGTTTGCTATGTTTGCCCTAAGTGGCCAAGGGTATGCCCGGATGTGGGTCCCTTCCTCGCTGTACCACTGGATTCAAGTTAGCCTGGCTGATGAGGGGTGATTCCCTGAAACCGGTTCCAGGATGCTTGTTTCCGGTCCTGGGAGGACCTGGCCTGGAAATTCCGACTGGACTGCTCGAATGAGGAGTAGGGTCAAGACTGATTTGCATATGGCTGGGTCCAACTGGCGTGGTATAGTGAGCAAAAGAATGATGGATTAAACTCAGATGTCTTGACTGAGGGTGAGTGGTTGAAAAGTTTCAGCACTCCGTCTATCATCTTGTTGTGTTTGCTGTGTTTGCCCGAAGTGGCCAAGGGAATGCCCAGACGTGGGTCTTTTGCTCGCTGTGCCACTGGATTCAAGCTACCCTGGCTGAGGAGGGGTGATACCACGAAATCGGTACCAGGATGTTTGTTTCTGGTCCAGGGAGGACCTGGCCATGCAGTTCAGGCTGGACTGTTCCCATGAAGAGCAGGGTCAAGACTGATTTGCATATTGCTGGGGCCAAACTGGGGCGGCATAGTGAGCATAAGAACGATGGATTAAACCCAGATCTCTTGAATGGGGGTGAGTAGTTACAAAGTTTCAGAACTCTGTCCATCATCTTGTTGTGTTTGCTACTGCACCTGTTGCACCATTCAAATCATGTCCCTAGTGCCTGCAAGGTAACTGCATTTGTGACTGCTTCTTTAGTAGCAAAATATTGCAACAATCGGTCTTCAGTGGGTCTCCTAGACCTTTTGGCCCCTGTGCCACAGCACTTGCTGCACCATTCAAAACATGGCCCTATTACCTGCAAGGTAACTGCACTTGTTTAGTAGTAAAATATAGCAACATTCGGTGTTCAGTGGGTTTCCAAGAGCTTTTGGTTGCTGTGCCACTGCACCTGCTGCAGCACCCCAATCATTGCCCTAGGGCCTGCAAGGTAACTGCACTTGACTGCTTGTTTAATAGTAACATGTAGCAACAATCAGTGTTAAATGAGTTTTATTGATCTTGTGGCCCCTGTGCCACTGCACCTGTTGCACCATTCAAATCATGGCCCTAGTGCCTGCAAAGTAACTGCATTTGTGACTGCTTTTTTAGTAGTAAAATATAGCAACAATCGGTCTTCAGTGGGCTTCATAGACCTTTTGGCACCTGTGCCACTGCACTTGCTGCACCATTCAAAACATGGCCCTAGTGCCTGCAAGGTAACTGCACTTGTTTAGTAGTAAAATATAGCAACATTCGGTGTTCAGTGGGTTTCCAAGAGCTTTTGGCTGCTGTGCCACTGCACCTGCTGCAGCATCCCAATCATTGCCCTAGGGCCTGCAAGGTAACTGCACTTGACTGCTTGTTTAATAGTAACATGTAGCAACAATCAGTGTTAAATGAGTTTTATTGATCTTGTGGCCCCTGTGCCACTGCACCTGATGCACCATTCAGACCATGGCCCTATTGACTGCAAGGTAAATGCACTTGTGACTGCTTGCTTAGTAGTAACAAATAGCAGTATTCAGTGTTCAGTAGGTTCCTAGAGCTTTTGGCCCCTGTGCCACTGCACCTGCTGCGCCATTCAAATCATGGCCCTAGTGCCTGCAAGGTAACTGCACTTGTGACTGCTTGCTTAGTACTAAAATATTGCAATAATTGCTGTTCAGCGGGTTGCCAAGAGCTTTTGACCACTGTGCCACTGAACCTGCTGCACCATACCTCGAAATCGGTTCCAGGATGCTTGTTTCCAGTCCAGGGAGGACCTGGCCATGCAGTTCAGGCTGGACTGTTCCCATGAAGAGCAGGGTCAAGACTGATTTGCATATTGCTGGGGCCAAACTGGCATGGCATAGTGAGCATAAGAAAGATGGATTAAACCCAGGTTTCTTGAATGGGGGTGAGTAGTTAAAAAGTTTCGGAACTCTGTACATCATCTTGTTGTGTTTGCTACTGCACCTGTTGCACCATTCAAATCATGGCCCTAGTGCCTGCAAAGTAACTGCATTTGTGGCTGCCTCTTTAGTAGTAAAATATTGCAACAATCGGTCTTCAGTGGGCTTCCTAGATTTTTTGGCACCTGTGCCACTGCACTTGCTGCACCATTCAAAACATGGCCCTAGAGCCTGCAAGGTAACTGCACTTGTGACTGCTTGCTTAGTAGCAACATATTGCAATAATCGGTGTTCAGGGTTTCCTAGAGATTTTGGCCCCTGTGCCACTGCACCTGCTGCACAATTCAAATCATGGCTCTAATGCCTGCAAGGTAACTGCACTTATGACTGCTTGCTTAGTAGAAATATATAGCAATAATTGGTGTTCAGTGGGTTTCCTAGAGCTTTTGGCCCCTGTTCCACTGCACCTGCTGCACCATTCAAATCATGACCCTAGTGCCTGCAAGGTAACTACAATTGTGACTGCTTTCTTAGGGCCCAATTACGATGTCGTCCGGAAAGCATTCCAACTGAATCGGTTTGGGAATGCTTTCTGAACACCTTTGGTTCCGGGAGTCCAACCGACCAATTACGGTGTGTCCCAACACCGTTCGGTCGGACTCCAGTTGACTTAAATGGGTGCCTGTGTTCTGAACGAGAACACAGGCCCCCATTGAGAAATGGTGTGGTTGGGGAAAAGCTTGCACCCTGTGGCAGGCACCCCATTTTGCCTGCCACACTGGGCATGCAGGGAAAGGGGAGACCCATGGGCACCCCCTAGGGTCCGATTCGGAGGGCCCTGGGTAAAGGGGGGCCTGCTACAGGCCCCCCAAGTCAGATTGCAGCAGCCGATCCGTGTTGGAACAACCGACTCGGAAAGGCTGTCCGAATCCAACATCCTAATTGCTTGTCCGGAAACTTGGCCCGTAGAACTGTTTGAGTCGGCTCCGAACGACACCATTACTCCGAATGCCGTTTGGAACCGAGTCGGACAGTTCGGACGCTTTCGGGACATCATGATCGGTCATCCAGAAATGTGTCCGGGTTGGTCGGAATCAAGGCTTCGAATCGGATTCGACCGAATCGGATGCCGTTCAGAGCCTTTCGGATGGTATCGTAATCGACCCCTTAGTATTAAGACACAGCAATAATCCGTGTTCAGCGGGTTGCCAAGAGGTTTTGGCCCCTGTGCCACTGCACCTGCTGCACCGTTCAAATCATGACCATAGTGCCTGCAAGGTAACTATACTTGTGACTGCTTGCTTAGTAGTAAAATACAGCAATAATTGGTGTTCAGCGGGTTTCCAAGAGCTTTTGGCCTGTGTGCCACTGCGCCTGCTTCGCCATTCAAATCATGACTCTAGGGCCTGCACGGTAAGAGCACTTGTGACTGCTTGTTTAGTAGCAAAATATCACAAAAATCAGTGCTCATTGGGCTTCCTAAACCTTTTGGCCCCGGTGCCACTGCACCTGCTGCACCATTGACATCATGACCCTGGGGCCTGCAAAGACAAATGAGGAAATAATGTATATGCCATAATTTATGTGTTCCGAAAAAGGCACAGTTGGAGACAGAATACATAATTATTGTATAGGTAAACATAAACACAAACGTTTTCACAAAAAGTGCTTTTAAACTTATCCAACTCACCAAAACGAGTTGCCACAGATGTCATAAATAAAGCATATGCTTTACACATCAAAGTGAAAACCAAGCATTTCTAAATTGTGTTACAGTGTGCCTGGCTCTGTCCTGTTAAAAGATCTCAACCTGTGCTTGACAGTGAATGAGCCATAAACAGTGTAAATTGCCAAGATCACCATATGTTAGGTTGACACTGAGACTGAAATGCGGTTTAGTCATTTGTTCCTAAAAAGGCAGCTTCACAAATTAAATGAACTCACCAAAGAAGAGGAATTTTACATAAAACGTGCAAATGTTTTGTGCAGCTGAAGAAAGAGATACACTTTGAGATGGCTACGTCTACAATAAAATTTTTAAAAAAGGGCACCAGCAGGCTCCATGGAGAACGTACGCTGTATTCCTCTTTCCTATAAACGTTCTCGCTTTGAAGTTTGCTGAAAGCAACATAACCAGGCTCCCACGAAAACACAGCTTTATTTGACCTTGGTCTTTGAATGCCCAGCAAATGTGATGAGAAAAGCACAAGATTTAAAGGCCTGGTTTTTTTTTACTGAAAACGAGTTCTTGGAAGAATACTGTAAAAATGGTTTTAGCATGGGGAGGTACAAACTCAAGCTGTCCAGCCTAAAGCAAATAAAGCCAGCAAATCGAAAGCCAGGAAATGTGAGTTACAAACTACAAAGCCAATAGCAAGCCACAAGCGGAATGCATTACCAGGTCAACTTTCTGAAAGTCCCCAAGATGCCTTTCGCATACCAGACTAGGCGGCAACCTAAAAAAGCGTCCATGTGTCCCTGAAGGAACCCAAAAGCACACATGTCACAACATGTTGTCTTGGCACCCCACTTTGCTTTTGTTCACACTCATGTAGTGCGCATTTTTGAGTGTGTAGCAGATCAGTGGCTCTGGCCTCAAATTGATTATTTTGCCTTATTCCATCTAGACAAGGCATGCAGTGAATTCCCTATATTTCTCCTTATGCCCAAGGTTGCCCACGATATATATGAGGAAGGACAATCCGGCCATCCTTCAATTTCCCCACTTCTCTGTTTCCCTCAAGCCCAAACAGAATTCTCCCCGGCCTTGTAAGGCACCTCCAAACCAGTCTTGAAATCTGTACTCCAGACTCTTTAGGCACCAATTTGGGTAGAGTTTTCCCTTATTATTTTCTCCTAACTAGAGTAAGAGTAAGGTGCATTTATCATCACTTTAAATTAATGTTGTTTCGGGATATCATTGTCCCAGTACTTGCAATACAGATCAGGTGTCTGGTAATTGGATGTCACTGTGCACACAAACTTTCACTGGAAAGCAACACACAACATAGAACACTTACAGGAAGGCAGCTAAGATATTCTGTTTAGCTGGGCATCAAATACCTCACGACAGTACTAACCATAATAAACAAAAATCACAGTCTCCAACGGAACATGTTAGACAGTACACTGTACACACATCCAATAGAGTTCAGAGGCATCTTTTAGTTGGACCACACAGATCTCTCAATAGCACCCTACACTTCACAAAATATACCTTCCACTGCAACACACAACACACTAAGGGCCTCATTACGACTTTGGCAGTGCGGTGCAGGGTCCGCCTCGCCGCAGCACCGCCAAAGCTGTGGTCAGACCACTTGCCAGATTAGGAGTTTCCTCCTGTCTGGCGGACTGGTTTTTGGCATTCCCACAGCAGTGCCTCAGAAAATGGGCACCGCAAATGCCAAAAATATTTCCTGCACAGCATAGACTGAAAAGTCCATGTCGTGCAGGAGCTGGGGTGCATGCCCACACGGGGGCACATATTGTGCCCCCCGTGTGCATCCCCATGCAGAGAAGGCACAGGGATCAGAATTGGTAAAGACCTCCTTCTGCACACACCAAACACTACTAACCACTACATCACCTCTTATACCCAGTAAAGTAGCATTTTATTCACACCTACACAGCTAACTATCTAACTCAAATAAGCGGAAGTCAGGCTACGTTTTATTTAATCCAGAGCTTGAAGATACTCAACCTCTAATATCGCTGCGAGGCCATACTAATTGCATAACATAACAAATGAAATGTTACCAGTGCAATTATTTGAGTGGGAAGATGTTGGTATTTTGTGAAAGTATCTGACAGTGAGGACATGATTTACTGGTTTGTTGTTTGGTCATGAGTTGTTTTACATTGCAACATGCTCCCATTATGCTAGTGTATGATATTATCCTATGAAAATGTATAGGGGTTTCACTTTTTTATCCTTGAAATTGGATTACATTCACTTGTAATCATTAGAGATATGGTTCTTCATATTTTAGGTTGTACAACATGGTGTTGTATGTGTGAAAGTATGTTTAACATTGGTAAGAGTATATTGTTGTTTTGGAATTAATAGTACCTTAACCTTTGAATTTCATGTCTTTTTAAGGTGTGTGCTCTAGACGCAATTAACACCTCCACTGGTCTACCTAAACTTTCCTTTAATTTTATTTTTCGGGGAATATATATGCTTTATACACACTGATCATGAGGAGGTTTATGGTTGTTCCACATGTGCCAACACCACAGATTTCGGTGAGAGAGGCCTGTTTTTTAAGCCAAAATGGCCTTAGTTTAGTGTTGTAGTTGGAAAGCTAGGTGTTCTACTTGTAGGTGTCAGCCCAGGTAGTAGATTCATTCATTGTTATGTATGGGTCTTGGAGAGAGCCACATGAGTGAATAACTGGAATCAAAACCAGTAACAGACTGCACTGCTATAACATGGCTACATTTGTTAACAAAGGCTGTTAGCTACTGTTGGTGCATCATAAAGGAATTCCAGGCTGCTCTGTCTGGGCTCTCTAAGAGCCTGTCAGAGCAGCACTGGAAACCATGGAGCACAGTTTCTGGAATAGAGGGCACAAATAGTGGGTAGGGGTGGGTAGCGGGACACAGAAGAGAAGCTGTGTTGTGTATGACTCACCCATCACACTCCTCTGCCCCTGTACAGTAGTTGAAAGCATGAGCAGATGATTTTTGGGGCCATACAAAACATACAATTATAGATGGGTAAAAAGTGAATTCTGAGGATGTTTTTCACTTCAGGACTCCGAATGACATCATAGACAACTCAACATTTGCTTCAGTTGTCTATTTGATGTCACTCAGAACTCTCCGGAGAAAAACATCTCATTTCATTGTTACCGCTTTTTAATTCTATATGTTGAATCTTAGGTCGTCAGTTATAGCATCATCATCTTAGCTTCCGTCGAGGCTCCACCTACACTCCATTTATAGTTAACTTCTTGGCTAGCCCCAGCACACAGACCTCAATATTCCATGCACCATCATATCCTCACAGCCAGGGTTTGCCTTAGACATGAGCGAGCAATGCTCATGCCCAAGCGCCAATTTTCAGCGGGGCGCGAGGATCATTGTGGCTCCAATTAAACAACTCCAATTTTATTTTATTTCTCTAGCTGCTGGTACCCTGCTGGTAAATCCCCAATCTCCTTATCTGCCACTATTATCACCCTTTCTCATCCCGCTCTCTCACTGGACCCTTCATCTCTCATGTGGTGTTGTGACGAGCTAGATTAAGAGATTTGGGTAAGGTAGGGCAGGAGTGTTGAGAAGTATACTCAGAGCAGGTCAGTTACCGCTCTGAGTGATCCAGCCTCGGACTAACCTGTGTACTGATAAGGGCAAATACACAAAAGGAGCATCAGGGGGTAAATAGTCAGGTTGCCCCCCACTCAGTGATTCATAAACACAAAAAGAGACCTGGCTAGTTCTGAACTGTTATCTTTATTGTCTCCTTTGGGACACAGAGGGAGTTTTCAAAGACATTAAACTTCCCTCACGGGACGGAGATTATTGCCAATCACCTATTAGTCCAACTGTTCACTTTCAAAAAGATTATTAAAATCGTCAATACACCACATTGCATTACAAGTGTCAAAAAGAAATTTGAAACCATAAAAGATCGGTGACAAAATTAATAAAAAAGTGTAAGAAAGGTCAGAAAGTGCCTCACGTACGCATCACCCAGGGAGCTGCTGGTTGGTACTCACCAGTTTGCCCATGTTATCATCATCGGTAACTTTCATAACCATAAAGGAAAAAAGGTGTGTGTCCAAATTTCTCAAAAGTGAGAAAACCAAGAAAAGGAAATCAATAAAGACATGTATAGATGCACTGTAAGTGCTTGTGTCACTCAGTACCCACTGGTCCCCAATGTGAAGAAAGAGAGATTCAATTCTCAAAGATAAAATGGGGTACAACTCACTGGCAAAACATAATTTTATTTAGTGCAGTGAGTGTCCTCAAGTTAAAAAAATGGCATGTATTTGGCCGTTTTCAGAGACAAAAGGCCAACATGTTTCATTGCCAACCTATTTACGGCAACTTCATCAGGGCTGATGGGGAACCAGACTTCATTTCACTGGTACATCACACCAAACCGAGTGGTTGCTGTCGTCCCTCGTACCTGCACACCACCACTATGAGGGTCCCGTGCCTATTGGTCGCGCATCCCACTGATGACTGCGGTCGTCAATATAAACCGCTTCCGCGGACAGCCTCAACTTCGTGCTCCATCCCAATGGCCATTGATAAGGGCAACCAAGATGATCATAGACAAGAGTGATCAGCAGACCACCAGGGAGGCAAGGAAGGTGGTGGATACCAGAGAACTCTCCATTCGCAACCAGCAACTTTGCTGACTTTTCCCAAGATAAGAGCTACAGACAGGGTCAATGAAGGGATGTGGTCTAGAGCCATTGTGAGGTCATTCTTTAAAGTTACTGCATGTTCAATGTGACGCTACAATCCTGCTTGCCGCACTTTTGGGACTCTAAGCCCCACAAAGCTGTTAATCTGCCAGGAGGAGGGGCTGCTTCACGCGCTTAAAAGCGCCAACGATCTCCCGCGACGCGGGACGCTACAATCCTGCTTGCCGCACTTTTGGGACTCCAAGCCCCACAAAGCTATTAATATGCCAGGAGGAGGGGCTGCTTCAAGCGCTTAAAAGCGCCAACGATCTCCCGCGACGCGGGACGCTACAATCCTGCTTGCCGCACTTTTGGGACTCCAAGCCCCACAAAGCTGTTAATCTGCCAGGAGGAGGGGCTGCTTCACGCGCTTAAAAGCGCCAACGATCTCCCGCGACGCGGGGCGCTACAATCCTGCTTGCCGCACTTTTGGGAATCCAAGCCCCACAAAGCTGTTAATCTGCCAGGAGGAGGGGCTGCTTCACGAGCTTAAAAGCACCAACGATCTCCCGCGACGTGGGACGCGCGCGGGCGAAGCCCGGGCCAAGGGCGGGCCCGTCCTTGCCCATCAGTGACCGGATGAGGCTGGGTTGGCCCACCCCTCTGTCATCTGCCCCACAGACTCAGACTTGGACTACCCCTGCAAATCCCCTTCTGCTGTAGAGGTATTGTGTGTCTTATCCTATTTTCTCCTATCCTGGGTATCTGTATGAAGGACTAAACCGGATCTTGATCCCCATAGTCAGTTGTCATCCCCACGGACTGCCAAATAACTTATGGAACTTTGAGCCAAGGTTGGTTTTACCAAATACTGGCTAGCCTGCGAAACAGTATTTGTTTTAGTTTGAGTATTAGTTCTTCCAGGTATCTGACCCACGGGAAAAAGAAAGTCTAGGGAGGGCAGTGGAGCGGTTTTTGACATTGATTAATGCTTTAATTGTGGTGCTGGGTGTTTTCTTTTTGCCCAATCTCAAGCTAAACTGTGTGTATTAATTGAGTGACAGGTGGAGAAAAAATGGGAAGAAGGGTAGGACTAAGTAGAAATAAAATCACTAGCGCTTCCTCACTTCCCCCAACATCAGTAGATAAAATGCTACAGAGGGCTATTGGGGTGGTGGACACTGAAATTGAGCTTACGGAACGGCGGCTGTCACTCACCCCTGACATATTCATCCAAGCGCCGGATCCGTCCACACCGACAAATACGACTCAATCACAGTTTGTTGAGCCCATCATGTCACCCCTACGGGATGTCCCACCAAAGAAAGCATTGCGCAAGGGTAGAACATGCACAAACATCCCTAAGAATGGTAAACGCAAACTAACAACTTAGGTCGGACCTAAGAAAAAAATAATAATTCTGTGAGGGCACCACAGCTGACCTCGAGGGGGGCATTGAGCAAGAACACAATCGGGATAGCCCCCAATCTGTCAATGTAGATATGACTCACCCACCGTGGGCACGGAATTTGATGGCATCACTTCATGACAAATTGAGAGCCACTATTAAAGAGGAACTAGCCCCCCTAATTAGTCGACTAGATAAATTGGAGAAAGCACTGGCAGTAGGGGATGTAGGGCCACCAGCACGACAAGATCATTTTACTAACAAAGTGAGAGGAGGGATCGAAATAGGTTGCCAGGCGGATATTTCAATAACAATACACTCATCTGGGGGGGGCGCATACCACTGAGGGTTCTTCTACTAGCCAAGAGACAGGGGAAGCGAGCACCAGCAAGGAGAAGAGAAATAGGAGTGTTAGTCACGAGCCTAGTGTTGAAACCGCACCCCCTGGTGACAGAAGTAGTGTTAAACCTCACCCCCCAGTCCTGGATGCTACTAGAAAAAAGAGTAGGCAACCAGTGCAAGGCCATAATGTAGAGAGGAATGTGATTGTTGATACCCACTTGCCCAACATAAATCTTCCCCCGGCATGTGCCCCATATGTAGTTATATTGACAGGAACCCCGTCAATCACACCCAACGCAAAGGAAACCCAACTCGAACTCAGAAACAAATGCCTGTTTTGGCTTGCAAGATATAAACACTTTGAGCATGCTAGAGCAGGGGAGATCATAATGGTCCGAAGAGTAGGGTGGTTGGGAAATTGCCGGAAAACAGATCCAGGGGAGTGTGTTGTTATTAATTTTAAAAATCCTAACACCGTTAGAAACCTACTGAACACTACCATTAATTGTCACAACACACCAACAGGAATTAGACTCCGTCCCTTAGACTTCTTTCCTCAACAGCAAATAACCATAAGAGATAGTGTAATACCTGCAATCCAAATGATGGGTCCAGGGACTCTAATGGAGGGAAGCTGGGACACATTTAATAGGCGTCCCCAATTCAACATCCCGGTGAATAATAGATTTGAAAGTCTGGAGGAGGTAGACTGACTGGGGGAGGGGCCCCCGGATGGGGATAATCCTAAAATTCTGTGGCAGGTCCAAAGGGCAGAAGTAGAGCGTAGTGGGAGCCGACCAGTCGGGGGTAGTAGCTCGGACAATGCCCAGCGGATCAGCCCGATAAGAGTCAGGACACAACCGAGTAGGGTCTCTGATGCCTCACCCTCACTTCCTCTGATGGGTATAAATAGAGAAGGTGAACCTGGCGGGGTACCTGACAGTCATCCCGGGGCCAAACCAGGTGCTCTTCCGCCCCCTCGTGTCACTGTCTCTGAGGCACCGAGTGGGTTAAGAGCGCAGGGTGGCGGCCTACGGATCTTGTCCTGGAACCTGGCAGGACTTAAAAACAAACTGCCCTGCCAAGAATGGGGGCGTTTTGTGGATAACCAGGATATTTGTATATTTCAAGAGACCTGGGCAAGGGAAGAATTCCAGAGGGTGGGTTTTGCTTCTTTCAACATCATGGCCACTATGAGGGGGAGGGGGAGACCCTCAGGTGGATTAACTATTTGGGTAGGTACACACCTTGGCTGTAGAGCCGAGCAGATGACATCTCCCACTAATGACATCCAATGTGTCCTGCTGACATTTCCCACAAAGACAAAAATAGCTTTAATTAATGTGTACTCCAGACCCGTGAACAACAGACAGGAATCTGTCGTCATAGACCACTTGGGGCGTTTTATACTAACTTTGGATCCAGCGATCTTGTTGATCGTAGGAGGTGACTTTAATTGTCAATTTGAGCCACTTACCGATCCAAATCTTTCCGCGCCCTCAGAAGAAGATCTGCACTGGTCAATACCTGACCCACAGATTACTCCGATCAAAGTATGGTCACCACTGGCACTGCAACTCCACTCACTTACTTTGGCCCTCTCATTGAGGGCATGTAACGGGAGGACTAAATCCGACCATCCGGGCCAGTTTACATTTAACAGAGAAGGGCAGGCCTCTTTGCTTGACTACATCCTGGTGGAAACCAAATCCTGGGAAAAGGTCTCCGACTTCTATGTCCAGCAGAGACAGGACAGTGACCACAATGCCTTGATAGTGATCCTGAAAATAGGGAACTTGGGTATGTCCAACTCGTCACCCCTTACTACAACTGAGACCAACGCACGTTATCTAATAACAGAAGGAGAGTTAGATGGAACCATATCCAGCATTCTCCCTCAAAGCTGGCTAAAGTTTATCAGCTAGCATTACCTATGTTAACTGAAATGTGGGAGGTAGGACAGGCGGAGGTTCATACATGGGGTCGAGACAAGGCATGCAAAATACACGAGGAGTTAACTGCAAAATTGATTGATATATTCTACCCGGTGTCACAACCGAGGGAAGACAAACGTCCCAAATGCTCCTGGTTTAACGTTAATTGTCGTAAAGCCAAACAGGATCTACTGGATGCGGTGAAGGCGAAGGTCAGGCCACAAATTAAACTTGCCAGGGCCAGGTATAAAGGGACCATCCAGCAAGAAAAGAAAAACTGGGAATTAGATAGGTGGGAAGCACTTAGGATAGCCCTGAACGACAAAGATTTGAAATCGTTCTGGACAATAGTAAGTTCAGGGGACAGGGAAGGACGACCTGCCATAGAGCCCAACATAGCGCCCGAAGTCTGGGAGACGCATTTTGGTTCATTGTATGACGGGGAGGATGGCGTAGGTGTTATCATTGGCCCTCAGAGCTCACCCTTGGAGTTACAACAGGAAGGGATGCGGGAGATCACCATGACTGAAGTGGGAAGTGCTATCAACAATCTGCATTGTAACAAAGCGCCAGGTCTAGATAAACTTCCAGGGGACCTTTTCCGGAAGGAACCCAAAATTTGGGTCCCTTATCTGTGTGCCCTATTTAATGCTATCATGAAGGGCACGGATCCCCCCGACACCTGGCGCGGGGCAGAGATAGTTCCCATATTTAAAAAAGGCTGCCCTCTTCTACCCTCAAATTATTGACCCATCAGTCTAATTGACATCACCCAAAAACTGATGGGACGTGTCCTTTTGGACCGTTTACAGGGTTGGAAAGAGGAGGAGGAGATCCTAAGTCCCTACCAGGCCGGCTTCAGAACAAATATGTCAACCGTAGACCAGATTTTCAGATTACAACTACTTTTCTGGAAAACGGTGACCATAGAGGGTGGCAGCCTCTATCTTATATTTGTTGATCTGAAGTCAGCCTTCGACCTTGTACCCAGGGAGAAACTCTGGAAAGTACTAAGTGACCTTAGGATTCCTCAGTACCTCCTCAATGTGCTAGTGAGGCTCCATTCAGGGAACTATGCACAAGTAAGATGTGGAAAACACGGGGAACTTTCTGCACCTTTCCCCGTCAAAAAGGGGGTACGCCAGGGATGCGTTCTCGCCCCTACTCTATTTTGTCTCTATATCAATGGGCTCATAGACCACCTTAATAACATCAAGGATAATGATGCCCCTAAGCTAGTCTCGGGGAAGGTTCCCGCGTTGATGTTTGCGGATGATACCCTGCTACTGTCCAAATCGCCAACGGGTATACAACGAACTCTTGATGGCTTTGCAGAGTTTTGCAACATGAGGGGCTTGGAGATCAACCTAACCAAGACCAAATATATGGTCTTCAATCCCCCCAAAACCACTCGCCCAAATCCTTCCTTAAATGGTACACTCTTGGAAAGGGTGAGGATATTTGAGTATCTGGGTATTACTCTATCTGAGCACTTTGAGTGGGGGTCCCATATGGCCAAGGCAAGACTTAGGTTAACTCAGACCGTGGGTGGGATTATGAAATTGCACAGAATCTCTACATTCAAGCCAGCTGCCCCTGTTGTGGAAATATATAAAGCCCAAGCAAGGGGGCCACTCTATATGGGGCAGAACTGTGGGGGCATTGCTCTTCCTCTAACCTCACGGAAGTGGAGAACAACTTCATGAGGCAGTTATTGGGCCTTCCTCGTAGCACCCCCTTAGCTCCTCTCCGTATGGACTTGGGCATGAGGCCTATTGACGAAGAGATTGCCCTTAGACCTATTATATTCTGGCGCCGGGTGTGGGTGACTCCGGAGTTGTCCATCTACAAAGCCGAGCTTAAGGAGATCCTGTCTATTCCAACTACCAAGAAAATACAGTGGCTTTGCCACATAAGGGATCTCTTTGCTAGGCTAGGCAGGAAGGACCTCTGGAAAACCTCTATCAGTGGGCCTGAGACATCATGCCCACTGATATCCAGGCCGGATCTAGTGCAACATTATAGGCAATCCAACTTAATGTCCCTACAGGAAAGTACTACTGGCGGTCGGATGACAGCAGAGTTCCTACAAGTAAAGGATGTATATAGAAAAGAACACTTCCTGGATGTGATCTATCCCCCACTGGCCAGGAAATTGCATATGCAATTTAGACTAGGGAACCTTCCACTAATGAGCCTTACTAGCAAATGGGCCACAGAGAACATGGGAGATTGTCCTGAGTGCAATTACAGGGTAGAGTCTGAAATCCATGTATTGTTTTTCTGCCCTGCATACCACTTGCCTCGCAAACGCTGGTTAATTCAAATATGTAGAAACCTAGGGTTTGGGCGTTGCTTAGAGGCTTATAGAGTCTTAAAATACGATACCTATCCTCCAATCGTATTTGCTGTATCACGTTTTTTAAACACTATGTGGCACATGCGGCGGGGCTTCCTAAAGTAACATTTTGGGATGTACTATGCAATGAAACTGTAAAAGGTCACAACAGGGTTCAGCAAACATGGAACCTTGTCTCAGTTTTCCGTTTTAGTCATCGTTTTTAATTGTGAATATTTTAGTCTGTCATTAACCTAATGGTTGCTTTTTAATGGATTTTAAGAAAACTGGAGGATGCCATTTTATAATCTGCGTGACTGTAGATATACGATTGTGAGTGTACACATTTTTTTTATCTTTTAATGTCTGTTGTGTTTTTGTAATGATGTACTTTTATGGTCCTAGTGGCCGAAATAAAGTTATTGACTGACTGATAATTTATTAAATTCTGTATTTAGTAACAATACCAGGTTGCTAATAAAACAGCCATTAGCATAGCCAATAGGTCTAGTCTTGGCAAGCTGAAACAATATATATATTTCTTTTACTTTTTATTGTAAGCAGATGAAACAAAAACAGAAGAAAAAAACAAGCTGCCTAAACATAGCAGCCATATCCTTCAGATAAAAATTTTGAATGTACAAAAAATAACCATTGTATATCATTTTAACTGAATAGTACAGGCACTTCCTAGCAGGCACATGTACTTACAGCATGTATATAAACCCTTTTAACTTTAATGCACATGACAGAAAAATACTATTTTATTGTGGCAAAGATAAGGTACTATCAGATTTGAATTAATGCAACCTAATAATTTAAAACACACACAAGAATGACTAAGATATTAAAAAAAGGTTAAAGAATGGAAAGAAAAAATGCTGTAAAATAAAGTATTGGCCACCCTTGTCCTGGCACAGAAGTGCACTTCTTTTTAGGTGGATGATAACATGTCATCAGGCAAAATGCTATCACACACAGGGCAAGCGAGCCAATGGCCTAAGTGGGCTGACCCACTGCAGCATGATGTATGCTGTGGCGGGCGGAACCAAATGCCAATGGCGGTTGAACAGACCAGTGGATAAAGAGTGCTGACGAGTGGGTGAGTAGACCCTACCTATGCATATTACATTTTATACGTTGTTTGTCACAACAATATTAGACAGGTTCACAAATTACCAATAATGTTATACAGTAGAGATTCGGGGCATTCTTTGTAGTCCTGAAAAAAGCCAAGGACACAATGGGCCTTTGGTAATGGGGCTGAAACCTGTCAACTAAAGGAAGAGCTTGTATGGTCATTATATCCCTCAACCAATCCCTCATATCCAATTTTATCTATACCTTAACACCCACTATTAAAGGGATACCTGGATTGCTCAAGGTTATTTTTAACTCCTATAACACCCCGGCAGACAAAATATGCAAAGCGATCCCTGGAATATGTAGAGCCCATCCTGGTTTTTAGGAACCAGGATTAGACCCGATGATGAAGAATGCCACTAATAGAGTGGGTGAGGGTATAACAAAAAAACCTTAGGGTTTCCTGATGCGGGGTATGCATCTTTTCAAATCTTGGGTATAGATACCCTTATGTGTTGTAGTAGTGAACAATGACATTGTATCCCTTATGCCTAGTGCTTCTCTCCCCCTTTGCGAGCAGTGGTTAGTGTGTTTGGCGATATAAAAGCATATCACTCCTCCAGCACTGCCTCTTTTGTTTCCTGCATCCAGGACCAGGACCAGGAGTGATGAGGTGAGAGCTGGGCTTCAACCTCCAACATGTAGTAAAGTGTCTCTCCCTGCCGGGCTTAGGGAGAACTCCTTTACCATCGAGGAAGCATGATGCTCTGAGGAGTGATTGGACATGATCCCCTAGCTATATTCAAATGAATGCCTTTTGGTACTCAAGTGCAGCCGGCAAGGTGATGACGTGATTAGAGCAATGCTCCAAAGCTGTATCTCATAATAGATTATAATGTATATGGAGCAAATTATATTTCACTTGTGGTGCATTTTTACTGTCTCCCCCTTTACATTCAAGCATTTACCTGGTTGCAAGGTCTTCAAATTAGAATGGAATTTCTTTAGAGCAAGTCCGATGTTTTTTTAATAAAAACTGGCAAAATAATCTTCGTACATGCACACAATTTATTTTGGTAGAGTTGCCTAATTTGTACATGAGCATTGGAGTTTGTAAATTTAATGCTATCAGTGGACCTGCAGCCCTTATTGTGCCACCAACCTAAGTAGCCCTCTAACGCTTGTCCCAGGCATGCCATTGCAGCCTGAATGCAGTGTCACACTAACCTTGTCAACTTGCCATTTAAACCTCCTTGCCAAGCCCTAAACTCCCCTTTTATTACATATAAGGCACCCCTAAGGTATGCCCTAGGTAGCCCGTGAGGCAGGGTGCTCCTGTCCTAGTAGTGAGAAACTCCCACATTCTTTTTACACTACTGTGAGGCCAACCTTCCCATAGGGTAACATTGGGGATTCCTTATTACATTTAATAAGTGTAATTTCCTATTCAGATGAGGTAGATGTCATGTGTTGGTACCTATAAAATTGTAATGATAAACCCTCTTTAAGGCCCTTAGCCCTTTGTGCCTGCAGCCTGTCTTGGATCATATGACTGGGTGTAGCTGCCAGTTAGACTTTGTGAATTCCTCCCAGACAGTTACACAAAAGAAGGATTAGGTGTGCCTCAATGGTCCATCACTGGTAGAATGGGGGCATAACTGAGCACAGCCCCACTTACACCGGAATAGGTTGTGTTCTGTCTCCACACAAAAGGCTTAATGACCATGTATCGTCACTGCAGTCAGCTTGGAGCTGGAGCACAGGAGTCAGGAAATTACACGTACTTCAAAGAGTCTTTCCAGAAGCTTCTCCCACCTTCAAGGAGAAGGGCACCAGGGTATCAAAAACAGGACCTTCAGACCCACTCTTCGGTTCAGTACTGGACCTGTGGAAGGGCTCTCAGAGGACTGAGCGGTGATGTGACCTGCTGTGCCCTCTACCAGACTGCTTCTGTACCTGGAAGGACTGCTTTGCTACCTGGAGCCTGCCTTGAACCCTTAGTGGCCAGCCCTGCTGTTGAGCCCTGCATCTTTACCTGCACCCAGGGTTGATAGAAGTGACTCCAAGGGCTAATTTGCTGGCCTCCTGTTCAGAGCCACAGGGACATAACAGGTTCCCACCATCTTGAACCCGCACCTGGACCTAGACTGAGTGAGTCCTGAACCCCCCAAAAGTCTCCATCCACTCCTGGACCCTTGGTTGTGGTGCTATAAGTGCCCAGATGGCCAATTCCCAAAACATGAGGACTTTGACAAAATGTGGCCAAAAAGTGCTCTCAGAACCAGGAGAAGACCGGGACCAACCTGCTCGCCTATCCACCCGAGGTGAATCTCCGGTCAGATTGACTTTGCAGTTTCTATCTCTACGTTCTACTTCACAGCAGCAAATCCGTTTCAGCAGTCTTTCGCCAAAGGGGTATCTGACCTCGTGGAACTGCCCGCGGCTATAGCTATCTACCTTGACCCACTTGAGATTTTTGACTTCCATTTCGGCAACTAAGTCCGAAGATAAATCTTCACTGCGGCTTTGCTCCACATCCATCCAACGACTAAGCTCCCTCCTCGGACACTCCTGCAGCCTTGCCCCTATGAACGTCTACCTTCTCAGACATTTTTTTCCAAGACTTTTTCTAAGTTCAAAGGTAGGCGCTGACCGGGCCCAATCCATTTCTTGTGTCTGAACCGCACTCCATCGCGGTGGGCCTTAACTTTCGACTTTGACCCGGGCTCGCGCAACTAGATGTCTGTGGTTGGCGCTTTGATCTTTTAAGCGCTAGACTTCACTAAAACGTTAACAATTTATAACTCTGGTTCTACTGATTGGATTGTTGTCATTCTAGTGTCAAATAATTTATTGAAATGTACAATATTTTTTTTAATTGGTTTGGGATTTTACTTATGTTATGTTTTCACTTTATTACTGTTTGTGTGCTGCATAAATACTTTACATATTGCTTCTAAGTTAAGCCACACTGCTTTTAGTTCCAAACAACCCAGGATTAAGCACAGGTTAATTTAGTGAGTTCACCCTGCAAGGGATTGTGACTGTTGCTTGACCAGGGCTCACACCCCGGTCAACCAACAACCCCGTTTCTCACATTGGTGGCAGCCGTAGGATCAGGAAGTATGTCTGTGCAGTAATTACCTATTGTCCCCTTTTCTAAATTTAAGGGCCCTAACTTCCTTTTTGCACCATGGAGATGTATTCCAGCAACTTTGACACCCTCAGCAGGGATGAGCTGCTCAAACTCTGCAAACAGAAGGGGCTGAAAGCAGACAGGAAAGCTACCAATATAGATTTCCAGGTAGCCGTCAGGGCCTTTGAGGAGGTGGAGAGATTGCAGGCCACCTTAGAGGCAGATGAGGTGGATGACAATGAGGAGGAGGGAGCAAAGACAGAGGAGAAGGAGGAGGAGGAGGAGAGGGAAGACCCAGCCCAAGGTGCTGAGCTGCCAGGAGAGCCCAAATTGACCCCAGCAGATGACCTGGATGACCCAGATGACCAACATGGAGGAGGGAGCAGTGTGTCTGCCAGAGTTGAGGGTACAGGAGTGGGAAGACAGGAAGGAGGAGAGGAAACTCAAATTGAAGCTAGTCAAACTCAAGATGGAGGAGAAGAGGCTGGCCCATGAGCTCAAACTCAAGGAGCTGGACATAAAAGCCAAGCAAGTGGAGACCAGCAGTAATGCTGGCAGCGTACCAGCTGTGTCCAATGGAATGTGGAGCAGATGACAAAAATAAATTGTCTACAGATTATGAAGTAGCACTCAGAGCACACAAGGTCCCAGAGAAGTACTGGGGGGGGGGGGTAGCTTTTCGCGGTACATGCCCACAGTAGGGAGAGACACACTCCTGACACTAGAGGTAGAGGACTAGACCAAGTAGGTCCCCATGAAGGCCATTCTTCTTACTAAATTTGGGCTGGACCCTGAGAAGTACAGAGAGAGGCTTAGGGACAGCCACAAACTCCCAAACCATTCCTGGGTGGAATTCCTAGTTTACCTCAGCAAGGCACTGAGGGGCTGGGTGAGGGGCAGCAAAGTAAATGATTTCAATGGGCTGAACAACCTGATTTTGAGGGAACGCATGCTCAATACTTGTTTTACAGAGATGCGCCAACACGGGGTGATAGCAAGCTGACTTCCCGAGGAAGCTTCCTGAGGAGGTCGGACCTCTGGGTCAGCACCAGAATGTCCAAGAAGGTATCTAAGGGGGACTCCAAAAAGGGCGGTCAGGGGTCCAACAAGAAGAAGACATGGGGAGATAAAAAAGAAGGAGTTCTCTCAAGGCCCCCAAAATAGTTCTCAAGGGAAAGGGCCCACATCTCAATCTGGCAACCAGAAGAAAGACTTTTCTGTCAAAAATCATAACAAGACTTCCCCCTAGTGCTATGAGTGTTATGAGTATGGGTATTACAAGGGTGATCCCAAGTGCCCCAAGAGGGCACAGAGTCCCGTTGGAGGAAAACCCCCAGGTTTGGGTAGTGTAGTGCTTGGGGAGGAGATGGACTCAGTTGGTGGGTGGGAAGTCAGTCAGGTTACCAAAGAATCCCTTGGTGACGGGAGATGGTGCACAAAGATCACATGCCTTCGAATACTGCATAGTATAGGCAGCAGGTCACCATCAATGGACAGAGGGTTGAGGCTCTGAGGGACACAGAAGCCAATATGACCATGGCAAGGCATCATCTGGTATCCTCAGACCATGTGATTCCCAATACATTCTACCAGGTTGTAGTAGCAGACAACCGGGAGAGCCACTACCCTGTGGCTTTAGTTCCCTTTGAGGGAGGGGGGTCTCAGGTCTTCTGAAAGTTGCTGTGAGCACTGCCATGCCTGGGGATTGTTTGCTAGAGAATGATCTTGAGCACACTGCCTGGAAGGAAGTGGAGCTCAGGTCACACCTGTAAATGTTGGGGTTGCCTGAGCGGGTTTGTGTGACCACCAGGTCCATGGCTGCCCAGAAAGAGAGTCAAGGAGGCCTGGAGCCTTGGAAAATTGCACAGACAGCTGCCAAGAGAGGGAAGGGGTGTGGGAATGTAGCCCGTGAATGTCCCATAGAGAAGGTGGATGGAGCACCAGAGGAAGCCCCCCGGAGCCCACTGAGAAGCACATTAGCTCTCTTGGTGACCTCCCTGAGTTTGCTGGATGGCCAGCAGAGGGGAGGGGGCACCAGGGAGTAGTTCTGTAAGGCACAGAGGGAGTGCCCAACCCTGGAGGGGATGAGGCAACAGGGTGAAGCCCAGGCAGCTGGTGACACCCCTGTAGATCACCACATCTATTGGGAAAATGATCTCCCATATAGTGAGCCTAAGGCACCTGTGCATGGGCCAACACGGGCACTGGTAGTTCCCCAATGCTACAGGGCCTTCCCATTGCGGCTCGCTCATGAGATACCCCTAGCAGGGCATCTGAGCAGGGCAAGAACTTTGCCAGGCTCGTCCCCCACTTTTACTGGACCCGGATGAAGATTCCCTTGGATACATAGTGCAGGAATTGCTTGACCTGTCAGGCCAGTGGGAAGACAGGGAAGAAGCTGAAAGCTCCCCTGAATCCCTTGCTTGTCATTGCCACACCCTTTGAAATGGTGGGCATAGATATTGTAGCGCCCCTGGGCCCCAAGACAGCCTCTGGCAACAGGTTTATCCAGGTCTTGGTGGACCATGCCAGTAGGGGCCCAAATGCCAAACCTCTGA
Source organism: Calotriton arnoldi (assembly GCA_963921515.1). NCBI lineage: Eukaryota > Metazoa > Chordata > Amphibia > Caudata > Salamandridae > Calotriton > Calotriton arnoldi. The sequence goes on along the minus strand of CAWUFW010014318.1, from coordinate 7,492 downwards.
GGCTGCAACTGCATCTGCAGTGGTTGGGGACCTAATAGGGATTTTTAACAGAGTAGGTTTATCCAAGTAAGTAGTGTCTGACAGGGGCACCAACTTTATGTCTGCATATATGCAGTCCATGTGGAAGGAGTGTGGAGTTACCTACACATTTTCCACACCTTATCATCCACAAACCAATGGGCTTGTTGAAAGGTTCAACAAGACCCTGAAGGGCATGATTATGGGCCTACATAAGCCCATGAGGTGGAAGTAGGATGTCGCCTTACCATTTCTGTCTTTTGCCTACAGGGAGATACTACAGAAGGGGGCTGGACTTAGCCCCTTTCTGCTCCTGTATGGCACCCTATTAGGGGACCTCTCAGTCTGGTTAAGCAGGGGTGGGAGCAAGCTTCTAAGAAGCCCACCCAGGATGTGGTTAGCTATATGCTAGCCCTCCAGAACCAGATGGCCAAGTTCTGGAAGAAGGCTTCTGAGAAGTTAGAGGCTAGCCAGGAGGTGATGAAGCAATGGTATGACCAGACAGCTACCCCGAGTCTGGCCAGAAAATGTGGGTGATGGGGAAGGCCGCCTACTTGGTAGACCTCAAGACCCCCCCAGACACCCACTAAGGGTGCTCAAAAATCAACCATCTCAAGTTACACTTTGAATGTTTTGGGGTCACCATGTTGTTGGTGAAGAGTGATGGGGAGGAAGAGTAGAGTGAACCCCTCCCTGGCCTCCTATCCTATCATCAAAAGAGAAAGATGGGCCAGTGAAGAGTGTCAACCTCTCCCCTACCCTGACCCTCAGAACAGAGGAGGGACTGTCACCAATTGTTGGGGCAGTTTTTCCTCACTCCTGGGCATACACTTTTGTGTACCCATGACATGGACACAGGAGACAGCCCCCCTGTCAAAAACAAAATATACAGGCTGTCTGACAAAGTGAGGGCCAGCATCAAGGAGAAGGTCTCTAGGATTTTGGAGTTAGGGGTGATTGAGCACCTCAGTAGCCCCATGTCCAGTCCAGTGGTGCTTGTATCAAAAACTGCCCCACCGGGCACCACCCCAGTACTCTGTATCTGTGTGGACTACAGGGGGCACAGCTCATCCACCAAGACAGATGCTTACGCCATTTCCAGAGCTGATGAGATCATTGATAGGTTAGGGGCTACCAAGTTCCTGAGTCCCTTTGACTTAACTTCAGGCAGTTGCCCTAACTGAAGGATTCAGCCTTTTCTACCCCAGAGGGCCACTCTCAGTTTAAAGTGATGCCCTTTGGACTGAAAAATACTCCTGCCACCTTCCAGAGGCTGGTGAACCGGATAGTGTGGAGGCCTTCAGTGCTGTTTACCTGGATGACATAGCTGTCTTCAGTAACCGACCACCTCTTTTCCTTCAGGAAGTGCTTCAGGCCCTGCAGAGTGCAGGAGTGACTATCAAGGGCAGTAAGTACCAGATAGGGCAGTAGTCTGTGGTGTTCTTCGGACATCTTGTGGGCTGTGGTAAGGTGCTGCCCCTCCAGGCCTAAATAGCCTATGAAATTGTAATGATAAACCCTTTTCAATGGTAAAGGAGGATTTTTCATTACAATTTTGAAAATGTCACTTTTAGAAATATAATCCCACTGAGCAGAACCAACTGGGGACGCAACACCGGCTGAACAATCGCCGTGTGCTTTTGAATATCTGTAACTAACCTGCAATTAAAGCTCCGGAGCGCGGTCAGCCCTGTGCAGCGCCCGTTCAGACGACCAGTACCTCAAATGAGTGCAGCACAATAGAAGCCTCCCCGACTCTTCCCAGTGACTCGAAACACTCCTCCATTATGCAAACTCGATATAACCGCATTGAGCCACGTGTGGCGACCGCTGCGATACCCGTGCTCAAGCACGCAAAAACCTTTTCGACTACACACAGAGTGAGGTAAACAGTGAATCAACCAGCAATTGACAAAACGCGCTCAATGCGGTTATATCGAGTTTGCATAACGGAGGAGTGTTTCGAGTCAGTGGGAAGGGTCGGGGCACACGGCGATTGTTCAGCCGGTGTTGCGGCCCCGGTTGGTTCTACTCAGTGGGATTAGATTCCCCTGAAGAAGGGCTATTGTTTTTGCCTGAAATGCATTGGGACTTGTGTAATCTACGCGGGAATTGTTTGACCATCAACTAAACTCATGTGGGGTGGATTTCCTATGAAGCACATGCGTTTGTACAATAAACCATGAAGAAGTTATACTCATCGCTTCAGGGTTGATTTATTGATGGACTTTTGTATATTGGAATGTTGCTTTTGTTTTGAGTTCTGTACGTATAGTGTTTAAACGAGATTACTATTAGCACATAAGTTGGTACACACTCTTCGAGTGAATAACAGTAGTGCATCCTGTGTCTAGGGCATAGGCCCTAGTTTTCCTCTTCTTCTTGAATCGGGTGGCTGGGCGGAGCCATCTCAGAGGGTGCACACTTAACTTAACATATTTGTTTGTTTTGCACACATGGCATGATCTTTTGTTAACCTCAGAGCAACACAGCTGTTTTTTTGCTTTTCTACTTTTAGAAATTTGGCATTTTCCTGCCCATTGTGCCTGCAGACTGTTTTGTGTCTCATGACTGGGTGTAGCTGACAGTTAGACTTTGCGAATTCCTCCTAGACGGTCACACAAAAGAGGGATTAGGTGTGCCTCAATTGGCCATCACTGGCAGGATGGAAGGGGCGGAGTTGAGCACAGCCCCACTTACACCTGAATAGGCAGTGTCCTGTCTCCACACAAAAGGCTTGACAACACTGTATGGTCACTGCAGCCAGGGCAGGGGAATCTGGGAATTCCATGCACTTCCAAGAACCTTTCCAGAAGAATGGCACCAGGGTATAAAAACAGAACCTTCATACTAGGGTTGGGCAATAAATTCCGCTCTGCCGGCGGAGTTCTGGAGTTTTGCCCACTCCACATTATGCTTCTAATGCAGAGTTCTGGCAAAACTCCGCAAACCACCGCATGACAGAGTTTTTTCTTGCACGCGGCTCACCAACGTCAAGTTGGTGAGTGACAATTGTCTTCCCCTAGCGTGAATTTCAGGTGCTACGACAGCACCCGCCGAGATTTCCTCAACCCGGGCAGACGAGGGCAGTCACGACCATTTGCGGTGAGAAAGCTGCTGCTCGAGTAGAAAATCTACTCAAGCGACAGAAAAAAAGCAGCACCATCAGTTATGCCATGTGGTGCAGTTCTGTTTATAGAAACAATAGTTCAGAAGGTGGCCAAAGGATTGGTCCAAGGGAGACGCAGTGTGATGGACCCGAATGGAGGACACAGTAATTATAAAAATGGAGACAATCAATGTTGGAGGGAGCAAGGAAAAGTGTGACCAGGGGCAAGTTATGATCAGGATAACAATACTTATTTATTTGCAATAGTACGCAGAGAATAATGCTCGTGCAGGTGCTCACATAGGAAAGTGACAATAAGCATGAGGTGCTCAGTGAAAGTGACTTTAAAATATGTACATCGCACTGACAGCACACTAGAGAACTCCTTAAAAAGTAAAATAATGCATATGGAGTTCTGGTTGTAGAGGTTCGACGGCGTTTCGATCTCGATTAGTTAGAGATCATTTTCAGCACAAAGTATATGTGAGCAATCCGAATCTATAAGAGATACATGGTATTAGGGTAACATCCTGGTCATGGAGTATTAATTCATACTACAAATGGTGAAGAGCTCCTATATAGTCACTTAAATTTAAGGCACAGTTTAGTGACATAACATACTAGTATATACATTGCAGAATTAAGCCTATTTAACTTATGTGATTTAGACGTAATGCTTCGGTGAAGGCTATCATTAATAAAAACTATGTCGAGAAACGGAATGAACTAATCAAAGTCGATAGAGCAGAAAGGATATATTAGGCATGGCGCGCGTAGTAAGCAGGGGAAATTACATAGCGAGGCGTCTAAGTAGTGGAAGCAAATCTACAACTTACTCAGAACCAGATGAAAGGAACAAGGGCTCAGGAACGTGAGCGTTGGGGGTGGCATAGGTACAAGGAGGTCAAGGCCTGGGACGCTATAGGAATAGGAATTGAGCGAGGTTGACTAAGAAGGTCTAATGAAGGCACAATTAATTGCAGGATTAGGGGAGCTGCACTTACGGAGAGTGAAACGTCAGGCGAGATAGTCCTAGTGTCAGTTCTTGGGGGGCGGCGCCGAATTACGAGCATCTGGAAAATAACAGTAATTAGGGGTGTAATCTATGCAGCGTGGCAATAACCGCGTGAGTTAGAAGGTAGCAAACTTACGATGTCAGGCGTAAGGAAAACGAACAACACAGCCGTGTTGAACAGCGGAGGAAAACAAGTGCTGGATTCCTTCCGTGTGAATTGATGAGCCGGAATTATTTAGAAAGAATGTCTGGAAAATAATGACCGTAATGAGGGGGTGTATGATCTACGCAGTGTGTGTAATAATCGCGTGAATAAGAATTGGCAGACTTACGATGTCAAGCTTAAGGAAGGGGGAACAACACAACCGTGTTGCGTCCCGGAGGAAAATGTTACTTGATTCCCTCCGTGTAAAAATTGACCTATAGAAGAAAGGGGGAGCCATCAGCGTAGTAGAAGGCATCACAAAGGCAAAAATTGGAACACCCAAGGGAGCAAACCACTTACTTAGTTAAGAACCGCTGAAGTCAGTCCAAAGTGAGGAGCGGGCGAAGTCCTGTGCTTCCAAGGTGGGCGATCAGTGAAGGCAGCTGAGGTGTGTGTTGCTTGAGCCAATTAATAATAGCGGCTGCGAGCGTGTAAAATGTGCAGCAGCTAAAGGAAGTGGGGACGTGGTCACTAATTCAAAACGGGAGACGCCTGCCAGCAGCTGCAGGGAATTAACCCTTAGTTAAATTATGGTTAGATGGGGCAGTGGAAAGCACTCCTAGTGAGATATAGAAGGAGTTCTGGCATATTTTGTAGTGTGGAACAAGCTCCCAGCGCTAAAAACCAGCACGAGCAGCACAGCATTCCGATTTGTGCCCGCTTGCGGAACTCTGCGGAATCTCGCAGAGTTTTCATGTAACTCCATGGAATTCCGCGGAGTTAAACTCTGCGAGTTCCACTCATCCCTATTCAGGACTCACTCAGGCTGGGTCCACATTCGGGTTCAAGATGGTGGGAGTCTGTTATGTCCCTGTGGCCTTGAACAGGAGGCCAGCAAACAAGCTCTTGGAGTCACTTCTGGCAATCCTGGATGTAGGTGAAGATGCAGGGCTCAACAGCAGAGCTGGCCTCTGAGGTTTCTAGCCAGGCTCCAGAAAGCAAAGTAGTCCTTCCAGGTACAGCAGCAGTCTGGCAGAGTGCACAGCTGGTTACAGCAGCAGCAGACCTCTGAGAGTCCTTCCCCAGGTCCAGTAGTGAATTGAAGAGTGGGTCTCGGTATTTGAAGGGTACCCAAATTAGTTACATCAAGAGATCCTGTGTTATATTATAGGCACAAGAACTAGAACATTTCTGAAGACTGCTCATTCTGCCCTCCTGACATACCCCATGTCTGTGTTACCATCTATTCTTCCTAAAGTTGGTTAAATTATGAAACCAGGAGCCTCTTTGCAATTTATTATTTATTAATAATGTTAATATACATAGCGTCTTGTTAAGAGCCCTTTGATAATCCCAAAGGGGGCAGTAAGTCTCTTTGAGAGTACAAGATCCACAATAAGTCCACAAATCCCCTGTGTTTCACCCAGGAACTTCAACTGAGAGCAACCAAAATGCCTGGTTGAGACTCCATATAAAAACTAGCTATTACTTTATAAAGTTCTTTTTATTGAAGTTTTCAAAAGAGTAAATAAAAAAATTAGCTATTACTTAGGTAACCAGGTACAGTATTCACGATTCCCTCTGTAATTTCTCATTTATATTGGCATCATTAGGGCACCACTCAGATTCCAGTAGTATCCTACACCCCCTCACTCCCGAGGGGCTACCAGTGCCTCCTGTATCAAAACCTTAAGAGGAGAAATAGCAAATAATTTTACAGCCCACTTGTGATCGACTCCATGGTGACAAAATGAGACATGAGAAAGCTAAGAAGCCTTCAATCATTTACCAGTAGGATATAATCAGAACAAAGGAGGTCAGAAAACGTGACAAAATAATGGAGGATCAAAGTGATGAAGACTGGAGCAGTTAAAGATTTATGTGGTAAAAGTTGGAATCACAGAAATACATGTGGAAGGTGAGAGGATAAGTGAACAAAGGCTGACAATGTGAATGTCTAGTGAAATAAATGAGGGGTTGTTGCTTGGTATCTGTGGAAATCCGCCTTCACAGAACCATATTAGAGGTACTAGCCTTACCCATCCTTGACATATAAGTATTATCCACAAAGGGTTAAGGCATAATATCACAGGTGAGACAATCTCACAGCTGGTATAATACAAGGTTATTGAGGCATTCAGTAGCTCCCAATATTTTTTTTCAACAACCATTTCGAAAATGTATTCCTTCACACAACAAATGGTCTCATATATTTAGTCAGGACACTTGGACCAGAGAATAAACTGGCACACAACAAAATTGTAATGTGTCACTCCAATCTCCGTGTATTGGAATATTTTAGAAATGTCAACACTTCCCCCACAGATCTTTTCATGGGGGCAGTATGTCCAAATCCTGGATTTGGGGCTCTGCATCATGTGGCAACAAAGGACGTTTACCACATGCAATAGCATGTGGGTTATCTATTTGATAACTTGCCCGTGCAATAAATAATATGTGGGAAAGATGATGACACTAATAAAATTTGAATTCAAGAACATAGGAGTTCTATTAAAATAGGCATTCTCCCTACAAAGTTAGTGACCCATTTTAAGAAGGTGAGACATCCCCCAGAGTGTTTGAAGTGGACTGTACTGCAAACAATGTCTCGTGTGTCTGTAAATTGAGGGGTATATTCACAAGAACGTGCGATAACTACCGCAAGAGTAGCGTAACGCAACTTTCTATATCGCAGCCTATCTCGGGAAAATAACCCTGTGTCAACGTGGAATTCACAACAAGGCGGTAGCATGCGATAGTCACCAGATAACTCGTCAAATGTCAGCGTGAAAATCAACGCAACGGCGAAAAAACGCAAAACGCTAACGTAAAAAATCATGCGATGAGGCCAATCGCGGTACAAAAAGTAGCGAAAAGCAGCCACAGGCCTGCAAATCCCACGTGACTGGCAGGAAATTGCACCATAAAAACCACAGAAACAACACACCAGAAACAAGCCAAAGCACGTAGCAACATGGATGCACCCTGACCCAGCGCAGAGGTCAACGCGAACCCAACAACCCCCACAGACCACCAGCAAGTAACAACTGGGTCGGGGAAGGACAAGGAGAAAAGGGAGAGGAAGACGGGGTGCAGACCGCAGGAAAACAAGACCAGCGTCACGGAGGTGACAGAACACTACCAGCAACTGACCCACAAGCAGACCACCTGGAATGCAGTCGGAGTGCCGAGGAGGCCGATCCAG